>JACEFZ010005582.1:502500-552500 GCA_014155875.1 Cepaea nemoralis | reverse complement strand
GAGGTAAATTGAAGAAGACGAAGAAGAAGAAGAAGAAGAAGAAGAAGAAGAAGAAGAAGAAGAAGAAGAAGAAGAAGAAGAAGAAGAAGAAGAAGAAGAAGAAGAAGAAGAAGAAGAAGAAGAAGAAGAAGAAGAAGACGATGAGCGAACGAACGAACGAATACATGAATGAATTATATTAACGTTTTTGAATGCATGCAGTTCAAACATTCAGACACCGATTGGAGCTAGCACTAAGAATTCACGCAGAGTGGCATAGCATCTAAATATTCTTCTGTGCTATCCATTGCATCTATGCATCAATACTTCAAGAACTGAATATTGAAGAAGGTTGGCTATTAAAAACGATAAAACAAAGAAAATTGAAATATTTTGGTCACTTGAAACGTCACGAAAGTTTGGAGAGAACAATAATGGAGGGGTATATGCCTGGAAAGAGAGGAAGAGGAGGGCCACAGAGAAGATGGGTGCAGGATGTGGTAGAGGATCTCCAGATGGGTGTATCGGACGCGGGACATCTTGCTTATGATCGAGAGGTTTTCCGGAAGGTTGTTATGGAAGCGTTGTTCTGCAAAGGACATGCTACTGACTGAATGAATGAATGCTAATCATTGATTTGCTAAGATATTTCAGCTTCATTGGTGGACTAAAAACCGAAGAGGAAAAATAACATTGAAGGTGTGCATGATTTTTGTTTCCTATGGCAGAGAAATATGTGAGTTAGGTAAACGGAAAAGACAGCAAATTAACAAATTACTGTTATTTTTTTGTTTTGTCTTGTTCGTTCCCTTTGACTTCAAGCGTAGTCCATGCATGTGTTACTACTTCTGCCGCACCGGACTGGTTTTCGTCATCAGACGAATCCACTCCGACTTCTGAATTATTCACCTAATGATTCTGAAATAAAGGGACAGCTAAAAATCAGGCTGCCTTTATGGTAATTTTCGGAATGTCTGACTAATTTGATGATGATCGTTAGAACAGGGGACAGTTGAGTGCAAAAAGATGATGAAACTGATCGTAATGACTACAGAAATGACGATAATGATGATGATTGTGGTGATGAAAATAATGATATTGATACAATGTGATAATATTGATGCTTTTGAGAGTGGTAGCAATTATGATGAAAACAATACTGGTAAATTAATGATAACGCTGGTGATGATTATGATAATGATTTTGAATGCGATGACTATGTTGACAATGATGATGATACGTATGATGATGAATTAGTCGATGGTGATGATGAAGATGATGATGACGACGACGCCAATGAAGCCAATCTGTTAATTTTGTTGATGATAATAGTAATATCTACCTAGACAAAACTTGCCAAAACTAAAACTAATCGCTTCCATTATTTCCGACCTCACAGATCCGTTGCAGAAGTTGACAAACCGATATCTATTGGAGTCAATACACTTGTTAACAGCCTTCTGGGTAAGCTGTAGAGATTGTCTTTCCTCTGTATTCCACAGACTAGCGTAAGCGATTAAATTGCTTTGAAAATACTGCTCTCCGTAGCTTTATATATATATATATATATATATATATATATATATATATATATATATATATATATATATATATATATATATATATTGTTAGTATTTGAGTTTAGACTGTAATTGTCTGTAGTATTTTGTTTTATGCTTCAAAGTTTGTATGAATATCAGTCGTCCTTGAAGTTGTACAATTTGATATTTAAAGAGCTTTTGGTGTTGTTCCTGACTTGTTAGTTAGTCTGTGTAAGTTTCCTTTGTACACTTACTGTTGCTAATTACAAACTAATATTGTTATTCATTATATGGGCGGGAACATAAAGAATAGTTCCAGCCTCTGTCTCTAGAATCCTGGAAAGGTTCTTTCCATTTACTTCCCCTGTCCTTGGAAGTTGGGGAAGGTGGGAGGTTTTCTCTCTCTTTTTCCTATTTGACAAGAACGCGGTCAGCGTTACACTCGCTACCTTGCCTCACCGTAAAGAGTATAGAAGTTTATATATATATATATATATATATATATATATATATATATATATATATATATATATATATATATATATATATATATATATATATATATGTCCTCTAAAAGTACTGGAGAGTTTTGGTCATAGACCATAACTTTAGGAAGGGAAAATCCCAACTGCACCTCCACGTGGTAGAGGATGGAAACACACCACGGTGTGGCTAACACAGCTCTGGGGACCGAGTATCCACCGGAATAAGTGGACAACTCTGCAGCTAAGCAGAGCAGGACACTCACTTGTCCTTACAGTCGGAAATGGCTGTCAAAGGCAGAGGTAAAAATACCACCATGTGAATGTGGAAGGCAAGGGGAAACCACCACATTATCTTCCCAAGACTTCATGGCAAAACATATATCAGAGTTAGTGAACGACGTTAATGGCTGTCTTAGGACATCCTCGTCTGGTAGGGACAGTCATGAGCCACAGGTGACACCAGACCGTCATCCAGCTACTGATGGCAAAATCATAACTAAAATAAATAAATTTAGAGTAGGAACATGGAATGTTAGGACATTAAATGAGCTAGGAAAGTTGACCAATGTTCTAAGAGAGATGGATAGCATGAAAATGAATATACTAGGCGTTAGTGAGATGAGATGGAAGGGATCGGGCAAAATTATAGCTGACAATCACACAATAATTTATTCTGGAAGGGATACACATGAAAAAGGTGTAGAAATAATATTAGACGAAAAAACAGCCAAGTCAATTAATGGATACTGGTGTATTTCAGATAGAGTAGTTATGGTTAAAATCAAAGGCAAACCAATAGACATAAATATTATACAGGTATATGCACCAACAACAAGCAGTAGTGATGAAGAAATACAACACTTTTACGACGAAATAGAAATGGTGATGGCTCAAATTGGATCACAAGAAATAAAAATAATACTTGGTGATTTTAATGCAAAAGTAGGAAAGGGGAAAATGGAGGATGTAGTGGGGAATTATGGTTTAGGTACAAGAAATGAAAGAGGGGAAAAGCTAATAGAATGGGCAAATATCAATGATATGATAATTGGAAACACATGGTTTAAACACCATAAAAGACGACTTTACACATGGAAAAGCCCTGATAAGAAAATACGCAACCAAATTGACTACATAATAATTAATAAAAGATATAGAAATGCTTTAATTAATGTAAAGACAATGCCTGGTGCTGACTGTAATAGTGATCATGTACCACTATGTGGACAAATAAAAGTAAGATTAAAGAGAGGGACAAAAATGGTTAAGAACATGAGACTTAATAAATAGATTCTGAAAATAGATAAAGAACTGCAAGATCAATACAGAGTGACTGTGAAAAATAGGTACAATGCGATAGCTAAAATACAGAATATAAATGAACAATGGGAAATGTTAAGGGACTCCATTCATCAAACTAGCAAAGAAGTATTACCGGAGAGAGGCAAAATAGCTAAGAAAAAATGGATGAATGAAGAAATCTTAAAACTGATGGACAAAAGAAAACAGAGTAAAAATGACAAACAAGAATACGCTAAGATAAATAAAGAAATAAAAGATAAATGTGAGAAGGCTAAAGAAAGTTGGTTAAACGAGCAATGCAAAAAAATTGAATTAAATTCCATTAATGATACAAAAAATATGTACAGACAAATCAGTGAGCTTACAGGAAGAAAAATAAGAATAAATACAGGGTGTTTGAAATCAAAAACAGGAAAGATATTATTAGAGGAAGGTGCTATAATGAAGAGGTGGAATGAGTATATAAGAGAATTATATGAAGGAGAAAGGGAAGAATTAACACAAGAATGTAACTTAGAAGGTCCACCTATTCTGAAAGAAGAAGTCGCTGACGCTATGAAACATATGAAGAAAGGAAAAACAGCTGGGCCAGATGAAATCACATTAGAAGAATTAGAAGTTTTGGGAGAATTTGGAGTAGATATATTAACCAAAATGTTGAATGATATTTACAGTAGTGGATATTTACCCAGTGGTATGCTGAAATCTGTATTTATAGCTATACCAAAAAGACCAGGAGCAATTGACTGTGAAGATTTTCGTACAATTAACCTCATAAACCATATCACTAAGCTTCTACTCAGAATCATAATGAGAAGAAACAAAAAGAAAATAAAAATGGAAATTAGTGAAGAACAGTATGGATTTGTGGAAGGAAAGGGCACAAACAATGCAATTTATACATTACGGACACTAATAGAAAGGTCAATAGAGAAACAGAGAGACATATATTTGTGCTTCATAGATTATACTAAGGCATTTGATAAAGTAAAACATGATGAACTGATTAAAATGTTGCAAGATATCAACATTGATGGAAAAGATTTAAGAATAATAAAGAATGTTTACTGGAACCAAGTAGCAGCAATTAAAATGGGAAATAAAGAGAGTAGTTACGAACAGATAAAGCTAGGAGTACGACAGGGGTGTGTCTTGTCACCAGATCTTTTCTCCCTGTATAGCGAAGTAATAATGAGAGAGATCAAAGAGATGCCAGGTGTCACATGCCTGTGGTCATAGACAGTAAGGTGAGTGACCTGGCTACGAGAAAAACAATCAACCCTCAGAAATAATGGGGCGGATATGAGTGGAAGGCCCCAGGGGGGATGGGTCGAAAGACAGTTGTGTGTTGTGTGAAGTGAGGAGACTAAAACGTCAGTGAGAGAAGAGACCGACTGCGGGTCAGGTCGTTTGAGAGAGTTGAGTTTGAGATACCGAGGAGTTGGTAGTCCACGCACAACGGGGTTGTGTTATGCTCTGGGTTGTGAAGACAGGCCTGAACCAGAGTGGGTTCTATAGTTGAGCAGTGGCTCCAACCCAATGTGTGGGTTGTATTGTGGGAGATCCAGTCGTGGATAGTAGCTGGATTACCTGTCTTGTGGATGTGATAAGAAGCAGGCCGTGAGAAGGCATTGATGTGTGCTGGTTAAATTGTGAGGAGGATATTTATATTCTATGGATTTACATTGTTTCTGGATATATAAATATATGTTCCGTCTGTCCGTCTTATTTCTGGAATAAATGATTATGTGCGCCAACTCAATCTTGTTTTCATGACTGGGGAAGGTGCACTTCTGTGGTGAGTTACATTGCAAGACAGATATCTCCATTGACACACCATGAGTATCGTTACCTAGACAACGACCATCACACAATAATATCATGAGCCTATCATCGTAAGAACTTCGTGATATTATCATCAAGGAAATGTGTGACAATCTGTGAGCTCGTCCGATCAAGAACATCGGGGCGCTCGTCGCTTAGTAAGGAGTATCTGGAAGGCCACGTACGGTCAAGAACATTATAGACTGTTGTCATTCTGAGATATTTGTGTGCTCTTCGCGGAGAGAGGGTGGACAGCGGAGTGTGTCCACCGTATAAACACTGAGTTTTTCTCCGTGCGGGAACTGGCTACAGCAGTTCACGTCAAGTCCACTACAGGTGAATTGGAACCAACCATATCGCTGAAGCGAGAGGGGGTGATAAGACACGCCATACAGACTAACCGGGAGAGTCCATTACGGTGACAGGTAAATTTGATACCAGGCAGTAGTGCTGAAACTAGCAGAAGCGGCAATTAAAGACCGGTGTTGAATCCAGAGTGGTGAGGACAGCGTGTGTGTGTGTAGAACATCCGCTGTCGGTGATAATGACAGGATTGGGAACCAAAGATAATTGACAGGTGTGTGTGTGTGCGAGGCAAGCGCACCGTGTTGTCGCAAGTTGACTGGTCAAGATTTTTCGACGCAGTAAATAGGACGGGTGGAGACACCAGCGTCCAGGTACGAGGGGAAAGTTACGTTAACCCCTACCACAGCCGTGCTAGGGCAGCAGTGGAAAGTGTGATTTTCCACGAAGTTAATATAGCAGCCGGGTGGGGCTGTCAAGTTTGTGTGAAAACTGTTTTACGGAGGAATTTTTCACTGAGAGTGATAAAGAGAAATTAGGTTGACCTTGGAAGGAAAGGCTGTTTAACAGTAAGCAGTTACTGAGGAAATTTCCACGGCCTAGTGTGGTCAAGATGACTCATTGTGAATGAACAAAACAAGGTTGTTTTGAAAGAAAGCCAGATTTTATGTTTCGCCTTTGTTGAACTGTTCTATTATTGTCATCATTATTCTGTTATGAGCAAACAGTTTTAACGTCTCATCATCGCAACCATGGTTGTATTGCTTTGCCAATAAGGATTTATATACCCAAAAATTTAAAGCGCTGAACATTGGCTGCCATTCTCCTTTAATGATACAGCGAAGCGCCATCTCCGCAACGAAAGTAACAACATATCGAGAGAACACTTTGGATTATTACTGTGGTACCACCACGTACAGAGAAAGTACAATAACGTTACGGACTGTGTCGAGACAGAACAGTTCGGATATCACTATCATCTTCAACTTTTGTCGACAGTTGGAACTGGTGATCACCACGTGAATTCACGAACCACTCAACAAAACAACAAGTCGCTTTGAAATCTAGCGTCGTAAACATTTCGGAGAATTTAACACAGACATTTCCAGCATATTGTGAAAAACTATTAACAGCAAAATAAGAACTTTTGGCGACGGATTAATAGGCCCATATGTGTCGGCCAACCAGTTACACATTATTAATTTTTATTATGTTGCTCCCATCGTCATATTTATTGTTGTCGGGTGTTACGCAATTATTTGTATGTGGTCCAGTGTTTGTCAAGAGTAGGGCATTTTTGGGGTGTTTCTCGAGAGTCGGGATACAGCACAATAATTTATTTGTCTTTCTGGTGCTTACGATATTTTTGTAAGGAAAACGTTAATGAGTTAACGTGTCGTGCAGTGGCATTGGAATAGCCTTAACCAATATCTAGAGCCCAGTTGTCTGACGTCAGATCTGTGTATATGTTGAGGCTATAAATTGGTTTTGTTTCTCTTTCTTTTCGTTATATTTGCATATGATATTTGCTGTGTTCGGATATAGGTTATTATTGTGCACTTTTGTCGTGTCTACTATCTAGTGGTATCTGAGTCAGTTTATATGTTACGCGCACTGTGGGTGTCCCTACACAAGCTTGTGGTTGTTACTGTGGTTTATTTCTGTGTCATCATCGTCTCCGTGTACTCAGCTTGTGAAGTCTAGCGTTGGATAGTCATCACTTAGTGTTATCATCCATTTGTTTGTATATGTATGTATATGTATGTTTAACAATATTTCCAGGGACTTCATGAACTGGTGGTCATAGAAATATAGATATAAGGGAGTATAGGTGATACTTCCCCCCTCACTACCTAGTGCTTATAGAGTGACTGGGTGAGTACAGAGTGATATTTTAGCACTACGAATTTACGTACACAAGGAGTAGTGGTGTACTTAGGGAGGGCACACAAAGACTAGTAGCAGAGTCTTTACATTTATAATTGCCTGACAGACAGCAACGTGTCCACAAGTACAAGATGCCTACTTTAATGGAATATATTGAAGCAGGTGAACGAATAGGCCTGAAAGGTAAAGAGTTACAGGAGTATGCAGAAGCAAAAGAACAAAAGCAGACGGAAAGAGAGGAGAGGCAGAATGAACGCGAGGCAAAGTGTCTACAGGAAGAGAAAGAGACACAATTAAAACTAGCTGAAATGGAAAACAAGCGTCTGCAGGAAGAGAAAGAGACACAAGTGAAACTACAAATGGAACAACTAGAACTTGAAAAGTTAAAACAAACAAATGCGGTGGAAATCGAGAAAGAGAAGATCAAGTGTCAGATGCAAACTGAAATCGAGTTAAGAAAACTAGAAATATCTTCGAAAGGTCAAAATGAGGAAAGCAGAAGACCATCGTAGTCGTCACAGAGATTAAAACTGCCATACTTTACGGACCGAGACAACCTTGAAGCTTATCTTGACAGATATCAGGCATCAGCGAAAGTGTTAGGCATCCCCGAAGAACAGTATGCTATTAGACTAGGGGAGCTTCTTACGGGCAAGGCACTAGACACCATGTTCAATTTACCGGTAGAAGAAAGAAACAACTACACTATCTTACGTCAACGTTTGCTGACAAAGTTCCAACTAACTGAGCATGGATATAGGACAAAGTTTAGACAGTTAGAGCCAGAGACAAATCAAGATTTCACAGACTTTGTTAACACAGTAAAGAATACATTTAACAAATGGATGGAGCTCGCAGAAGTAGGGAAAGATTTTAATAAATTAGTAGATCTAATGTTAAGAGACAAGGTAGTATCTGCATGCAATTCTAATTTAGTGGCGTTCTTTGAGGAACGGAAGCCAAAGGACATAGACACAATGTCTCAGTTAGGGCAAAACTACATGACTGCACATCCTAACGTATCTATTGGGAAACTAATGAGTGAGGAAATAGTCTGTGCAGCGTACACTAAACAGGACCAGAATCCAGTCATCAGACCAAGGGCGAAAAGTGTGGATTCAGCACAGAAAGGTGAGCAGCAAGAACTTCAAGATAATGGTTTCCGAGGAAACAATGTTGGTAGAGTAGGACGGCACCCATATAGAAGAGGGAACTTCCAGAGACGTCCAAGTTATGCCGGATGTTGGAATTGTGGGAGCTGGAGACACAAGGCAGCACAGTGTGATGCACAACCATCAGATGGACCAACGAACAACACTAAAAGGGAGATTACTTGTTTCAAATGTGGAAAGAATGGGCATATCAGCCATCAATGTAGGATGAGAGAAACAGAGCACTCAAATGCAGCGCAAGTAATTGAGACGCTGAACAATGAAGATTGTAGTGGGTGCAAACCTCTTTTTGAAAAAGACAGTCAGCCAGTCCTAATATGTGGTCACACAGTTAAAGCAGGATCAGCAGTACATGAAGGAGGAAGTCTGAAGATGCATCATGGGTTTGTTAATGATAGACCAGCGTTAACAATTAGGGATTCCGGATGTACGTCTATCGGAGTGAGGAGAAGTTTAATAGATCCCTCGGATTATACAGGGAAAAAGATTAGATGCATAACATTCAACGGCACAGTAGAGTTCTACCCAGTAGCCATAATAACAGTAAAAACACCATATATCACTGGAAGAGTGACAGCGTATGTGCTGGACTCACCAGTGGCTGATTTGGTCATAGGAAATGTTATAGGAGTTAAAGAGTGTACAGAAGAGGAAGTAGTTTATTGGGACCGAAAATATAGTGCAAGTAGTAATGAGGTAGTTACCACAAGAGAACCTAAATTAGAGAGTATAGCTGAGGTAGAAGAGGCACTTGAAGTAGACACAGGAACTCAGGACAAGGATAGTACAGCTGAGCAGATGAGAATGGATCCCAAATATAGTGCTAGTGAATCCCAGAGACAAGATACTACTCTGAACAAATGTTCCCAAGGGTGTAGGAGAGTAGAACATAGGCAGTCAAAGAAAGGTAGATGGTGCTTCGAGAGGAAGAACAATGTTCTCACTAGCAGGTTTTCAGATAGCAGAACTGCACGTGGGCAAGGAGCAGTACCTTTAGCACATAGAGACCGATATACTAGAACAGCTCAGGATAGTGCATGGGCAGGGCACATAGGCATAAGGCATATGCAGCAGAAAGCAAGGTGCCAGATATATGGGCCAAGATTGAATAAAGAGTTCAGACTAAACAGAGACTCAAGTGTAACGATGCAATATGCAGATAGGAAAGTTGAGTCAGGTCAAAAGAGTTTTCGCGACATTACTGACCCAGGGCTAGGGATAGCAAACAGATGTTGTAATTGTAGAGGTACCATGAGTCATGGGTACATGAAAGATAGACACAGCATCGACAGGAATCAGAGGAGGGTTAATGCAAGAACAGAACCGCCTGATATAGGGTCGGTACACAAATAGTATTGTGGGGTCGTGAAGTAGTAAGAGACCTGTGGGTACATAAGTATAATGCTTTTCTATGATGTATTATTATTATTATGTGATGTATTAGTTCATGCATTGGTACACAAGATAGAAAGTTGTTTGTATTTATGTGTGGGGAATATGGGAATGTACTATGAGCATTTGATGTATTATGTAATGTGGTAGCGAGAGTAAGGTGCAGCCATACATAGGGCTACCCAGGCAATGTGTCTGGGTCACATATTTAATAAGTTTTAGTCTCCCAACATTTAAAAACGATGTTTTCTTTTGAGGGTGGGGTAGTGTCACATGCCTGTGGTCATAGACAGTAAGGTGAGTGACCTGGCTACGAGGAAAACAATCAACCCTCAGAAATAATGGGGCGGATATGAGTGGAAGGCCCCAGGGGGGATGGGTCGAAAGACAGTTGTGTGTTGTGTGAAGTGAGGAGACTAAAACGTCAGTGAGAGAAGAGACCGACTGCGGGTCAGGTCGTTTGAGAGAGTTGAGTTTGAGATACCGAGGAGTTGGTAGTCCACGTACAACGGGGTTGTGTTATGCTCCGGGTTGTGAAGACAGGCCTGAACCAGAGTGGGTTCTATAGTTGAGCAGTGGCTCCAACCCAATGTGTGGGTTGTATTGTGGGAGATCCAGTCGTGGATAGTAGCTGGATTACCTGTCTTGTGGATGTGATAAGAAGCAGGCCGTGAGAAGGCATTGATGTGTGCTGGTTAAATTGTGAGGAGGATATTTATATTCTATGGATTTACATTGTTTCTGGATATATAAATATATGTTCCGTCTGTCCGTCTTATTTCTGGAATAAATGATTATGTGCGCCAACTCAATCTTGTTTTCATGACTGGGGAAGGTGCACTTCTGTGGTGAGTTACATTGCAAGACAGATATCTCCATTGACACACCATGAGTATCGTTACCTAGACAACGACCATCACACAATAATATCATGAGCCTATCATCGTAAGAACTTCGTGATATTATCATCAAGGTAATGTGTGACACCAGGAATACTAGTTGGAGGTTATAATATAAATAATATACGCTATGCAGATGACACAGTATTGGTGGCGGATAATTCAAAAGACCTACAGCAATTATTAGACGTTGTAGTAACAGAGAGTGCAAGGACAGGACTCTCCTTGAATATCAAGAAAACAGTAACAATGGTAATTTCAAAGAAAATGGTGACACCAAAATGTGACATAGAAATAGAAGGAAAAATCCTTAACCAAGTGGATAATTTTAGATAACTAGGGGCATTTATAACATCAGATGAAAGATGTACAACAGAGATTAGGAGCAGAATAGGGCAGGCAAAAGCCGCATTTCACAAAATGAAGAGTATCTTGTGCAATAGGTCGCTATCATTGAATGTAAGAAAGAGAGTGCTGAAATGCTATGTAGAACCAGTTTTGCTGTATGGCAGTGAATCTTGGAATGTAAATGCACAAATTAAGAAGAAATTAGAAGCAACAGAGATGTGGTTCCTGAGACGAATGTTGCAAATTCCTTGGACTGCCAGAGTAACTAACGACGACTGCCTGAAACAGGCTAATGAAACTAGAACATTATATACAACAATAAGACAGAGACAAACATCTTTCTTCGGTCACGTGATGAGAAGAGAGGCATTGGAGAACATCGTAACAACTGGAAAGATCGAGGGGAAGAGAGGCAGAGGCAGACCAAGAGAAATGATGCTGGCTGGATTGAGACGGTGGCATGGAGGAATATCAGCAGCAGAGTTGATCCAGAAAACCATAGACCGAGATCTGTTGAGAGCCATGAACGCCTACGCCAGCTGGCACGGCACTTGATGGTGATGATATATATATATATATATATATATATATATATATATATATATATATATATATATATATATATATATATATATATATATATATATATATATATATATAAAGGGTGGGGGTAATAATAAACGATGGAGACCACTAAATAATAGTGATGTCTTCTTTCTGTCACATTTGACAGTTGGATTCATGCGACCGATGAACAGGAAGTCTTCAACCACACGCAAAGCCTTGCATTTTGTCAGGTTCATTCCTACCTCTGCTAGTTGAAGCAGCCTCCTCTCACCTAGTCCAAGGTAACTCCTGGCTGTATATCTCCAGGGACACGTGGTAGTGCAGTGGCTAGACGCTCGCTGTCGTGCCGGTGGTCATCAGATCGACCCGCCTCCAAGCGGATCCGAATCGTATATGTTTGACCTGAGCTCCCAGACCGATCCCGCCTATAATGATTACGAGGGAAGTAAAGTTGACCGGTGTGATTCTGATCATATGACACGTCACGTGCTGGTTGACCTACAAAACATGGGTCTAGCAACGAATGCCCAATGCCACTTAAGCGGGTAAAAGTTTCCTTCACTTACTTTACTGGTACACAATCCACACGTTGGGGTCAGAAGCTTTTTTCTCTCAGGTTGTCGTGTCCATACCCAACATTTTCAAATCTCGATTATACGTAACTTTGAACTGTAACTGTCCAGATACACTTGTACTGCTACTGTTTCCCAGCTGCTCATGAACAATATTTATTAACTGTAAATGACATGCCATGTTTTCATTAATTACCTTTCCTTGAACAGGCTGGTTTCCAGCGCCCATGGTTTTCGGCTCCATGATTGATACAACGTGCCTATCGTGGAAAAATTCCTGTACATCAGATGGCGCATGCTCACTGTACGACATAGAGCTCTTCCGTTTCCGCTTTCACATGTTGGTGATCGGACTCCTCTGCATCACTATCATTCTCTACAGCATGGCCTTGATAATTTCCATGTGCTCTAAGAGGGAGGTCTTTCAGCCGAACGCAGATGAGTATTGCTTCAGCATACGAGAGACAAAGGAGCCACTTGACAGTAGTGGTAGACGAGTCTTAGTCTGCCAGCACTAGATCTAGGATCACAAAATAAAATCTCTAATTCAAACTTTGCTAACGCCAGTTTTATGGAAATGTTTTAAACAGCACTCTCTTCCAGTTACTGGAAATGGTACTTGTGTATAATTCTGGGGAGTTGGTTCGTTGGTTGGTTGGTTGGTTGGTTGGTTGCTTGGTTGGTTGATTGGTTGGTTGGGAGGTTGGGTGGTTAGTTTGTTGGTTGGCTGGCTGGTTGACTGGTTGGTTGATTGGTTGGTTGGTTGATTTGTTGACTTGTTGGTTGGTTAAGTGGTTGGATGCTTGATTCGTTGATTGTTTGACCCATGGTTGGATGACTAAGGGCTTTAATCAAGTGGGTAGAATGTGTTAGAGACCCAATATCTCCCATCATGTTCCACAATACTTGATGTCGAACCAAGCAGAAGGCCTTTCTGTCCTCCACGAAACAAGTATGAACATCTACAATGTGCTCCCTGCATTTCATTAAAAAATAATTCCTGTGCAATACCGAAACCTTCCTGTACATCTTGCAATTCTAATTCTAGCTTCCGGTTCGCCTTCGTCTTGGTGATTCACAAGATTATATTGCTAGTAAGATTTATTGGTGCACCATGTCTCACAAACTGAAATATTTTTATCACAAAACGGTTTCATAAATAAAATCGTGTCTCACAAACTGAAATATTTAGTCATATTAACGCATGTTATGAGAAGAAATGAATTGGAGAACTTGGTGACAACTGGCAAGATCGAAGAGGAGACAACAAGGGGAAGACCGTAAAGTAAATACCTGGATGGCTTTGCTACGTGGCATTGTCGAGACAGAAAAACGAAGCTGATCCATGACTCTGGTGATCGAGTGAGATGGCAAAACATGACCGCCCACGCTTATCGGCAAGGCACATGATTAATGGATTAACGCATTGCTGAGAATAGTAATTGAATGTTCTATAGAAGTAAACAAAGATCTACATCTTTGCTTTATTGACTACACAAAGGCTTTCGATATAGTAAGACACGTCAACATGATAGAGATACTTGCAGATCTACAAATTAATGAGCATGACATTATACTTATAAAATACATATATTGGAAACAACAAGCTGCCATAAGGATTGACAATGAAGTAGGTAAATATCAGCCTATCAAGAGAGGTGTGAAACAAGGATGTGTAATGTCTCCAGATCTGTTTTCCTTGTACAGTGAAAATATTTTCAGAAATGTATTATATATAGCCTGGTCCACTAAGTATACAGATAAATAGCACAACTCTAAAACAAGTGAAAGAATTCAAATATCTTGGAAGAATGATCACAGAAGTTGGCAGATTGGACAGAGAAATCGAAATCAGATGTCATAAAGCTAGTGCACTTACATATGTACTATGACCCTTACTGAAACATCCAAATATACCCATGTCCGCAAAACGACAGATAATAAACAGCATATTCACACCAACCCTATGCTACCAATCTCAAACTTGGACTTTATCCAAATCACACTTTCGCAAAATCAACACCTGCGAGATGAGATGCCTGAGGAGAGCTGCCAACTTAACAGTCCGAGACCGAATAAGAAATGCTGTTATCAGACAGACAGAGGATCAACACCTTGTGCCATATTTATTGAAAGACAGAAGATCAAGTGGTTTGGCCATGTCGTTAGAATGTAAGACCATCATCTACCATCACTGGCCTTATATCAAAGATCATCTGCGACGAGACCAAGAGGACGTCCAAGAAGAACATGGATTGACGACATCAAAGACATTGTACAGTCACACGGATTGACACTATCTAATGCCACCCATCAGGCACTGGAGGGCAAATTATTCCTTCCCACGAGGCTTGACGGCAGAAGTGGAAGATGATGATGATGATGATGATGATGATGATGATGATGATGATGATGATGATGATGATGATGATGATGATGATGATGATGATGATGATGATGATGATGATGATGATGATGATGATGATGATGATGATGATGATGATATACAATATGTGAAAGGAATCATCATTGGAGGAAGAAACATCAATAACATTAGATATGCAGATGATACAGTATTGACTGCAGACAATGAGCAGGATCTGTAACATTTAGTAGATACGGTTGTTGCACACAATGAACAACTAGGGTTAGAATTAAATTGTAAGAAGACACATATTATGGTGGTCACTATGAAGAACGAAATACCACATTGTAATATACAGTTAAATGGGAATATTCTTAAACAAGTGAATCGGTAGAATTATCTCCGAACAGTCATAACATCTGATGGGAGATGCATTGAAGAGATTAGAAATAGAATCAACATGTCGAATGTAGCCTTTTGCAAGATGTAACACAAACTGAGCAATAAAATGATGTCAACAGCTGTTAGAAAAAGAGTGTTTAGGTGCAACTCTTCAGTCTGTACTTTTCTATGGATGTGAAGCGTGGACAGTGAGCAGTCAAGCTCACATTTCCAGGGCCTCTATTCTTCGTCGTCTAGTGTGAATAAAAAATAACATATATAATAACATGGCATATTTCGCTGCATCTCGTCAGGTACATACTGCAGAAATCACACAACTTACGTGAATTAACTAGATAAATCCTTCAAGTTGAAATATACACATATTCGCACAGTAATGTCACTTATCTACCACGGTCATTTTAAGCTGACTAACATGTCTTTCTGTTTGTACAATTCTGGCTTGCGTTGATAGATAAGTGACATTACTGTGCGAATATGTGTATATTTCAACTTGAAGGATTTATCTAGTTAATTCACGTAAGTTGTGTGATTTCTGCAGTATGTACCTGACGAGATGCAGCGAAATATGCCAGGCAATAAATCGTGCAATCTATTGTTTGTGTCTTCGTTATTCAAATTCACTACGGGAAAACATTGTTTTGAATATATAATAACAGTTTAACCATCGCCCAAATTAGCAATGGGTGGTATGCGCGTGAGTTCAGAGTCTTGGCAGAAAACATTTTGAGAGTCGCTATAATTGATACGTCTCACTTAGTCTGTTGTGTCCATTGTGTGGCTAGAAAATATAAAATATATCATCGGTAAAGATTCGAAGCCATCGAAATAGCATGGGAACTAAACCCACAGATATGGATTGACCCATGACAAGATGTCAGTTGCAACGAGAAAAGGTGTGTGGAAGCGAATTGTTTCTGAGGAAACTGGAATGATTACAATGGACAGAGAGAATAATCAATGAGCAAATCCAATGATGGGGGGGGGGGGGGGGGGGGGGACATTATGAGTAGAAATAAATCCTAGAACTTAATGACAACTGGCAAGATTGAGGGGAGTGGGAACAATGGGGTCTTCCCCTTGTACATACAGAGACGTAAATATCTGGATGGCTTGACCACATGCCATGGTCGGGTCAAGAACACAGAGCTGATCCACGACTCTCGTGATCGTGTAAAATTTCGAAACATGAGCGCTCACACTTATCGGCATGGCACATGATGAATGTATGGACTGACACCAAGTGAGGTTAACCGGAAGGAAAACAGCTCGGTTAATATACATGTCTTATGTGTGTGGCATGATCATTGTGGCGTAGCGTTAGCTACGATGATTGAGAATATATCAAAGTTGCTGCGGATAGACTTTCTAAGGATAGAACGATAAGTCACTACATAAGACTAGACTGAATAGCTCGTGATTCTAGAAGGATCCAAGGTCCCAGAACAGGTCTAGTGTTCTGACGGTGTTCAGGCAGACAGGAATGGCGTACAACTATACTTTAACAAGACAGTCTGCTTAGTTTGTCTCACTAAGTTGCCTGAAATAAAAGCTCGAGCCCCCTAACTCTAATCACTCTCACCGACACGGAGAAAGACAGAGTAAAATATATAAAGAGGCAAACTTTCTTATCTTCTCACACTCTGTTTAACCTAGTATCTTACATTGGAAATTACAACTCACAATTACATGTATTTGATGAACACACCACGGGTGCTCCACGGGAGGCTACCCTGACAGGTATATGGGACTAAGAATGCCCTTGTCTTAATAAAACAATAGACTCCGCTCTAAAATGCTATTATCTAAGTCTAATGTTCCTGAACTAATGTCCTCGAGTTCTTCAGTACTTTGGTTAAATCATTGATACTTCCAGGGCAATGAATGGTATAAGTGCTGAGTGTGTGGTGTTGCCAACGGTAAGTTTGGCCACATAGCTTGAGTATCTTATCCTCGGGGTTGGCAATCGGTTTGGAAGCTCTCCCGTCAGTTTCTCCTCTTCGGGTGAATTGACCTACACAAACTTATTAACGATTGTCAGTCTCAAAGTCAAGTGTTTATATGATTGATTGATTGATTTAGGAATCGACATCACAGCATTCGGGGCATTCCCATAAATGCTCCGTGCCTATCCTCAGTAGCCAGCGCAGAGTTCCAACACTAATAGTACCCGTAGCAATCTGATTATAAGTCCGTCTCGCCTTTCCTCTGAGCGTTGAGCGTCGGCCTGATTCCCTCGTCACTCCTCGCTGTCTCATTCTTGCCAGACCATGGTAATCCATTTGCTCCTCCGAGGTGTGCACGTGCTCCCACAAGGTCGCAACCACATCTGCCTTGTCATGTATCAATTCTCCACCAAGTTCTGCAGAGCCAGCCAATCTGCTTCATTTCCCAGCACACCGGCATGCCCCGGAGAAAAGATCCAGGCGATGCTTGTCACCCGTGACCTCCGAAGCGAAGCTAGCCACTCCGCACGAAGCCTGCCCGTCCTCACCCTCGTCAGCATGCTTTCTGAGTCAGTTACAATCACGATGTGTGTGTGTGTGTGTGTGTGTGTGTGTGTGTGTGTGTGTCGTATTCTGCATCCAGCGGAGAGCCGCAGTGATTGCCTCCACCTCCATTCTTAAGCTGGATGTTGTGGTATCATATGCCAGGCTCTCCTGCCCCAAACATCGACCATTAGCTTTGGCTATGAACCCCCAGCTACTTCTCTCACCTCTTGACACCGAACCATCTGTGTAGATAATCACATCACCCGAGTGAGCATTGTCCTGAATTAGTTGTTGGATTTCCACTTTCGTTTCCCCTGCTGGCCACTCCCTGCACTCCCGGCTTAATGTGATTATAACTCTGCACAAGTCTGACTGCTCCGCTGGCACTCTGACCCACTCCTCTCCTCGCCCAATGTTCTCCAAGGGGCACACCTGTCTGATCGTATCCTCCGCCTGCGCCATCCATGATTTCCCTCTTATCAGTCGCTGACCCTTAACTGCGTCCAGCGCCTCATGCAGTGGGTGGTTTATATTAGGTATAACAAGGCACGATCACTAGCACAATGTTCTATTTGTTATACAAAACTTAACCACAACATTTTAGATAGTATTATGAGTGATATGATGGTGGGTGATGCTTCAAAAAGAGTCCGTCACACAATTTGGCTCATCCAAAGCTTGGCGCTGAAGGTGTCATATCTGCGAAATAAATGCAGCGAGATGAAGTTAATTTTCTGTCAACCAACATCACAAAGTTGGACCTGGAATAATTCCTGAACACATATGCTCTCTAATTTTATTCTCTAACAACCCGTATTCTATAAGGGGCGTTCATTTGAAATCCGTTCGTGCCACACCGCGTGTAATTGCGTACGTTGAACATGATCATGTCATAGTCATGTGATAAGTACTGACCAATGAATAAAAGAGCACGTGCTTATAGTCCCACGATGCATAGGTTCTGTTTCTGACCGTTGAGAAAATGGCCGGGTTGATAGAAAATCCGTACAAAGAAGCTCAAAGAGCGGTCATTTCTTTCTTTTGAAAGATGTCGACCAGTGGACATTCATCGAAGAATGCAGGCAGCGTACGGTAACAAATGTGTGTCGAAGACAACAGTGCCAGACTGTGCACGAATGTTTCGGAAAGGGCGTCAGTTCACGACAGATCTTCGACGGCCGGGTCAAGCGCATATTGTTGCAACAGAAAAATACCATCGCCAAAATTGATGCAGCAGTACAGATAACCGTTGTCGAAGCATACGTTCGCTAGTGAAAGAATTTGATGTGTCAATTGGGACAATTCGAAAGATCGTTCATAAGAAACTACAATATCGGAAGGTGTGTTCACAGTGGGTACCATGGATGTTGACCGACCACCAAATAGAGGAACGCATGGGATGGTGTTTGAAACACTTGCTGCGTTACAGAGTGGAGAGTGATGCATTTCTCTTCCGCATAGTGGCAAGCGATGAATCCCGGTGTCACCACTTTGAGCTGAGCAGAAAAGAGAGAACATGCAATGGAAGCATACTGCATCACCTCAAGCGAAAAAAAAAAAATTAAAGTTACAGGTTTCCGTTGAAGAGCTATTGTTGGCCGACTTTAAAGAACCTGGTGTCAACATCAATTCTACCCACTACTTGCAAACACTAGAAAAGCTGCAAAACGTCAATCAAGAATAAACGACCTGGCATGCTTTCTCGTGGTGTGATTTTGTTGCACGATAATTCTCGTCCTGCATGTCGAAAACATTTTGCAGGAAGCATTAGCGAAGAAGAAGTGGGGAATTCTGCAACATCCAGCCTGTAGTCCTGCTTTGTTACCATGTGATTTTCATTTGTTCGGACCTCTAAAAAAGCTCTCAAGGGGCAACGATTTCACACAGATGCAGACGTAATAAACGCGGTAAACTACTTGGTTCAGTGAGCTACCATAATCCTTTTTGTGCGGACAATTTCGCCGCCTACGTAAGCAATGGGATGCTTGCCTGAATACCTACGGCGACTTCTTCTGACCAACCCATGGTGCACAAGTCATTGAAAATGAATGCTTTATTTAATTCCACCACACCTGTTAATGTTTCTTTCATGCTTTTGTAATAAAGCCATTGGAACGGGTTTGAAATGAACTAATATTATCAATAATATCACAACAAACATATTCTATTCTTTCTTCTTATAAATGAATTTAATAACTATTAAGTAATAATGTAAAATATAATAACATAATACATATAATAAATATAATAATTATATTATTAGAATATAATACTTAGCAAGTAATCTAGGTATAGACAACATACAATCCATTACACAGATTTTTTATTTTTTTAAATTCGCATATCCTTTACAGGACATCGCTGTCAACAGCAGCATCTTTCAGCTGTCTGTTGATTTCTTGGCAAGATTACGCTCAGTAATTTGTCATTGCTTTCTGAGCGGCCGGCTCAGTTATCCCGCAAGTCACCAGCGGGGGTCCAACCGCTGCCAGCTCTCGCCAGCTAGGAGACTCTGCGTGATAAACGGGATTACGGAGAAAGTGTTGTAACCCCTCGGCTATAGAGACCGGCATTACACAGAATACTAGCATAATAATATTTATGTTCTAATTCTGAGGTTATATTCCTAGCATATATTTAATAATTATACTCTGTAACCTATATTTTAAATTACACAATTTACTTAATTATCATTACGGAATAGACTGATAGACTGAAGGTTAATGTAGTGACAAGTCAGATCAGTACTGAGAATTGGTGAGAAATCACCGATGAGGAATATTGAAAATGCCTAGGGTCCCCTGACCACCAACGCCTGTAATTGACCTTCACACGCTAGAAATATTCAATATTAACGATAATTATTCACAATCAGCACCACGTCCTCGAAATATCACACCCTATTGAAATATCTTATGTTGATTCCTAAACTAACTCCTCGATTAATATAGCCTTACTCTACTTGCGTAAGGACTAATCGAAAATGCGTTTTACACGACTTCACTCAGTTTTGCGACGATCACGAATTGTCTACATCAGGGGTGGGCAAACATTTTGTGCGGAGAGTCGCATTGACAAATGTAAAGCTGTTGGCGGGGCCGCATATATATATATATATATATATATATATATATATATATATATATATATATATATATATATATATATATATATATATATATATATTACTAGCTGACCCGGCCCGGCTTCGCCCAGTCCTTGGTGGGGAGCATCTCATTTAATTCATATAAGTAGTCATATAAGCTCACGTTCCCGTTCCCGGCTATCTATCTGTCTGTCTGTCTGTCTGTCTGTCTGTCTGTCTGTCTGACCCGGCCCGGCATTGCCCAGCTCCTGGTGTGGAGCATCTCATTTAATTCATATAAGTAGTCATATAAGCTCACGTTCCCGTTCCCGGCTATCTATCTGTCTGTCTGTCTGTCTGTCTGTCTGTCTGTCTGTCTGTCTGTCTGTCTGTCTGTCTGTCTGTCTATCTGTCTGATCCGGCCCGGCTTCGCCCAGCCCCTGATGGGGAGCATCTCATTTAATTCATATGAGTAGTCATATAAGTTCCCGTTCCCGACTGTCTGTCTGTCTGTCTGTCTGTCTGTCTGTCTGTCTGTCTGTCTGTCTGTCTGTCTGTCTGTCTGTCTGTCTGTCTGTCTGTCTGTCTAATCATTTATTGGTTGCAGTTAGAACAACCTTAGATAAACGAAGACCAACTTGGTAATATATTAACTTGGGTAAATGGAGCAGCGGCAGCAGCAGCAGAAGAAGAAGAAAAAGGAGGAGTAGGAGCTGGGAGGAGGAAGAAGGAGGAGGAAGGGAGGAGGAGGAGAAAGAGAGAAGAGGAGGATGGAGGAGGGAGAGGGAGGAGGGGGAGGAGAAGAGGAAGAGGGTAGGAGGTGGAGGAGGGAGAGGAGGAGGAGGAGGAGGAGGAATATAACGCATATGCCTGTAGATTTAATAATGGCTGAGGTTGTTCCATGTCTTCTTAGAGTTGGCGACAGTGTAAAGAAATATAAAATCTTCAAACTTTCATACTAAAAAAATGTGACAGTGGGCTGCGCTGGAATGAAAGGAAGACGTGTAAAAAATTTCATCTCAATGGGATGGGCCGTTCGCGAGCGCATTAGGGACATATAGACAGACAGACAGACGGACGGAGATCGCCTTTTATATATAAGATATACCCATCCATGTTGGGTTTTCCTCTTGTCCGCTTACTCGTTAGGCCTCCCTCCATATACATCTTTTCCAGACTCTACACGCCCAAAGTATTTCATTTCCCTCACTTTCGTTTGTCTTAATAACCACATTTCTTTGACAATGAATCCCTGTTGAACGGTTCAGTGTGTTCTCTATTTCGCCTATGCAGGAGGAGGAGAGGGAGGAGGAGGGAGGAGGAGGAGAGAGTAGGAGGAGGGAGGAGGCGGAGGGAGAAGGAAGAGGGAGGAGGAAGAGGGAGAAGGAGGAGGGAGAAGGAGGAGAAGGAGGGGAGGAGGAGGAGGGAAGAGGAGGAGGGGAGGAGGAGGAGGAGAGGAATGTGAAGGGAGGAGGAGGGAGGAGGTAGATGGAGGAGGAGGGAGGCGGAGAGAGGAGGAGGGAGGAGGAGGAAGAGGGAGGAGGAGGAATGTGAAGGGAGGAGGGGGGAGGAGGTAGAAGGAGGAGGAGGGAGGAGGAGGGATTAGGAGGAGGAGGGAGGAGTAGGGTGGAGGAGGAGGCGAGGAGGAGGGAGGAGGAAGAGGGAGGAGGAGGGAGAAGGAGGGAGGAGGAGAACGCAGGAGGAGAAGGGAGCAGGAGGAGGATAGGGAGGAGGAGGGAGAGGGAGGAGGAGGGAGGAGGAGGAGAGAGTAGGAGGAGGGAGGAGGCGGAGGGAGAAGGAAGAGGGAGGAGGAAGGGAGGGAGAAGGAGGAGGAGAAGGAGGAGAAGGAAGAGGGAGGAGGAAGAGGGAGAAGGAGGAGGGAGAAGGAGGGGGAGGAGGGGGAGGAGGAGGAGGGAAGAGGAGGAGGGGAGGAGGCGGAGGGAGGAGGAGGAATGTGAAGGGAGGAGGAGGGAGGAGGTAGAGGGAAGAGGAGGAGGAGGGAGGCGGAGAGAGGAGGAGGGAGGAGGAGGAAGAGGGAGGAGGAGGAATGTGAAGGGAGGAGGGGGGAGGAGGTAGAGGGAGGAGGAGGGAGGAGGAGGAGGTAGAGGGAGGAGGAGGGAGGAGGAGGAGGAGGAGGAGGAGGAGGCGGAGAGGGAGGAGGAGAAGGAGGAGGGGAGGAGGAGGAGGGAGGAAGAAGGAGGAGGAGGGAGGAGGAGTGATGACGAGGAGGGAGGAGGAGGAGGGAGGAGGAGGAGGAGGAGGAGGAAGAGGGAGGAGGAGGAATGTGAAGGGAGGAGGAGGGAGGAGGTAGAATGAGGAGGAGGAGGGAGGAGGAGGAGTGAGGAGGAGGAGAGGGAGGAGGAGAAGGAGGAGGGGAGGAGGGAGGAGGAGGAGGAGGGAGAGAAGAAGGGGAGGAGGGATAAGGAGGAGGAGGGAGGAGGAGGAAGATGGAGGAGGAGGAATGTGAAGGGAGGAGGAGGTGAGGAGGAAGAGGAGGAGGGGAGGAGGAGAAGGGAGGAGGAGGGATGAGGAGGAGGGAGGAGGAGGGATGAGGAGGAGGGAGGGGGAGGAATGTGAAGGGAGGAGGAGGGGAGGACAAGGTAGGAGGAGGAGGAGGGAGGAGGAGATGAGGAGGAGGAGAGGGAGGAGGAGGGAGGAGGAGGAGAGGAGGAGGAGGGAGAAGAAGGAAGGAGGAGGAGGAAGAGGGAGAGGCAGGAGGGAGAATGAGGAGGGGAGGAAGGAAAGAGAGGTGGAAGGGGAGGAGGAGGGGAGGAGGAAAGAGGTAGGGGGAGGAGGAGGAAGAGGGAGGAGAGGAATGTGAAGGGAGGAGGAGGTAGAGGGAGGCGAAGGAGGGAGGAGGGAGGAGGAGAAGGGAGGAGGAGGGATGAGGAGGAGGGAGGAGGAGGGATGAGGAGGAGGGAGGGGAGGAATGTGAAGGGAGGAGGAGGGAGGAGGTAGGAGGAGGAGGGAGGAGGAGGAGTGAGGAGGAGGAGAGGGAGGAGGAGGGAGGAGGAGGGAGGAGGAGGAGGAGGGAGAAGAAGGAAGGAGGAGGAGGAATGAGGGAGAGGAAGGAGGGAGAATGAGGAGGGGAGGAAGGAAAGAGAGGTGGAAGGGGAGGAGGAGGGAGGAGGAAAGAGGTAGGGGGAGGAGGAGGTAGAGGGAGGAGGAGGAGGAAGGAAAGGGAGGAGGAAGAGGAGGAGAAGGGAGAAGGAGGGTGGAGGGAGGAGGAGGAGGGAGGAGGTAGGAGGAGGAAGAGGGAAGAGGGAGAAGAAGGGAGAAGGAGGAGGGAGGATGATGAGGGAGAAGGAGGCAGGAGGAGGAGGAGGGAGGCAGGAGGAGGAGGGATGAGGAGGGAGAGGGAGGAGGAGGGAAGATGAGGGAGGAGGGGGGAGGAGGCGGAGGGAGTAGGAGGGAGGAGGATGGAGGAGAGGGGAGAGGAAGAGGGAGAAGGAAGAGAGGAGAAGGAGGAGGTAGGAGGGAGAGGGATGAGAGGGAGGAGGAAGAGGAGAAGGGTGGAGGGAGGAGGTAGAGGGAGGAGAAGAGAGGGGGAGAGAGTTCGCCATTCCGAATTCATACTCGTCTAGTTCTTCCCTTCTACACGACTGTAGATAACTTCCTTACACATAAAAAGATGAATTGTTATTGATATTGCCGTGGCATGGAGGAATATCAGCAGCAGAGTTGATTAAAAAAACAAAGACTGAGATCTACAGAGAGCCATGAACGCCTACGCCAGCCGGCACGGCACTTGATGATGATGATTGCCGTGTGACGATTCTGTGTAGTCACGTCATTTTCTTCCCTTTCCCTAGCGTTTTGGTTCGGGGATTCTTTCATCATCATCATCATATATTTACGTACGTATTTTGGGAGGGGGAGGAGGGAGGAGGAGGAAGAAGAAAAAAAACTATGACAGTTGACAGCTCTGGAATGAAAGGAAGGCGTGTAGAAAATTTCATCTCAATCGGATGGGCCGTTCGCGAACAAATAAAGGACATACATATTTACATACATACATATATACATACACATTTAATACATATATACAACATTTGTTTTTATAGATATAGATATGCATATACATAATATATATAGATTATATATTTCATTTCATAGGCACCTTGCCGTCTTGACAGACGAAATTGTCCGCAAAAAAGGATTATGGTAGCTCACTGAACAAAGTGTTTACCGCGTTTATTACGTCTGCATCTGTGTGAAATCGTTGCCCCTTGAGAGCTTTTTTAGAGGTCCGAACAAATGAAAATCACATGGTAACAAAGCAAGACTACAGGCTGGATGGTGCAGAATTCCCCACTTCTTCTTCGCTAATGCTTCCTGCGAAATCTTTTCGACATGCGGACGAGAATTATCGTGCAACAAAATCACACCGCGAGAAAGCATGCCAGGTCGTTTATTCTTGATTGACGTTTTGCAGCTTTTCTAGTGTTTGCAAGCTGTAGGGTAGAGTTCATGTTGACGCCAGGTTCTTTAAAGTCGGCCAACAATAGCTCTTCAACGGAAACCTGTAACTTTAATTTTTTATTTTTTTTTTCGCTTGTGGTGATGCAGCATGCATCCATTGCATGTTCTCTCTTTTCTACTCAGCTCAAAGTGGTGATTTTCCTCAGAAACCACATTTCCACAGCCATCAGCTGTTTTTCAGCACGACTGCTTATTGTCCACGCATCACATCCATACAAAAGTATAGGTTCTATGGAGCACTTCAACACTTTTTCTTGTTTCAATTGATATCTTTTTATTGGTCAGTATGTTTTTCATCTTGCAAAAGGCTACCTTCGCCATGGCAATTCTTATTCTAATCTCTTCAAGGCATCTCCCATCAGATGTTATGTCTGTGCCGAGATAGCTGTATCGATTCACTTGCTTAAGACTATGCCCATTTAGTCCTATATCAAATTTGGTATTTCCTTCTTCCCAGTGACGACCATAATCTGTATCTTCTTAATATTCAGTTCTAACCCTAGTTGTTCACTGTGTGCAACAACCGCATCTATTAAATTTTGCAGGTCCTGTTCATTGTCTGCAATCAAGACTGTATCATCTGCACATCTAATGTTATTGATGTATCGTTCCCCAATGTTGATTCCTTCCATATCTTCTATATTTCTGAAAATATTTTCACTGTACAGGGAAAAAAAAGATCTGGAGACATTACATACCCCAGTCTCACACCTCTTTTAATAGGCTGATATTGACCTACATCGTTATCAATTCTGATGGCAGCTTGTTGTTTCCAATATATGTATTTTACAAGTCTAAGGTCTTTTCCATCAATTTGTAGATCTTCAAACATCCTTCTCATGTCGACATATCTCACTTTATCGAAAACCTTTGTATAGTCAATGAAGCAAAGATATATATCTTTGTTTACTTCTATAGAACATTCAATTACTGTTCTCAGCATATACACAGCATTTACTGTGCCCTTGCCTTCTACAAACCCACATTGCTCTTCTCCTATTTCGGTTTGTATTTTCTTCCTAATTCTTTGCATGATAATTCTCAGCAGAATCTTCGTGATGTGGCTCATTATACTAATTGTTCGATGTTGATCGCATTCCAAGGCTCCTGATTTCTTCGGGATTGCAATAAATGTAGAATTACATAATTCAGGAGGTATATCTCCAGTAATGTATATTGCGTTCAGCAGTCTGGTGACTTGGTCTATTCCATATTCTTCTAAGGCATTGATCATTTCTATTGTGATGTTACCTGTACCCGGGGTCTTGCCAGTGTTCATATGGTTAAGAGCATTCTGAACTCCCATCTTCAAAATTGCTGGTCCTTCATTATTATTCCGATGATCATATTGTTCATCTCTTGTATCATCATAAAGGTCTTTCACATAATCTGACCACAAATGTAAAATTTGATCTTATTCTATTATGATTTTGCACTCTTTGGTTTTTAGGCAACCCGTTGATGTGAGTGTTCTTTTGTTAGTGATGTCATTAAATCTTTTGTGCATTAATTTGGTATTCCGGGTGTTGTGTTTGTTTTCAATTTCTTTGCAATTTTCATCAAGCCATGTTTCTGTTGCCTATGTGCATAGTTTCCTAATTTTCCTGTGAATCTCTTCAAATATTTCCTTGTTATTTCTTCTTACTTCCATGAGTTTTAAGATGTCTTTTGTCATCCATTTCTTGCGTCTTATTATCTTTATTTTTGGGATGGTTGTTTCTGCAGCTTGGTTGACTGATTTCTTTAATATTTCCTATATTGGTCACTGACGTCTTGAAATAATATTTCCATATCCGACAATGCATCGAATCTGTTCTTTACCTCTACGCTGAATTTATCTTTTATTTCCTCACTCATCAGTGCATGTAGATCAAATTTTGTGTTTCTTGGTGAATATTTGACTTTCTTTAATTTTATATGTAAATTGCTTAAGATTAATCTATGGTCGCTGTAGCAGTCTGCGCTTAATATAGTTTTTGCGACTTTTAAGGCATTTCGATTATATACATACCATAGCTAGTGGTAATGCTCACTGGCTGTTAACTCAATGTCTGTTCTACTAGCTGAGCGTACCCCACAGTGCATGACTGATGACGTTGTACGCTAACATTATGAGTTGATCATGTATATTTCAGCTCCGGTGTGACGGTATCTCGGTGTGTGCAGGACTGTCACTGTGATGACGACAACTTTTTCCCAGTTTGTGGAGAGGATGGCAGAAACTACTTCTCTCCCTGTCACGCGGGATGTCTATCTATTGACAAGGCGGTAGGAATCCACTTTGTCTCTTCGCTAACGATTACTGTAGAGCTTACTACTTCTCTGGCGTCTGTTATCTTATCTGCTGTATTCCTGCTGCTGTTTTAGTCCTAGTGGCTTATATTGTTGTTGTTGATGTTTTTGTTGTTGATATTGTTTTGTTTTTTTTAATTTGTTCATGTTGTTGTTGTCGACTTTGGTTGTTGTTAATATTGTTGTTGTTATTGTTTCTGCTATTATTCTCGTTGTTGTTGTTGTTGTTGTTGTTGTTGTTGTTGTTGTTGTTGTTGTTGTTGTTGATGATGATGTATTGTAGTTGTTCATGTTGTTGTTGTTGTTGATTAATTTTTGATGTCGTTGTTGTTACTGCTGCTGTTCTTGTCGTTAGCCCCTTGGTACTGAGTAACGTTTCTACGAAATGATGCCTGCGCAGTGACAAAGGGGTCACGAACGCAATTCGTTATCCCGCATACGGCGTTGGAAACACAGCTGCTGGCGATGTCGAAACAGACCGCCCTGTGCTGGGTGTCATACAATAATTCAGAAAGCAACGGCAAACTACTGAACGTAAACTTGTCAAGAAATCACAAACATCCTAAACATGCGGGCGTTGGCTGCTATATCCTATGAAGGATTTACAACTAACTTATTGTTTTACGACATGATGTAATCGGGGAGTAAAGCACCTAGGCCGGGTTGCCCTGAGAGGCCAAGATAATTGTGAACATCCGCCTCTGTGCAAATTTGAACCAGTGACAACCATGCCTTCACGCAGGAGTCTGGGCACTACACCACCACGGCTCACAGCTATAGACAAACAGATGAATAATTACTGAAACAAGAAATGTATTGATTGATTGATTGATTTAGGAACCGACATCACAGCATTCGGGCATTCCCATAAACGCTCCGTCCTCATCCTCAGAAGCCAGCGAAGAGTTCCAATCCCAATAGTACCAGTAGCAATCTGATTATATGTGCGTCTCGCCTTTCGAGCATCGACCAGATCCCCTCGTCACTCCTCGCTGTCGCATTCTTTGCTCCTCCGAGGTGTACACGTGCTCCCACAAGGCCGCAACCACGTCTGCCTTATCATGCATCAATACTCCACCAAGTTTTGCAGAGCCAGCCAATCTGTCTGCCTGTTCATTCCCAGCACACCAGCATGCCCCGGAGAAAAGATCCAGACTATGCTTGCCACCCGTGACTTCCGAAGCGAAGCAAGCCACTCTGCACGAAGCTTGCCTGTCCTCACCCTACTCAGCATGCTTTCTGAGTCAGTTACAATCACGATGTGTGTGTATCGTATTCTCCATCCAGCGGAAAGCTGCACTGACTGCCTCCACCTCCATTCTTAAGCTAGATGTTGTGGTATCATATGCCAGGCTCTCCTGCACCAAACGTCGACCATTAGCCTTTGCCAAGAACCCCCAGGCACTTCTACTACCTCTCAACACCGAACCATCTGTGTAAATAATCACATCACTCGGGCGAGCATTATCCTGAATTAGTTGCTGGATTTCCACTTCCGTGGCCCCTGCTGGCCACTCCCTGCACTTCCGGCTCAATGTGATTATAACTCTGCACAAGTCTAACTGCTCCGCTGGCACTCTGACCCACTCCTCTCCTCGCCTAATGTTCTCCAAGATGCACACCTGTCTGATCATATCCTCCGCCTGAGCCATTCATTATTTCCCTCTTTCAGTTGGCTGGCCCTTAACTGCGTCCAGCGACTCATGCAACGGGTGATCTGTGTCAGCAGCTACTCTGAGGTATGCCTTCGCCTGCATCACCTTGAGCCTACCAGCAACAGTCGGCAGACCAAGGATGTAACGCATACACACTACTGGGGTGTCTCTGGTGCATCCCAGAATGACCCGCATAGCCTCGTTCTGTATGCGCTCCAATCTCACCAGCTGACTCTTTGAGACAGTGAGCAGTCCTAGTCCATAATCAATCACTGAGAGAATCAAGTGCTGGTATAGTCTGAAAAGCATTCTCTGCTCTATGTCCATTGCAGCCATAGTTTTAAGTGCGTTGAGTCCCTTTTGAGATCTTGTCACAACCGTCTCCACATGATCCTTGAAGGACAGGCTCCTGTCAAATGTGATTCCCAGATACTTCAGTTTGTTCTCTCTGTTGACGCTTCCACCATCTATCGTGAGGCTTGGAACATCAGCTCTCACAATCCTGTTGTCCAGAGAGCACCATAAAACAGTTGCCTTTTCCGGGTGGATGACAGCACCCAATTTAATGCACCTTTCAATCACTTTGTCTACTGTTGCCTGTAGCTCCTGAGCTGTTTGCTCCCTATCTCTCCCCTGCCTATATGCAAGAATATCATCTGCAAATGTTAGTATCCTTCCAACCCCTGGTGCTTCTAGGTTTGCAATTTTGCTCGTATACACGTTAAAGAACACCGGTGAGATTGATGACTCCTGTGTTTAAAATATGTGAAGCTGAGGTCCATGGACCCAGACGGAGAGCAATCCGACGAGAATGCAGGACGGCATGTATTTAAAAGTGTATAACATATGCTACTGCTTCTTCTTCTTCTTTCATTCGCTTGAAATATGTCTATAGCTGCAATGTTGTCTCTTGTATGAATTTAACTGTCTTTTTTAGTTCACACAGCGGTCCATATAGTTTATTTTCCACTGTCGTCTCTCTAGGCCTGAAGGTTTGTCTAGATATACTATATTTTGGGCAGTCTTGAAGTATCTGCCCTGCTATCTGCGACGCCAAACCGCATGTGCACATGGCTGTTTCACCAATCTTGAATTTTGTATACATGTGGCTGCGTAATATATTGTGTCCTGTTCTGAGGTGCAGAATAATGACTTTTTCTGGTCTGTTCATAACGTGGTAGTCATCTTGCACAGGTTTTGATGGCTTTCTGACTGATTTGATCATCCTTTTCTGTTGGTGGTATTTAATGGGCACATCAGGCTGTTCTTCTTTTGCTCCTTCCTTAGCCAATCGATCAGCTCTGTCGTTTCCGGGTACTCCACAGTGGGATGGTATCCACTGTATGGTGACCTTGTGCTGACTGCTAAGTTCAGAAAGTGGTGTCCTTAGTACTGACAATTTCCCAGACAGAAGCGCCTCGAGTACTGTCACTTGTTGTCCCTGGGGGGAAAGTGGAATCAACAAGCACACCTTTTTACATTCCCTTTTCTTGAGTTTTGGACTTTTGCCGTACCTTTGTCTACACACCCCCCTTTTTTAAGTCTTTTGATATCTCTATCTCTCTCTCTCTCTCTCTCTCTCTCTCTCTCTCTCTCTCTCTCTCTCTCTCTCTCTCTCTCTTTCTCTCTCTCTCTCCACCAGACAATACCCCTCGTCACATTCCTTCAGCACATACTCCCACTAACACTGGCTTCGAACAAAATGATAAAACATTTAATGCAGAAAAGTGTCATTTGTGTGTGCGATGTATGGGTGTGGAAATATGTAGTGTCGTCTATCGTGAATGTGAGACAGGATGTGTCAGTCTAGGATCAGCATCACAGTTCTCATCATGATACAGCCATTCGACTTCACATAATCACAGAACTGGAAGTAGCTCACCAGATGATGTGTCTCTCCGACCGATTGTGGACTTGCAGTATATCCGTGAACGTTTGAAAGTCTGATCACCACTGCGTGATTGAGTTACTTAGTGTCATTTAGTTACTTCACCGACTATAATCCTGTATGGACCTATAGTCCCTTTATGAAAGAATATAAACACTGTCCACCAAATATATCGTCTACACACTGCGGTTTGTTCCATCAAAAACTGTTATGTCAACACGGAAAATGTTAAGGATAGTATTTTCCTTTCTCTATTGCTTAGATTAAATATTAGTGTTCATAATACCTTTGGTTGGTTGAACTACCTTTCTTGAGCATCTCTCTTCGAGTGATTCATTTTTTGAATGTTCAATTTAGCTCAGGAATTGTTTGATCTTCTTGCTAAAACAGGTAGCTTGATATAGCTAGCACTGCACCAGAGTACTGCCATTTTCTTCTTCTCAGATTGGTAAGTACTTTCACTTTCCAGGTGGATGGAACCTGTCGAAGAAATAACACCCTGTGAGAGAAACTCGACTCAAACCCATTATCTGTGAATGTAGGCCTAAGGCCATATTCAGACTGTAACATCTATATCATCCTAGAGCTACACTCTGGCATAAGACAGAGTAGTTCAGCACATTACCCTAGACAAGGTAAAATCAAGAAAAGCCAAAGGAAAAGCACAGAAATCCCCTTACCATAATATCCTAGCATTGACTTATCCTTTATCTCCCGACTCAATCTCAATCCTGCTGAATATCTTCTCATGTCATTGTACTTATCCTACCGAGTGCAATGACACCTCACTCGACACAGCCTAAGTCACGCTTCAGCCTAATGCTGCCGACACTCTATACTATGGTTACACACGCAAGTTCTCTATGCTCGAGTTCTAATCTACATCACTACTACCTTATTTAACCTATTCCAGTCCTAGAATTAAACCACCAAGTCACATCAAGGACAAATGCCTGTCGTCTTTAAACGACACCAGACATCGTGATTTGTATTTCTTATTCTACACTGAAATAAATCCACACTCCAGCCGGTGTCAAGCCAACCTGTATACTGAATTTAAAATTTGATTCTCATCATACGAGCAAGATTGCAAACCTAGAAGCACCAGGGGTTGGAAGAATACTAACATTTTCAGATGATATTCTTGCATATAAGCAGGGGAGAGATAGGGAGCAAACAGCCCAGGAGCTACAGGTGACAGTAGACAAAGTGATTGACTGGTGCACTGAAATGAGTGCTGTCATCCACCAGGAAAAGGCGGCTGTTTTGTGGTGCTCTCTGGACAACAGGATTGTAATAGCTGATGTCCCAAGCCTCGCGATAGATGTTAGAAATGTCAGCAGAGAGAACAAACTGAAGTATCTGGGGATCACATTTGACAGGAGCCTATTCTTCAAGGACCATGTGGAGACGGTCGTGACAAGAACTCAAAAGGGACTCAACGCACTTAAAACTATGGCTGCAATGGCCATAGAGCAGAGAATGCTTTTCACACTATACCAGCACTTGATCCTCTCAGTAATTCATTATGGATTAGGTCTGCTCACTGTCTCAGAGAGTCAGCTGGTGAAGTTAGAGCGCATACAGAACGAAGCTATGCGGGTCATTCTGGGATGCACCAGAGACACCCCAGTAGTGTCTATGCGTTACATCCTTGGTCTGCCGACTGTTGCTGGTAGGCTCAAGGTGATGCAGGCAAAGGCATACCTCAGAGTAGCTGCAGACACAGACCAGCGACTGCATGAGGCGCTGGACGCAGTTAAGGGTCAGCGACTGATAAGAGGGAAATCATGGATGGCTCAGGCGGAGGATACGATCAGACAGGTGTGCCCCCTGGAGAACATTAGGCGTGGAGAGGAGTGGGTCAGAGTGCCAGCCGTGCAGTCAGACTTGTACAGAGTTATAATCACATTAAGCCGGGAGTTCAGGGAGTGGCCAGCAGGGGCCACGGAAGTGGAAATCCAGCAACTAATTCAGGACAATGCTCACTCGAGTGATGTGATTATCTACACAGATGGTTCGGTGTGAAGAGGTGAGAGAAGTGGCTGGGGTTTCATAGCCAAAGCTAATGGTCGATGTTTGGGGCAGGAGAGCCTGGCATATGATACCACAACATCCAGCTTAAGAATGGAGGTGGAGGCAGTCACTGCGGCTCTCCGCTGGATGGAGAATACGACACACACACACACACACACACACACACACACACACACACACACACACACACACACACACACACACACTTCGTGATTGTAACTGACTCAGAAAGCATGCTGACGAGGGTGAGGACTGGCAGACTTTGTGCGGAGTGGCTTGCTTCGCTTCGGAGGTCACGGGTGACAATCATCGCATGTATCTTTTCTCCGGGGCATGCCGGTGTGCTGGGAAATGAACAGGCGGACAGACTGGCTGGCTCGGCAAAACTTGGTAGAGTATTGATACATGACAAGGCAGACGTGGTTGCGGCCTTGTGGGAGCACGTGCACACCTCAGAGGAGCAAATGGATTACCATGGTCTGGCAAGAATGAGACAATGAGGAGTGACGAAGGGATCTGGCAGACACTCAACGCTCAAATGAAAGGCGAGACGGACTTATAATCAGATTGCTACTGGTACTATTAGTGTTGTAACTGTTCGCTGGCTGCTGAGGATGGGGACGGAGCACTTATGGGAATGCCCCGAATGCTGTGATGCGATTCCTAAATCAATAAATCAATCAATCAATCACTTGATTCTCATACAGCATCGAATTTTGAATGTCGGACGTCATTGGTTTTTCCCTGCCCACCAAGTCACCCCTGCTCCTTTCTCGTCTTTTGATCCTCGTACAAAAACATCCCGACACGTCTCCTTTGATATAAAAGATCTTTCTGGACATCGATGTTTATCCTTTGATCTCGACTAGTTTCCCTGGATCACGGGACCTGCGTTCCCGTATTCAAAGAGTTCGGCTCGTATTTGATCGTGGACCGGTTGTCCGTATTCAAAGAGCTGTAGCGTGTTTAGATTGACGATCTCTGGTTTTGATCTTTTCAGGTCGACAACCTCCAGTCACTTCGTGACAAGTACTGATTTTGCATCTGTCAATAGCACCACAGGTTGTGTACCGTTGCTGGTATTTAGTAATTTGTCTGTTGCTATTTTGATTGCCTCAATTTCAGCATCATAGTTATGGCAGTACTTTCCTGTCGGTACTATGGCTGTGTCTCTAGTATTAGTTGGGTATTCTATTTACACTCCCTCTCCTCCATTTCGAACAGCATTTTGTGCTGACCCATCTGTGTAGACTCGGAACCAAAGGTCCTGTGGATATTCTTCATCAAGGAAGCTGCGGGTGGCTGTTCTGCGCTGCACACTGATCTGTTCTTCATTGTCAACTATTCCTCTCATTTTTGTCTGGATTTGTAATGATAGTCTATGTTCATCTTTCCATGGAGTTCGCTCTGGAATAGTTGTTAGGGGGATACCAACTGTGAGCAGATCGGTGGTTTCTCTGCAGAGTCGTTTGGCCTGGTGGATAACACTACTTCTTTTCAACCACCCCATAGCTAGGTTTTCAAATCAGATATGAACGAGAATTAGTATGACATTTGACAGTACTTCCTGCTTTCTTTTAGCGCCGAATGTTGGGCGGCGCTCACCAAATCGGAGAGCCCACATTGTGACATCGGCTTCGGGCGAAGAAGCGCACTTGGGAGAGTACAAGCCTTATCCTAGTACGAGGAAATGGAACGTATAGACTAAAGGTCATGGTAGGGTGGACCAGGCCCTACGATTTTATAGGCAACTGGTAGAGGATCGAAGGGCCGACAGGCGGACTCTTAGTGCATTGCTTTGCTGATCTAGCTACCTCTGCAGCTCGCCTTGTTTCAGATGCATTGGTGTTATATTTCCTCTGGGGTGAACTAGTCAAACCGACAATGGGGAATATCGGCATGCGCAAAACATTGTGTTAACGATACAACCCAGGTTTTGTGCTATGGAGAGATATAACATTCACTACCGTCATAGATTGTAATTGTTATACCTTGTTAGAAGCACAGGGTAACAAGCTATCGTTTGTCAAGGTGGTAAGCTGCCAGTGAGTGCTTGAGAAAGAAAAACACTGAAGGTTACGGTTTATGGAAGACGAGGCTGGGGGTCAACGAGTGCGACGTGGGACATCAACATTACAGAAATACTGGGCTTGATCAGGCATGTGGCAGAAGAACTGACGAAGGATGGAGAATCTACTCAGAGGGTTTTGGTGAGAGCGACCCTCTGCAAAGACCTTGCCACATGATGATGTTAATTAAATGCATGTCCTTTACATGACGTCGCAATGAAACCCAGCATATATCTGCAGTTTGTGATTTACTAGGTAATTGTTATGTTCAGTAGTTTGCCATTTATTTCTGAAAGACCGACGCTCATACCATCAAAATCAACACAAGACAGTTTGCTTCCAAATCGATTGCTTTTATTTTTCGGTATGTCGGGGAATTGTGAAACATGTTCACTGTCTCTAAGCCACGTCGCCGGCATGATTATGAAACACCTGATTATTTCTTTCACAGACATTCACCAACTGCAGCTGTCTAGCTTCTGAGGAGACCACCACCGCTAAGGGAGGCCTCTGTGTACCAGAGTGCAACATGATGTATGTCTACCTGGGACTATCTTTCCTTATCGCATTCATTATGACGATGTCCATCATGCCAAGCTTCAACGTCACTGTCAGGTAGGGTCCTGTCATATAAAGACTTGTCAGGTAAGGTCCTGTCAGGTAAGGTCCTGTTAGATAAGGTCGTGTCAGTTATGGCCCTGTCAGGTAAGGTCCTGTTAGGTAAGGTCGTGTGAGGTAAGGTCCTGTCAGGTAAGGACCTGTCAGGTATGGTCCTGTCAGTTATGGTCCTGTCAGGTAAGATCCTGTCAGGTAAGTTTTTGTCATGTAAGGTCCTGTCAGGTAAGGTCTGTCAGGTAAGGTCCTGTCAGGTAAGGTCCTGTCATGTAAGGACCTGTCAGGTAATATCCTGTCACGTAAGGTCCTGTCAGGTATGGTCCTGTCATTCTGCACGTATAATTTCACAGCAGCAAAGACAACAATTACTTCTAATTTCACATTAGTAAAGACAACAATTATTACTTCTAATTTCACAACAGCGGAAACAACAATTTCTACAAAAATTATTCCTTCTAATTTTACAACACAACTACTACAATAATTATTACTTCTAATTTCACAAACACAAACACAATAACTACTACAAAAATGATTACTTCTAATTTCCCAACAGCAAAAACAACAATTATTCCTTCTAATTTCACAACAGCAAACACAATAACTACTACAACAATGATTACTTCTAATTTCCCAACAGCAAAAACAACAATTATTACTTCTAATTTCACAACAGCAAACACAATATCTACTATAACAATAATTACTTCTAATTTCCCAAAAGCAACAACAATCACTGCAACAATTATTACTTCTAATTTCCTACTACAGATAATAATACTACTACTGATACGACAATTACTGCTACTGACTACTACTCCTGATAACTACTACTGCTACTGCTCCTACTGATATTCCTAGTACCGTCACTATCACAACTATAACTAACATTACTACTGCAAATGCTACTACTACTACTACTACTACTACTACTACTACTACTACTACTACTACTACTACTACTACTACAACTACTACTACTACTACTACTACTACTACTACTACTACTATTACTACTACTACTACAATCAATACTAATACTACTGATAATGCTGCTGCGGATAATATTATTTCTTCTTCTTCTTCTTCTTCTTCTTTTTCTTCTTCTTCTTCTTCTTCTTCTTCTTCTTCTTCTTCTTCTTCTTCTTCTTCTTCTTCTTCTTCTTCTTCTTCTCGTCCTCGTCCTTCTACTCCTCCTCCTCCCCCTCCCCTCCTCCTTCTTCTTCTTGAAAGAAACGGTGATATTTGATCATATGATGAGAAGAAAGGCAATGGAGAACATCGTGGCGACTGGAAGGATCAGGTGTTGGAGAGACAGGGGCAAATCGATAGAAATAACGTTGGATGGTCTAAGACGAAGGAGTTTGGGAATGTCATGAATTGAATTCACCCAGAGCATCATGTCCCGAGATCTGTGCAGGGATGTCAATGACAACGTCACTTTGCAAGGCACACAACCATGATGATAGTGGTGGAGATGAAACTAATGATGATGATGGTTATCAAATGATTTCAGACTGGTCTAGAAATTAACTGGGATAGAACGGCGAGGAGGACGGGAACTGGCTAACCAATCTCCTAAGGATATGGCATTAAATATATGAAGACCTACCACTTCACACGCCAACGACGTACAATCATATTCTAGAATATTATGTCATTTATTTATATAAAATAATTCTTCTTTTTTTCGCTCTATTTAAAACCGGAGCGTTGTCCACATTGGATTGAATTTTGCTTGTGGATTAGCTTTCCCTCTTACCAGTGTCCCTCGTCATCAGGCGAATCCACTCCAACTTCTGAGGTATTTTAACTTACGACAAGTCAACATTTTAGTCCAACTGACCGGTGTGGGGGTTGAACCCGCTACTTCACCATCAACAAACACATCTGACGTTTAAAGAGCGAGCGTTTTAATCCATTCAACCACGCTTAATTCTATTATCGACATTATGTCAACATCTCAAACGTGTTAAATATTGAAGTCTTTCTTCTTTCCAACGGACAGATCTGTGAAGGAGGCCGACAAGCCATTAGCTATTGGTTTCGGTGCATTTGCGTCGATTTTACTGGGTAAGTTATTCACTACAAGGTATTTCGCTGGTGCAGTTGAACACTCAAGACATAAATAATATGTTGCACGATTCCTTGCCTGTCATATTCCGCTGCATCTCGTCGGATGCAGACTGTAGAGTTATAAGCTTGTTAAACTTTGGCTGAAATACTTAAAACACATAGACACTGATATTTCTCGAATCTGAGATTCAAAATGAAGTCTTTCTGTTTGTAAGGAAATGGCTGGAATTGCCTATTTGATAACGCATCGATGTATTGTTGTATGTTATGCTATGATATATTGGGTAAGGTGTATTCAGAACGTACAAGCAGTAATTCATGTTTGTTTCCTCTTTCTACCCTGGGGCGTAAATGTAGGTATGACACATTTTCCCCGTGTCTCCTGCTTGCAATTGAAGTGGAGCCTTACGTATTCCCCTGTCACACTTGTAAACACACACGCACGCACACACGCACACACATACACACACACAAACATACGCCCAAGGGTATACCTGAGGTAGCGTGGCAATTGACAGAATTCCCCAAATTCATTCAAGTATTGGACCAAAAAACCCTCATCCAAGAAGTTTGTGATCATTTAAAATGAAGAACCTGACTGTCCACGCTCCTCACGTAATTTCTGTTGGACATTGTATTTATAGAGGATGCACACAAACAGTTTTCCTTGAATATCAACACAAAAACACTGGTTATATCAAAACAGAAACACTGGTTATATCAAAGCAGAAACAATGGTTATATCAAAACAGAAAGACTGGTGATATCAAAACATAAGCAATGGCTATATCAATACATAAACACTGGTTATATCAAAACAGAAACACTGGTTATATCAAAGCAAAAATATTGGTTATATCAAAACAGAAACACTGGTTATATCAAAGCAAAAATATTGGTTATATCAAAACATAAACACTGGTTATATCAAAGCAGAAATATTGGTTATATCAAAACAGAATCACTGGTTATATCAAAACAGAAACACTGGTTATATCAAAACAGAGACACTGGTTATATCAAAATAGAAACACTGGTTATATCAAAACAGAAACACTGGTTATATCAAAACAGAAACACTGATTATATCAAAACAGAAACACTGGTTATATCAAAGCATAAATATTGGTTAATATCAAAACAGAAACACTGGTTATATCAAAATAGAACACTGGTTATATCAGAAAAAACACTGGTTATATCAAAACAGAAACACTGGTTATATCAAAATAGAAACACTGGTTATATCGAAATAGAAACACTGGTTAAATCAAAACAGAAACAGTGGTTATATCTAAACAAGACAAAAATAGATAACACCAAAATATTACCTAAAATGGAAGGGGAATTGCTTAACCAAGTCAGTAAATTCAAATATTTTGTGGCAGTTTTAACATTAGTTAGCAGATGCGTGACAGAGATTAAGAGCGAAATGGGGAAAAACGAACGATGCATTTCAGAAAATGAAAAGTAGCTTATGTAATAAATCAATATCATTGAATGTCACAAAGAGAGTATTAAAATGTTGCATAGACCCTGTTCCGCGGTATGGCAGTGAATCGTGAAAAATTAATAATTAAATTAGGAAGAGCTTGGAGCTAACGGAGATGTGATTCGTGAGATGGATGTTGCCAATACCTGGAACGGTGAGAGTAAACGACATCAACCTGGAAGAGGCGGATGAAGGCAGAAGATTATACTCAGATATGCTCGCATGATGAGAAGAGAGGCATCGGACAACATCGCGACGACTGGACAGATCAGCGGCAGGAGAAGGAATGGACGAACGGACTTTATGATCAAAGGGTCACAAATTAGGCACGCAGGCCCGTCTTATATTCGGTCATTCCACATACACTCATCTTTCGTTCATCAATCATTCATCTTACATTGACATAGGAAAAAAACATTGTTAAATGAATGTTGTAAACATAAACAATGCACATTACCATGTTATGGTACAGGCAAGCAGGCAGACACACTTACACACGCATATTCATAAACATAATCCTGCATACATACTTACATCCTTTACCCAAACTCGCACCCACTAAATAATACACAAATATACACTCCCTCGCATACAAATACTTTCTCACAATCTGGAGACGAAGATCCAGACAGAGTAAAATGATGCCTGATTGTGTAAGACGATGATATGGGTGAACTATCATCCACAGTATTTATCCAGACAGAGAAAAATGAAGTCTGATTGTTTAAGGCAATGATAGGAAGGACCATCCTCTATCGTATTGATAGAGGCGGAGAATCGGAAGAACTGCTGTCTGACTGTTATATCAAGGACTATCCTCTACAATATTGATCCAGACAGAGAAACATACTGTCTGACTGAGTAAGACGATGATATGGAGGACCATCCTCTACAGTATTGATCCAGAGCACCAAGGACCAACATGAATGTAGAGACACGGACGACTGAGCCACTTTTGCAGGGCACATGATGATGATGAGATGTTTTAGTTTCTCAATAAATGTGAGGGCAGTGGCTGAGAGGTGTCCGCAGCAGGCTTAGAAGGTACTGAGTTCGATCCCAATTTGGGGCTTGGGGTCTCTCCAAGAACCATTGTTACCTTATTATATCACACACCCCTGACCTCTTGGGCAGTTAGATTTAATGCCTAGCCTTCTCGGATGAGGGCAATAACCAGGAGGTCCCTTATGAAAGATGTGCACTTTACCCCCCCCCCCCCACCCACCCCACCCACCCCACCCCCTTCCCACAAAAGTTGAAATTCGCAAGGAGCAGGCCATAATGCCGAGCCTTGGCAAAATTGTTAGGACAGAAAACCTTGACCTTGCATGGAATCTTCTAGAGGAAGAAAACTTGACACAAATGCATGCTCGAATCTGACACGCTGACCTTTGATGCCCATAATTGGGTTTGAAACACACACTTGGGAAGAAGAACAAGAAGAAGAAGAAAAGGAAGAATATCTCACTAAAGCTTTACTTGCTGCTCCTTGTGATTTTGCGGAGTTTAGACAGTAGACATGTTGGTACACATTTCTTCACAAACCTTGTGATTTCGTGAACTTTAGACAGCAGCCATGTTGGTACACATTTCTTCGCAAACGTGATTTTGCGGAGTTTAGACAGTAGACATGTTGGTACACATTTCTTCACAAACCTTGTGATTTCGTGAACTTTAGACAGTAGCCATGTTGGTACACACTTCTTCGCAAACGTGATTTTGCGGAGTTTAGACAGTAGCCATGTTGGTACACATTTCTTCACAAACCTTGTGGTTTTATGAACTTTAGACAGTAGCCATGTTGGTACACATTTCTGCACAACCCTTGTGATTTCGTGGACTTTAGATAGTAGCTATGTTGATACACACTTGTGATTACATGGAGTTTAGACATCAGCCATGTTGGTACACTGCACAAACCAGATACACTGTTTAACTAATTCAATGCCGAGGGATAATAGATCGCTACATGTGAACTCTCGTTTGGACATATTGTCATTCTATTCATCGCGTTATTTGTTTCGTTTCTTTATATCTTCCGCAATTTCATTGCACAGTGAACATAATTGTATAACATAATACTTGTTCATTCGATGGTGTACCATGTTTGGGTCAAACTTAATTTTTGTTTCGTACTGAATCAGTTAATCCCAGTCTAACGCTTAATGCATCTTTTCCACATTTAGGTTGGTTTCCTGGACCCGTGATATTCGGTTCACTCATCGACACTACCTGCCTACAATGGAAGACAACATGCACTTCCGTCGGCGCATGCACCTTGTATGACATCGAGCTTTTCCGCTTCCGGTTTCATGTACTCACCGTTGGACTAAGAATGGCTACTGCGACATTCTTCCTTCTTGCACTTATAACTGCCCCGTGCTCCAAGAAGATAGTTTTCCAACCTAATTCAAATGAGACCTCTCTGGAACAAACAACGGAAGGTCCAGAAAAGAATGTTGAAATAGACGGGGCAGAAATAGCGCTCATTGTCAAGACTAAATCCGCAATAAGAGAAATAGACATACAAAGCTAACTATTAAATCATCGCTAATGTGATTTCCGAAAACACGGAAATTTTACAGCGTGTCTACATCTATTACGTAAGAAAATAGAGAGTGTTGGGAAATTCCATAACTCATCAAACTACTAGATTGATAAAATTAACTTTGTGTGTACTATGCGTCACTTACTATGACTCACAACTCACATCAACCATACTCAATTCCGCTTAAAATGGCTCCAATACTCGAGTCCAGATTAAGTACTAAATATCCTCATATTCTATTCAAGAATTTCTTCAAGTAACTCACGGTGACCTGTCTGTTTGATTTGTGGTGGGATTGTCTCACTTAGTTCGTCGACAGATCATCTACCACCATATACACAGTACGCGCCATATAGGGTGAAATAGGGTTACTCATTTTACTTAACCAAATTTCGAATTAGAAATCTACCCAGAGTATTTTCAGGATCCTCGCCGGTGCCATGGAGTTCGTGCACTGAGCTGAGATTCCCCGGACCCAGGCTTGATATAGGAGTAGAACGGAGCACTTATGGGTTACACCCGTGTGCCGTGATGTTGATTAGTCGACTAAACTAAACTTTAAAAAATAAAAAATAAAACTTTACCAAGCAGAGGCCTATTCAACCTGCTGATTAGAGAAATACGATATAGACGGCCAAGATTTTATGTGCATTTTAGGAGAATAAATAAATTGGAGAACCTGGTGACAACTGACAAGATTGTGAAAAAAGAACAAGTGGGAGACAGAGAAGTAAATATCTAGATGGCTTGGCCAAATTGCATTATCGTGAAAAAACACACAGCTGAACCACGACACTGATGATAGTGTAAGATGGCGAAATATGACCGCCACACCTAACGATATGGCACGTGATGATGATGATGTTAATGTCCTTGGATGTTTAGCTAGTCAGTCGTCAGATTGTCCCCACTTCACATGGAACCATTCAGTCGTCAGATTGTCCCAACTTCACAAGGAACCATTCAGTCGTCAGATTTACCTCACTTCACATGGAACCATTGAGCCGTCAGATTGTCCTAATTGCACATGGAACAATTCAGTCGTCAGATTGTCCTCACTACACATGCAGCCATTCAATCGTCAGATTATTATCCAATCGTCACACGGAACCATCCACTCGTCAGACTGTCCTCACTGCACATGGAACTATTCAACCGTCAGATTGTCCAAGCTTCACATGGAACCACTCAGTCCATAAGTGCTCGGACACACTCCTCGTGATCTCTCTTAGGGGCAGACAACATCAGTTCTGTGTTGGTTGGTTATTCTTCTTTGCTCCCCCGCATATATCTCTTGCTTTGCCTCACCCCTGATGTCTTGACATTTTTTCAGCCTTGTCAAAGCTGCAGCATCAGAGTCAAGAACCGACACCACAGCACTCAGGTCATTCCCATACGCGCTCCGTCCTCACCTACGCCAACCAGCGAAGAGTCCCAATACAGATGCTACCAGTTGAGCACTTAGTGTCGGCCAGAACCTCTGTTCACTCCATGTCGCACCAATCCCTCCAGGCTATGGTGATCTATCTATTCTTCCGCACAGTTCACACGATCTCAAAGGACCCGAACCACATCTTCCATAGCATGCACCAGTAATCCACCAGCGGTGCAGACCCAGTCAATCTGTCTGCTCGTTTCCCATCACACCAGCATGTCCTGGAGATCCAAGATCCAGCGGGATTCGAGCATCACGTGATTTGTTTAATCGCACTATCTCTGTGAAGGCAAGTTCATCTACAGCCCTGAGCTTCCAATGACTATCGCAATTGGAAATGTACTCCCAACAATACATTTGCTGAAAGGCGGTTTTTGTGAGGCTAGACCGGGACTCGAGTCAAGTAACAGTCAAGTATCTTTTAGCCACCTTGAGGTCAGTTGGATACATGTTGCCAGTCCCATTATTGTATACATCAATCGGCATTCGATTGGTGATATAGTCAACATCATGACGGTCGTCTTTACTTCCTGTTGTATTTCCTGGTACACTTTTCAGACTGGGTCGACCTACGATTTCTGGTCAGTTTCTAAAATTCCGAACCAATGGGAATGTGATTACTTGACCCCTGGTATTATCAAATGCGCTATCGTGGCACCGAAATAAGGGGTTAACCGCTTGGTGGAAGTATTTCCTGCGGTGGACCAGCCATAGACTAGGCTGATATACTCAATTTTTTTTTTTAAAAAGTCTTAAAAGTCGAGAGGATCGACTTCATTGCCCCGGGTTTTATCCCATATGGTTCGGTCTCTTTCGGAACGATGACCTGTCGAAAGCATCGTACCAAGTACGAACTCCGTAGCTCCAGCGACGACCTCCAGGAGTCTCCGAGACAACTGCACTCGTGAACCGAAAGAAGTAGCCCGGAATCGAACCCACAATCTTAGGGGCGCGAAGCAGACGGCTTGACTACTTCGCCACGGAGACTCGCTTGATATACTGAATGCTCTGCGAGAAGTAAGACGTTTGCGAGAACCAAGTGAGAACTGTGAATCTACAACCATGGTCAGACTGCGAGAACGGCAAGTTAAAATAGGTATGGACAAAGAGCATTATGCATTAGGCCAAAGAAAATTAATAAACCAACACAGGACTGGCGACGTTAGCCGCTACACGCCGCGGGATTTACTGAGGAGGAAAGGGGGGGGGGGGGGGGTCCCGAGCACTTATGGACTGAGAATTCGATGTGCAGTGAGGACGAGTTGTCGAGTAACATTACTAGTTCACGAAAAGAAACGAAGAAACACCGAAGATAGCAGTAGTTACCATGAATGTGTTATTGAAAAGTTACGACATCAGATTTCATTTATCGTCTGACCATACACATCTCAGGGAGCTACGGTGGTGTAGTGGCTAAACCGTCGCCTGCTATCCCGGTGGCCATGGGTTCGATCCTGAGTCGATGGGGATTTGAAAACTGACTGGGTTCACAGTCTTAATTGGATTCCAGAAAATGTCTTGGGGAAACAAAGGCAACCAATGTAATACTGATAACATGTACATAAATATGGGTACAGCACCAATACGCCAGGAGAAGTGTACAAGTGTTCCTTTTTAAACTTTTAATATAAATTTCTGGTTGAGGATATTTTATTTTTAAATATGTCTCCAAGGTCGGATGCATACTTTCGGTCTTTAACCATGAAGTGGATTTTTGAATTAAAATTCACCTTGCATTCATTTCTTATACAGAACATTAAAGAAATGTCTTTGTAAACTCATTCTGTCCCAAGAAAAGTGTGATGTGTGATTGAGCTCAAACATTGCATAATGTGCTGTCTTGGTTGTTCGGTTTTGTCAGAACAGACTAAAGAAATCTACCATCCGCAGTAGTCATTGTGGTGTTATTAGGGTGGACATCACAATACTTGCCATAGATTATCACCTAATTATCCCTTTAGGACAGATTCAGTTGTTCACACAGGACTAGAGAAAATGGTATTCTTAATTTACAGATTAGTTATCTCCAGAAACTGACGGGTCACGCTGGAAGTGAACAATGTAAATATCAGTTTACATGAGACACCTGCTCAAACAAAAGTGAAAGCTAATTAAAGAAACAATTACAGCAGAAAACATGTGGCTGATGTAAGGTAGCCCTGATGGATGTTAAGAGACGTCCCAGTGGATATTCTCATCACGGACATAAAAGTCAATGGCAGTCTTTTGTCAGTTATTGTCCAGGAGGACAGACGATTGTCACCTGACATGTCTGGCGGCTGCTTCCTTTATGAAAATTGGAACGATGTGAAACTGAGGTCAACTCATCGACAGTGTTCAGTACACTCAGGAATCAAACTAGACTTTACACTTGACATTCCAAGTACTGCTATGTCTTTAATATAAAGCAAAAAGAAAAAGCAGCGGCTGCAGCAGGATATAACAATATGAATTGCAAACAATTAGGTATATTTAACGCCTGCGAAAAGAAGAGACATACTAGGCACAGAGACAATGTTTGTACATACCTTACAGAGAACTCCATCTTACACAGGTGAAAACAAAGTGTGACTTATCCAAAAACATAAACAATCAATAAATATATAATACTGAAGTATTAAAATATTTTCCCTCCTGTCAACAATAAGCTATGTTTAATTTTATTTTGCGTTTTATTTAGCTTTTTATCTGTTTGTGATGTCTTGTCCTTGACAAAGGTTCTTTGAACCGAAACGTCGGTCGTGCTTTGTTGTCCTATAATACTTATTGTTTTATTTTAAGCGGCAGGCGTGGGTACGCTGGCAGTCGTAGTCGCAAACCTGCACACAGGCGGCTCAGGCCATATTGTCGTCTTCTACTGATCAGAGCAGCAATGGGATTCGGGAGCCCCCTGAATGACTGAGCAGCCCTCTATAGGAAAGTACTTGCTCACCTCCATAGTATGAGAAAGGGGCTAGAAGGGGCTAAACATTGCCTGCTCCATCATTACCTAACCAGCTAGCCGTAGTTGGTGGGTACCCTATACTGCGGTCGACATACAAACAAAGTAAAAACAGGCAAAGCTAAAAGAGCTAACCATATTCCCTTGACAATTGGAACTTGGAACGTACACACCCTACTTGATAGAGACGGAGCGTCGGGCCCTGAGAGACGAACAGCACTGATTGGGCAAGAGCTGAGCAGGTACAACATCGACATTGCAGCCTTGAATGAGACACAACTTGCAGATGAAGGCCAAATCTGGTAAGTAGGTGCCGGCTACACATTTTTCTGGAGTGGAAGGAAAATCAAGGAAAAACGCCAGTCTGGTGTGGGATTTGCCATTAAGTAGGCCCTGGTTGGCAAACTAGCTGAATTTTTCCGAAGGCTATAAATGATAGGCTTATGACTATAAAGCTACTCCATGCTGAAAGGAAAGAAGCATGCAACCATCGTGAGTGTCTACGCACCAACCATGACAAATGAAGATGACGTCAAAAACAAGTTCTATGAGGACCTGTACAACGTATTAACATCTGTTCCCAAAGGAGGCAAACTTATACTCCTTGGGGACTTGAATGCCAGAGTAGGCAAGGACACCGCCTCTTGGAATAGCATCATTGGAAAGTACGGAGTCGGAAATTGTAACAGCAATGGGCTCCTCATTCCGAACTATGCCGAACACGATCTCCTGATCACCAACACAATTTTCCGTCTGCCCACGAGAAATAGGACATCATGGATGCACCCTCGCTCGAAACACTGGCACCTCATTGACTATGTCATCGTCAGGAGGAGTGACAGACAAGACGTTCGGGTGACAAAATCCATGTGTGATGCCGAATGTTGGACAGACCATCGTCTCATTATCTCGAAAATAAACATACACATCAAACTACCACGGCGTCCTCAAGGGGCAAATATGCAAAGAAAACTAAATGTTACCCGCCTAAACAGCAATAAAATGCAGCTGCCGTTTAAAAACATGCTGGAAGACATCCTCGAGCCAAATGCTGCAGCTAAACAGGATGTGGAAACAGAGTGGAGAGCCCTAAAGGACATAATTTACAACACTGCTATGGAAATCCTGGGCCCAACCCACGAAAGCATAAAGACTGGTTTGATGAAAATTCTGAAGTCATCAATCAATTGCTGGCCGAGAAACATCTTCTCCTCAAGGCACATTTGAATGACCCGAAGTCAAAATTTAAAAAAAAGATGCCTTCAATAACATCCGGAGAGTAGTGCAGCAGAAACTTCGGCACATGCGGGATTCCTGGCTGAGCAACAAAGTTGATGAAATTCAAGGCTTTGCTGACAGACATGATATGAAAAACTTCTACGACTCACTAAAAGCGGCCTATGGTACTACATCACCAGGCATAGTTCCCCTCCTCAGTGCAGATGGGGGAACATTGTTCACCGATAAAAAAGATATCCTTCAACGCTGGGCAGAGCATTTCAGCAACATCTTAAATGCAACTTCTTTCTTCGATGATGAAACCATCAACTGCCTTCCTCAAGTTCCCACTAATGATACACTTGATGACCTGCCAATCATAGTGGAAGTAAACAAAGCCATCCAGCAACTTTCAAGTGGAAAGGCGCCTGCTCCTGACTCCATCCCAGCAGAGATATACAAGGCAGGTGGGCCGGTCCTAATAGAGCAGCTTCACCAAATCTTTACAAACATATGGGTGAACGAGACCATGCCACAAGATTCAAGGACGCGTCAATAGTCCACCTTTACAAGCGTAAAGGAAACCGCCAATCCTGTGACAACCACCGAGGCATCTCCTTGCTCTCAATCGCAGGGAAGATTCTCGCCATAATTCTTCTCTATCGCCTCACGGCCCATCTCGATCAAGGTCTTCTTCCCGAGAGAGAGAGAGAGTGTGGCTTCAGAAAAGAACGAGGAACTGTTGACATGATTTTCGCTGCAAGGCAGCTGCAAGAGAAATGTCAGGAACAGAACTCCAGTTTCATTGACCTTACCAAGGCTTTTGATACAGTCAGCAGAGAAGGACAGTAGAAGATTATGGCGAAATATGGCTGTCCACAAAAGTTTGTCCAAATAGTGCGGCTATTTCATGATGGTAAGCAGGCGGCAAGAGTACAAGAAAATAATGGACTGTCTGAGCCCTTTCCTGTCACCAATGGAGTGAAGCAAGGATGGTTCTGGCACCAACACTGTTCAGCCTTATGTTTTCAGCTATGCTGACGAATGCCTTTGAGAACAGTGATATGGGAATAGACATCAACTACCGCATGGATGGAAAGTTGTTCAATCTCAGAAGGCTGAACGCTAAAACCAAAATTAACAGCGACACCGTCAGAGAGCTCATGTTTGCTGATGATTGCGCTCTATACACCAACTCAGAGGCAGACATGCAACACAATATCTCAGCTTTCTCACATGCCTGTGCCAACTTTGGGCTCAATATCAACTTGGAGAAAACTGTAGTTATGTACCAGCCAGTTTCAGGAAATAATCACACCTTGTCCGATTATCAAGGTGAACGGTCATAGACTAAGTGTAGTGGACAAATTCACCTATCTTGGCAGCACTGTGTCACAAACTGCCACAATTAATGACGAAGTGAATGCACGAATCTCCAAGGCCAGCGCGGCCTTTGGCAGACTGTATACAAGAATGTATGGGATAGAAATAGAATACGCCTGCAATCATAATCATCATTATTCTCTTGTGTTTCTTATTGTTATTTCTGTTCTAGACTGTGTGGCTTGTTATTCTCATATTTCTTCTTGGTCTTCATTCTAGATGTATTTCTCATGTACATGTGATCTGCATGCAGGTTATTAAGCACACAAAAACAATGAATCAATCAATCCAAGTCTCCAGTATGGTTTATGGTATATTTTAAGTCATTGTCATCATAGTGAGGTCTGAGGAATTGCATAGCCATTCATGTATATTTGTAGATCTCGACCTTTTGGTGTTCTCGATCAATTATATGGTTGTTATTTACTACTGCCACCGTCACAGATCATCCAGCATCGTTTCTCTTTGTCTGCCTCTATTACCACATATTTTTCTAATTATCACAATGTTTTCCAATGCTTCTTTTCTTCCTGCATGAAAAAAGAACATTGTCTTTTTCTTATATGTGTATATAACATTCTACTTTCATGAGCCTGTCCCAGATAATCGTTGTTAATTACTCTGGCTGTCCAAGATATTCACATTCTTTACATAAACCACATCACCTTTGCCCCAAACTCTGTGTAATGTGCAGGCACTGAATAGTAGTAAAGGACACACTTTTACGTGAATTGAGATAATTCGGCATACGGTGTTATATAAGTACAAACAGTTTAAATAATGGGGTGGATTGTAACGACATGTAAAGGACATGCAACTACAATTGTTACAATAATTGTTGATGAACATCGACATATAATTTCTCTTAGTTGTAAGAATCATCGCCATGGCACTAAGGACAAGCCCATAGACACCCCGCTTTGCTCAATAAATAATGAAAGGTGAAGATGCTGATTGGTCAAGTAGCACGCCGGGTGTGTCCTCCGCTGACGCCCTCCTGTCATGAGTTGGAAAATGAGCTGGGATCATATGGAAGTGTGTGTACACTGTTATGACTTGAAGCACGTTTTGACGGGCTCTCTTAAAACCTGGTCTCTCCTAAACTGGGCTCTCGGAGCAGGACCGCTGTCGAGGTTGGTCAGAGCCAGACTCAGTGTGGCAATGGCAGTATTCACTCTACCGCCATCTGGATAGATTTTATTTAGTTTTGCAGTGATATGGTTGGTTATGATTGATAGCATGATTTGGTGATTA
>JACEFZ010005582.1:390000-497500 GCA_014155875.1 Cepaea nemoralis | reverse complement strand
CAACAAATACACAGTGTCCAGCGTAAGTAGCCATCTAACATGCTTTGGTCAGTTAGTTTTCAGGTCCCGCTGACACACATGTACGCTGTAGAATGCCCGTCTACTTTGAGAGCAGCTGAACGAAGTTGGCAAAGTGAACATTTTACCTACTAATATGAGCGGCAGGTTGTAAACACGTTATATCTGGTAATAAAACAACATGCACGCTATACATTTCGTTGATAATCCTACATAAACATTGATACTTCGCTTAACTACGTATTAAATTACATTTTTTTTTAATAATCAAGTGTAGATAAAGCATAGTAAAGTTTTTGTACTGAATGAAAAAGGCTATGTTTAAAATATGTTTTATTTTTAAATTATTACCCCTTGTTTCTTCTATACCATTGTTACAACACTTACAGCTACTGCTACTATTGCTGCTGATGATGCTGCTGCTACTACTACTACTACTACTGTTGCTGCTTCTGCTGCAAATATACTAATACTACCACTATTAATACTACTATTACTGCTGCTACTACTACTACTACTACTACTACTACTACTACTACTACTACTACTACTACTATTACTACTACTACTACTACTACTACTACTACTACTACTACTGTTGCTGCTTCTGCTGCAAATATACTAATACTACCACTATTAATACTACTATTACTACTACTACTACTACTACTACTACTACTACTATTACTATTACTACTACTACTACTACTACTACTACTACTACTATTGCAACTACTTTTATAAAATGACACAAAGTAGTACAGCTTTAAATAACAGAATTATGACACATACAGGACGTTGTGGCGATTAGCCCTCATCAGTAAACAAACACATTCACAAAACACAAAAAATAGTCACGGAGATCTCCTGTGACTACATTAAAACGTGACGACAGGACGAGAAGAATAAAAAGATGAAAAAATGAAAGCAATGAAGAGACAATAAAAATTGGAAAACAATGTTCCTACTTACCTCAGAATTCCAGTAGTTTGCCATTGCTTTCTGAAGAACCGGCTCCCATACCAACACGTTAGAACCCAGCGCACCCCGGTCACCGCTGTGCTTCGAACGCAGGTAAAAGGAATTACGAACAGCGTCCGTAACGCCTTCTCCGCGGAGCGGTGATACATATTTTACATACAGTGAAAGTGGGCAGAATACAGTCCGCTGGGCCAGGATGAACCGTGAGGTTCGCAGATGACGCCTTACTATATCGGATTGGTTCAAAAAGGCATGAAGAGATCAGAGGTATACGGGGCACTCTACAGAACATGGCTGACTGGTGTAGACTGAACACTTCGGTGGTGAGCCCTGGGGAAAGACTGGACGTATCATGCCAGATAGCGAGGCCACTGGCGAGTGCATGTGTTGGCTTCGAGTGCACCAGTAGTTGGAACACTCACGATGGACACGGCAGACATTGCAAAGATTATCTTTAAATGACGTTGAGGACACAATAGGTGGTGAAAGAACATATATCACTGATTCAATGCCATGGGATAATTAATCGACTTAAGCGACTTACCGTATCTGTCACGGGCTTATATATCGCTGACATGTTGTTGTTGTGTTGTAATACAAGTCTGTTACCATGTTAACAACTGTTAGGTCATAACCTGTGACACACCCCTACTTCCCATTTTCGGCATTCATTTATGTTTGATCCAAACCTATTTTTTGTTTGGTACTGAATCTGAAATAAAGCTTGAGTTTGGATGTGAACGTGGTTCTAGCAACCAAGGGCGTCAGCGGGAAACACGCCCGGCGTGCTACTTGACGAGTTTGGATATAAATCTGGTTCTAGCTGAGCAGGGCGTCAGCGGTGAACAAGCCCAGGCGTGCTACTTGGCCGATCAGAATCCACGTCTTTCATTATTTAATGATGAAGGCAGAGTACCTATGGGTTTGTCCTTAGTGCCATGATGTGGATTCTTCAAACTTCGATGTTCATCAAGTTATTTTTAACAGCGTTAGTTGCATTTCCTTTACAATACGTTGCAGTCCACCCCAGCATGTTTAGCTGCTTGAGATTTTGAAGGCAATTTTACGCTCAGTGGTTTAAAATTGTTTATTGAACGACCGATGCTCATATTGTTAAAAATCAATGCAAAGAGGTGTCCCTCCAATTCAACCGTAGGCGATTTAGTACCAGGTATTCGGGACTGTGAAACTCTACCATTAAGCCACAGAGGCTGGTCATTAACAATTATACAGCCCGGTAACAGACAGACAGGGGTTAAAACATAATGCGTATTCAAAGTGCACTGTAGCTATAAAACTAACGAAATAGAATGCAGATGGAAATATCTCCTCTAAGAATAATTTAAAATATCCCACATTTGAAGATAATTTCACCGATAAGTGGTGGGTAGTTGGATGAATTTGCTGTCCTAGTTCAGTTTTATTCGAGAAAATATCCACTGGTTTAAAATGTAGCATGTATAACCAAGTGACAATTATACATGTAGATTGAGTGCTTAGCATAAGCACTCCATTGTCACATCGATTTTCGTACAATTAACCTCATAAACCATGTTACTAAGCTTCTGCAAAGAATTATAATGAGAAAAACAAAAACGACAGTAACAATTGTTATTCGTGAAGTACAGTATGGACTTGTCGACAAAAAGGGTACAAACAATGCAATATATACATTACAAACGCTAATAGAAAGATCAACAGAGACACAGACAGACATAGATTTATGCTTCATAGATTGTACTAAGGCATTTGATACAGTAAAACATGATGAACTGATTAAAATGTTGGAAGATATTAATATCGATGCAGATGATGAAGGTAAGCATGGCCGAATGGATAAGAACGCGTGTTTTTAAACATCCGGTGTGCTAATGCCGAGGCAGAGGGTTCAACCCCTACACCGGATAGTTGGAATAAAATGTTGACCTCTCGTCCTTGACTTGGGGACTTATATTATAAGTACCTCTGAAGTCGGAGTGGTTTATACTGTTAATCATCATCATCAGCAAATGCATTGCCGGCTGGCGTAGGCGTTCATGACTTTCCCCAGATCTCGGTCTTTGATTTTCTGGATTAAGACTTCTGATGATATTCCTCCATGCCATCGTCTCTTTCCATCCATCATTATTTCTCTTGCTCTGCCTCTCCCTCTTTTCCCCTCGATCTTTCCGGTTCTCGCGATGTTATCTAATGCTTCTCTTCTCATCACATGACCAAAGAAAGCTGTTTGTCGCTTTCTTATTGTCGTATATAATGTTCTAGCTTCACTTAGCCTCTTTCAGACAGTTATCAGTTACCTTGGCAGTCCAAAGGATTCGCAACATTAGTCTTAGGAACCACATCTCTGTTGCTTCCAAGTTCTTCCTATTTTGTTCATTTGCATTCAAGATTCACTGCCATACAGCAATACAGATTCTATATAGCCCTTTAGCACTCTCTTTCTTACATTCAATGATAGTGGCTTATTGCATAGGATACTCTTCATTTTCCGAGATGCAGCATATGCTTCTCCTATTCTGCTCTTAATCTCTGTTGTGCATCTCCATCTGATTTTAAAACGCCCCTAGGTATTAAAACTGTCCACTTGGTTAAGAATGTCCCCTTTTACTTTCTATGTCACATTTAGGTGTCACCTTTTTCTGTGCTATCACAATTGTTACCGTTTTCTTGATATTCAAGGAGAGTCTTTTCATCGCACTCTCTGTTACTACAATGTCCCACATTTGTTGTAAGTCTGTTGCATTATCCGCAACTAATACTGTGCCATCTGCATAGCGTATACTGTTTATAGTATAACCTACGATTAGTATTCCTGGCTTCTCTTTGATCTCTCTCATTATTACTTCGCTATAGCGAAGTTGGTGAACAGTCTCCAGCATATGAGGTATTTTCTAAGGATTGCAGATCCCAATCTGCAATCCCACCTCACCTCTGTGCACGCCGCCCATGTGTCCTGCAACTGTTTATTCGTTATTCGCAGCTAACTCCTATTTCTAGAGGTCATTCCACGAACAGCCACCTGTGGACGTGCTGGATCGGGGGTGCTCACCGCAGCATAATTATTAGATAAATGTTTACTGGGAACAACAAACAATTTACAAACAATGTCTAGCAAATAGTTCATAATACAATACGCCAAAGTCACTGCATATCTATGAGCATATCCGTGTACTCTCAACAATTGCGAACAGACGCAGGGTTCTTCAAGCCAAATGGTACCCGAGAGACGCTGCAGACAGGGTTCACCTCCTGCATAAAGTCATGGATATGGTCAAGGGTCATAGACTGAGAAAAGGCAATTCCTGGATGGCACAGGTAGAAATATCTATCAGCCGGGTGTGACATTGAGAACATTAACAGTGAAAAAGAGTGGGTGAAAATAACGGAAGACATTTCGGACTGGCACAAGATAATAGTAACACTGGGCTGAGAGTACAGAGAGTTGGCAGCAGGCCGCACAGAGTTTGAGGTGCAACGACTGATCCAGGACAACACACATCAAAGTGACATAGTCATCTACAACCGAAGGTTCAGTGTTGAGAAACAGGAGTAGTGGCTGAGGTATCATTGCGAAAGGTAGTTGACAATGATTGAAAAAGTAGTCTGGCACATGAGACTGCAACCTCCAGCATGAGACTGGAGGTGGAAGCAGTAACCACAGCCTTCCGATGAATAGACGAGACTGATGCAACACACATTGCATTCATGACGAAATCACGGACTGTACTCTGTGAGTGGAGTAAGGAATGTTTTGTGTGGAATGGCTTGAATTGCTTCAAAGGTTACAGATGGTGAAAATTGAATGTATTTTATGCCCTGGTCATGTGGGTGTGCGGGGGAATGAACGGCCGATAAGCTGGTAGGGAATGCACCACTTGATAGTAGATTACCTGTAGACAAGGGAGAGGTGATCGGGCGCCTGTGGAACCAGGTGGAGAAAGCGGTGGAACAAACTGAGAATCCGTATGTGGAGAGGATAATATGACGGAGGATCGGCAGGGGTTCTGGACGAATCTCAAAACTGAGAGGGAAGACCAGGAGTACATTCAATTAGATGGCAATTGGAACGATTCGTAGTATGACACTTCGCTGGCTATTGAACGAGGGGACGGAGCTTGTTTGGGAATGTCCTGACTGCAGTGATGTTGGTTCTTAGCTCATAACTCATATCGCATATCAGATCATCCTATTTATACTTGACCTGTGGATTATGTATTTATGTTCTCATCGGGTTATCTCATTACAATACACAACGGGATATATCACATTACCCAGAAATTCTTTACGAACGATTTGTTTTAAAAAATGGAGATGTGATAGGCGAGTGCTGTGATAAAATGCGTACTGTTACAGAAAAGAAAAAAAAAACTAACCTAGTTGAATGCATAAGGAAGTGGAGCTAATGTCTCATGATTTCGGTACTTTATAAGTTCCGATTAATAAAGTGTCACACACACAAAACTTGTGAAACTGTCCATCAGAATGCTGTGAGGGAAATGCAGCAAGAATGGATAAGACCATTGACAGGGATTAAAAAAACGGCAATTGCCGAAACCGCTTGTGCAGTAAAACTGAGTGAAAGAAAAGTTAATATAATTTTGCACAATAGACTTGATTGATTGATTGATTGATTGATTGATTGATCTAGGAACATACATCACAGCATTCGGGGCATTCCCCATAGGCGCTCCGTCCCCTTCCTCAGCAGCCATCGAAGAGTTCCAACACCAATAGTACCAGTAGCAATCTGATTAAATGTGCGTCTCGCCTTTCCTGTGAGCGTCGAGCGTCGGCCAGATCCCCTCGTCACTCCTCGCTGCCTCATTCTTGCCAGACCATGATGATCCATTAACTTAACATGATAAAAGTGTGTGTTCGCTTGGAGACACGAATGTTGACATATTCATGGAAACAAACTGTGTAAACTGATGTCTATAGTTGCTCAAACAATGCTATTCAGACAAACGTTGACGACCATGATAACAATTGATTAGATTTTTGTTTAACCGTTATGATCGCAATCCAACATTTCCGGCCTGCAATGCACCTCCGGCACATGGGAATCCGAGAGCACAGAAGTGTAACCGAAGGAACAGTTACGCATGAATGTTGTTTAGGGTCGTCAAGTATGTCCTGCAGACAGATTATATGCATCGTGTCAACACGGTTTAATTGACTTTACTATTCACAAGTAATTACCAAAATAATAAAGGCTTATTAAGAAAAAGAAGGATAGCAAGCACTCTAAATGTTACTTTGCTTCAAGAAAAGACGCCCTCTCACAAAGTACGCTTGAGCAACTAGGAGCCAATGATTTGAACATTGAGAACCTTCTACACCCACTCTTTTCTCCGGATTTGACACCATCACAACTTTTTGTCTTTTATAAATATCTTTAAACAACAGCTCTAAATCCTTTTGGTGGTGATGATAAAGTCAGTCTGACATATGATGACTAATGTAGTATGTTTAAACACAGATGTCACAAACAATACGTTGCACGGTTTATTGCCTGGCATCTCGTCATGTGCTTACCGCAGAGTTATATATCTAACATACAGTGAATAAATGAAGAATACGTTAACATACTGTTTATGGCTTACATTTAAATTCACTAAGAGAATAAATAGTTTTTAATTTAGTAGTAATAAAACAAAAACCAAAAAAAAAAAAAAAAAATAGGTAGTTCTATCCACAAGGTCCTTTTGTTGTTAAGCACAGATGACATAAATGTGTCAGTTCTAGTAATGGCTGCACGGAACAGGAATAAACATCAGCGGTGACATAATTGCGTCAATTCAGTTTGTGGTTACACCGAACAGGGATAAGCATCATAGATGACATAAATGTGTCAATTCTAATAGTGGCTACACCAAACAGAAATAAACACTATATTCGTTTTCAGTTCTCTACAACACTTCCTTCACAGTGTAGGTTAAGACTTATGGTCAGCACTTTGTACGGTAAATAAAGTGTAAAGTAAACCACCTTTTTACCCGAGTGTAGGCGTACTGAAGTAAAGTAAACCACCCTTTACACGAGTGTAGACGTATTGTAGTAAAGCACCATTTTCCTCGAGTGCAAGCGTACTAAATAAAGTAAACAACCTTTTACACGAGTGTAGGCGCAATGTTGTAAAGTAAACCACCATTTTACTCTAGTGTAATCGTACTGAAGTAAAGTAAACCACAATTTGACACGAGTGTAGGCATACAGAAGTAAGTAAAGTGTAAATCACACCACCCTTTTTACAGGAGTGTTGGCTTACTAAAATATAGTAAACCACCATTTTACAGGAGTGTTGACTTACTGAAGTAAACTAAACCACCAATTTACAGGCGTGTAGAAGTACTGAAGTAAAGTAAATCACCATTTTACAGGAGTTTACCTATATTGGAGTAAAGTAAACCACAAGTTTACACGAGTGTAGGTGTACTGAAGTAAAGTAAACCACCATTTGACACGAGTGTAGGCATACTGAAGTAAGTAAAGTTTAAAGCAAGCCACCCTATTACAGGAGTGTTGGCGTACAGAAATAAAGTAAACCACCTTTTTATTAGAGTGCTGGCTTACTGAAATAAAGTAAACCACCCATTTACACAAGTGTAGGCGTACTAAAGTAAAGTAAGCCATAAATGTACAGGAGTGTACCTGTACTGGAGTAAAGTAAACCACCCATTTACACGAGTGTAGGCGGACTGAAGTAAAGTAAACCACCCTTTTACACGAGTGTAGGCGGACTGAAGTAAAGTAAGTCACAATTTTACAGGAGTGAACCTGTACTGAAGTAAAGTAAACGACACTTATTTTAGTGTTGGCTTACTAAAATAAAGTAAACCACCCTTTTACAAGAGTGTAGGCGTACTGAAGTAAAGTAAACCACACTTTTACAGGAGTGTACCTTAACTGAAGTAAAGTAAACCACCCATTTACACGAGTATAGGCGGAATTAAGTAAAGTAAACCACCCTTTTACACGAGTCAAAGCGTAGTGAAATAAAGTAAGCCACCCTTTTACACGAGTGTAGGCGGACTGAAGTAAAGTGAACCACCCTTTTACACAAGTGTAGGCGTATTGTAGTAAAGTAAACCACCCTTTTACACGAGTGTAGGCGTAGTGAAATAAAGTAACTCACCCTTTTACACGAATGTAGGCGGACTGAAGTAAAGTAAGCCACAATTTCACAGGGGTGTACCTGTACTGAATTAAAGTAAACCACCCATTTACACAAGTGTAGGTGGACTGAAGTAACGTAAACCACCATTGTACACGAGTGTAGGCGTACTGAAATAAAGTAAACCACCCTTTTACACAAGTGTAGGCGTAGTGAAATAAAGTAACCCACCCTTTTACACGAGTTTAGACGGATTGAAGTAAAGTAAGCTACACAATTACAGGAGTATACCTATACTGAAGTAAAGTAAACAACCCTTTTACACGAGTGTAGGCGGATTGAATTAATGTAAACCACACTTTTACACGGGTGTAGGCGGACTGAAGTAAAGTAAACCACACTTTTACACGGATGTAGGTGTACTGAAGTAAAGTAAACCACACTTTTACCCGGGTGTAGGCGTATTGTAGTAAAGTAAACCACCAGTTTACTCGAGTATAGGCGTACTGAAGTAAAGTAAACCACACTTTTACCCGGGTCTAGGCGTACTGACGTAAAGTAAACCACACTTTTATACGAGTGTAGGCGTATTGTAGTAAAGTAAACCACCAGTTTACTCGAGTGTAGGCGGACTGAAGTAAAGTAAACAACACTTTTACACGAATGTAGGCGTATTGTAGTAAAGGAAACCACCCTGTTACACGAGTGTAGGCTCATTGTAGTAAAGTAAACCACCATTTTACTCGAGTGTAGGTGGACTGTAGGTGGAAGTAAAGTAAACCACACTTTTACACGAGTGTACCCGTACTAAGGTAAATGAAGATTTAAACAAAAAAAAAAACGGTTGTACACACCTTAAAACACATGGGACATATGGTGCTAGGCTTATATTATCATAGACAACTGGCCTACAGTGGGTGATATAATTAATATATATCAAGAACGGCCCAAACTTTCTGTGGTTGAATGCGACGTCCTGTAAAGGATATGCAACTAATTTTATTCTGGAAGCAGACAAGCTGAAAAACATCTATTGGCTGTGGAAATGTGGTTTCTGAGGGAAATGCAAAGAATACCATGGACAGAGAAAAACCAACGAATAAGTCCTACACGAAAGAAGTGAAACCCGTGAACTGATTAGAGAAATTAGACTTGGACACATTTTTTGAGGGATTGGGGGGGGGGGGCGGGGGCGACGTTATGACAAGACATAAGCTAGAGAATTTGGTGCCAACTAGCAAGATTGAGGGGAAAAGAACAAGGGGACGGCAGAGACGTAAATATCTTGATTGTTTGACAGCAATGCATGGTCGGGACAAGAACACAGAGATGATCCACGACCTTGGTAATCGTATAAGATGGCGAAACATGACCGCCCACGGTTATAGACATGACACATGATGATGGCCTTTAAGCCCAAGTCATTTTAACACTTCCGTTGGATGTGGGTTCGAACACATAACGACCGGGCCGGCGGGCCAGCGTCTACCAACTACGCCACTATGGCTCCAACTTGTACTATTCTGGACCTATATTTTAATAGACAAATGGGTAGGTCAAGTGATCAGTATTACGCCGGACTTCTTTACATGTCAGGACATTTCATGGTACATAGTTTAGACTTGATCCACCTGGAAGCCCCTTTTAATTTGAATATTCACCCAGATGGGGATTCCAAGGCTAAATGTATTATATTATAAGAAACAGAATCGATAATAAATTAAATGCGCAGTCAATAACAACCATAAAAGTTATATACCACCTTTAACTGCACATATATCAATTGAGGTTACATTAATAGTATCTTCATTGCTAACTTATATTGTTCAAAGGCAATTAAAACGCAAATAAATCATTAATTAAAATACATTATCAAGCATGTTCATCTTTATATGTCAAGGCAATAAATGCAACGAAGCGTATAATACTGTCGCTTTACTGAATTTAAGGTTGACTGGTTTAGCAACCGATCTCATTCGAATATTGGCTTCTTCAAAGATAAGTTCTCTCGAGCATTCTCCAAGTGATATCCAACAAGTGAGTAGTACAAGTAACAACAAGGTAAAGGATTTATTGACACGCCTAGAAGGGTATTTCGTGTATGGGGCTAGCCCCATGTTGCTATATGATGTTTGATGTGATCAGTATGTTAGTCCCATGTTGGTATATGATGTTTGATGTGCTCAGTATCTGAGGCTAGTCCCATATTGTAATATGATGTTTGATGTGATCAGTATCATGAGGCTAGTCCCATATTGTTATATGATGTTTGATGTGGTCAGTATCTGAGGCTAGCCCCATGTTGCTATATGATGTTTGATGTGATCAGTATGTTAGTCCCATGTTGGTATATGATGTTTGATGTGGTCAGTATCTGAGGCTAGTCCCATATTGTTATATGATGTTTGATGTGATCAGTATCATGAGGCTAGTCCCATATTGTTATATGATGTTTGATGTGGTCAGTATCTGAGGCTAGTCCCATATTGTTATATGATGATTGATGTGGTCAGTATCATGCTAGTCCCATATTGTTATATGATGTTTGATGTGCTCAGTATCATGGTGCTAGTCCCATATTGTTATATGATGTTTGATTTGCTCAGTATCATGCTAGTCCCATATTGTTATATGATGTTTGATGTGCTCAGTATCATGAGGCTAGTCCCATATTGTTATATGATGTTTGATGTGTTCAGTATCTGAGGCTAGTCCCATATTGTTATATGATGTTTGATGTGGTCAGTATCTGAGGCTAGTCCCATATTGTTATATGATGTTTGATGTGGTCAGTATCATGCTAGTCCCATATTGTTATATGATGTTTGATGTGGTCAGTATCTGAGGCTAGTCCCATATTGTTATATGATGTTTGATGTGGTCAGTATCATGAGGCTAGTCCCATATTGTTATATGATGTTTGATGTGGCCAGTATCATGAGGCTAGTCCCATATTGTTATATGATGTTTGATGTGCTCAGTATCATGAGGCTAGTCCCATATTGTTATATGATGTTTGATGTGGTCAGTATCTGAGGCTAGTCCCATATTGTTATATGATGTTTGATGTGGTCAGTATCTGAGGCTAGTCCCATATTGTTATATGATGTTTGATGTGGTCAGTATCTGAGGCTAGTCCCATATTGTTATATGATGTTTGATGTGTTCAGTATCTGAGGCTAGTCCCATATTGTTATATGATGTTTGATGTGTTCAGTATCTGAGGCTAGTCCCATATTTTTATATGATGTTTGATGTGGTCAGTATCTGAGGCTAGTCCCATATTGTTATATGATGTTTGATGTGGTCAGTATCTGAGGCTAGTCCCATATTGTTATATGATGTTTGATGTGGTCAGTATCTGAGGCTAGTCCATATTGTTATATGATGTTTGATGTGGTCAGTATCTGAGGCTAGTCCCATATTGTTATATGATGTTTGATGTGGTCAGTATCTGAGGCTAGTCACATATTGTTATATGATGTTTGATGTGGTCAGTATCATGCTAGTCCCATATTGTTATCTGATGTTTGATGTGGTCAGTATCTGAGGCTAGTCCCATATTGTTATATGATGTTTGATGTGGTCAGTATCTGAGGCTAGTCCCATATTGTTATATGATGTTTGATGTGGTCAGTATCATGCTAGTCCCATAATGTTATATGATATTTGATGTGTTCAGTATCTGAGGCTAGTCCCATATTGTTATATGATGTTTGATGTGGTCAGTATCATGCTAGTCCCATATTGTTATATGATGTTTGATGTGGTCAGTTTCATGCTAGTCCCATATTGTTATATGATGTTTGATGTGATCAGTATCATGAGGTTAGTCACATGTTGGTATATGATGTTTGATGTGCTCAGTATCATGAGGTTAGTCACATGTTGGTATATGATGTTTGATGTGATCAGTATCATGGTGCTAGTCCTATATTGTTTATGATGTTTGATGTGATCAGTATCATGAGGTTAGTCACATGTTGATATGATGTTTGATGTGATCAGTATCATGGTGCTAGTCCCATATTGTTATATGATGTTTGATGTGATCAGTATCATGAGGTTAGTCACATGTTGATATATGATGTTTGATGTGCTCAGTATCATGAGGTTAGTCACATATTGATATATGATGTTTGATGTGGTCAGTATCTGAGGCTAGTCCCATATTGTTATATGATGTTTGATGTGGTCAGTATCTGAGGCTAGTCCCATATTGTTATATGATGTTTGATGTGGTCAGTATCTGAGGCTAGTCCCATATTGTTATATGATGTTTGATGTGGTCAGTATCTGAGGCTAGTCCCATATTGTTATATGATGTTTGATGTGGTCAGTATCTGAGTCTAGTCCCATATTGTTATATGATGTTTGATGTGGTCAGTATCTGAGGCTAGTCCCATATTGTTATATGATGTTTGATGTGGTCAGTATCTGAGGCTAGTCCCATATTGTTATATGATGTTTGATGTGGTCAGTATCTGAGGCTAGTCCCATATTGTTATATGATGTTTGATGTGTTCAGTATCTGAGGCTAGTCCCATATTGTTATATGATGTTTGATGTGGTGAGTATCTGAGGCTAGTCCCATATTGTTATATGATGTTTGATGTGGTCAGTATCTGAGGCTAGTCCCATATTGTTATATGATGTTTGATGTGGTCAGTATCATGAGGTTAGTCACATGTTGGTATATGATGTTTGATGTGCTCAGTATCATGAGGTTAGTCACATGTTGGTATATGATGTTTGATGTGATCAGTATCATGGTGCTAGTCCTATATTGTTATATGATGTTTGATGTGATCAGTATCATGAGGTTAGTCACATGTTGATATATGATGTTTGATGTGATCAGTATCATGGTGCTAGTCCCATATGGTTATATGATGTTTGATGTGGTCAGTATCTGAGGCTAGTCCCATATTGTTATATGATGTTTGATGTGATCAGTATCATGAGGTTAGTCACATGTTGATATATGATGTTTGATGTGGTCAGTATTATGAGGTTAGCCACATGTTGGTATATGATGTTTGATGTTATCAGTATCATGGTGCTAGTCCTATATTGTTATATGATGTTTGATGTGATCAGTATCTTGGTGCTAGTCACATGTTGTTATATGATGTTTGATGTGATCAGTATCTTGGTGCTAGTCACATGTTGATATATGATGTTTGATGTGATCAGTATCATGGTGCTAGTCCTATATTGTTATATGATGTTTGATGTGATCAGTATCATGGTGCTAGACCCATATTGTTATATGATGTTTGATGTGATCAGTATCATGAGGTTAGTCACATGTTGATATATGATGTTTGATGTGATCAGTATCATGGTGCTAGTCCTATATTGTTATATGATGTTTGATGTGATCAGTATCATGAGGTTAGTCACATGTTGATATATGATGGTTGATGTGATCAGTATCATTAGGTTAGTCACATGTTGATATATGATGTTTGATGTGGTCAGTATCTGAGGCTAGTCCCATATTGTTATATGATGTTTGATGTGGTCAGTATCTGAGGCTAGTCCCATATTGTTATATGATGTTTGATGAGGTCAGTATCTGAGGCTAGTCCCATATTGTTATATGATGTTTGATGTGGTCAGTATCATGAGGTTAGTCACATGTTGGTATATGATGTTTGATGTGCTCAGTATCATGAGGTTAGTCACATGTTGGTATATGATGTTTGATGTGCTCAGTATCATGAGGTTAGTCCCATATTGTTATATGATGTTTGATGTGGTCAGTATCTGAGGCTAGTCCCATATTGTTATATGATGTTTGATGTGGTCAGTATCTGAGGCTAGTCCCATATTGTTATATGATGTTTGATGTGGTCAGTATCTGAGGCTAGTCCCATATTGTTATATGATTTTTGATGTGGTCAGTATCTGAGGCTAGTCCCATATTGTTATATGATGTTTGATGTGGTCAGTATCATGAGGTTAGTCACATGTTGGTATATGATGTTTGATGTGCTCAGTATCATGAGGTTAGTCACATGTTGGTATATGATGTTTGATGTGCTCAGTATCATGAGGTTAGTCACATGTTGGTATATGATGTTTGATGTGCTCAGTATCATGAGGTTAGTCCCATATTGTTATATGATGTTTGATGTGGTCAGTATCTGAGGCTAGTCCCATATTGTTATATGATGTTTGATGTGGTCAGTATCTGAGGCTAGTCCCATATTGTTATATGATGTTTGATGTGGTCAGTATCTGAGGCTAGTCCCATATTGTTATATGATGTTTGATGTGGTCAGTATCTGAGGCTAGTCCCATATTGTTATATGATGTTTGATGTGGTCAGTATCTGAGGCTAGTCCCATTTTGTTATATGATGTTTGATGTGGTCAGTATCATGAGGTTAGTCACATGTTGGTATATGATGTTTGATGTGCTCAGTATCATGAGGTTAGTCACATGTTGGTATATGATGTTTGATGTGATCAGTATCATGGTGGTAGTCCTATATTGTTATATGATGTTTGATGTGGTCAGTATCTGAGGCTAGTCCCATATTGTTATATGATGTTTGATGTGGTCAGTATCATGAGGTTAGTCACATGTTGGTATATGATGTTTGATGTGATCAGTATCATGGTGCTAGTCCTATATTGTTTATGATGTTTGATGTGATCAGTATCATGAGGTTAGTCACATGTTGATATGATGTTTGATGTGATCAGTATCATGGTGCTAGTCCCATATTGTTATATGATGTTTGATGTGATCAGTATCATGAGGTTAGTCACATGTTGATATATGATGTTTGATGTGCTCAGTATCATGAGGTTAGTCACATGTTGATATATGATGTTTGATGTGGTCAGTATCTGAGGCTAGTCCCATATTGTTATATGATGTTTGATGTGGTCAGTATCTGAGGCTAGTCCCATATTGTTATATGATGCTTGATGTGGTCAGTATCTGAGGCTAGTCCCATATTGTTATATGATGTTTGATGTGGTCAGTATCTGAGGCTAGTCCCATATTGTTATATGATGTTTGATGTGGTCAGTATCTGAGTCTAGTCCCATATTGTTATATGATGTTTGATGTGGTCAGTATCTGAGGCTAGTCCCATATTGTTATATGATGTTTGATGTGGTCAGTATCTGAGGCTAGTCCCATATTGTTATATGATGTTTGATGTGGTCAGTATCTGAGGCTAGTCCCATATTGTTATATGATGTTTGATGTGTTCAGTATCTGAGGCTAGTCCCATATTGTTATATGATGTTTGATGTGGTGAGTATCTGAGGCTAGTCCCATATTGTTATATGATGTTTGATGTGGTCAGTATCTGAGGCTAGTCCCATATTGTTATATGATGTTTGATGTGGTCAGTATCATGAGGTTAGTCACATGTTGGTATATGATGTTTGATGTGCTCAGTATCATGAGGTTAGTCACATGTTGGTATATGATGTTTGATGTGATCAGTATCATGGTGCTAGTCCTATATTGTTATATGATGTTGATGTGATCAGTATCATGAGGTTAGTCACATGTTGATATATGATGTTTGATGTGATCAGTATCATGGTGCTAGTCCCATATGGTTATATGATGTTTGATGTGGTCAGTATCTGAGGCTAGTCCCATATTGTTATATGATGTTTGATGTGATCAGTATCATGAGGTTAGTCACATGTTGATATATGATGTTTGATGTGGTCAGTATTATGAGGTTAGCCACATGTTGGTATATGATGTTTGATGTGATCAGTATCATGGTGCTAGTCCTATATTGTTATATGATGTTTGATGTGATCAGTATCTTGGTGCTAGTCACATGTTGATATATGATGTTTGATGTGGTCAGTATCTGAGGCTAGTCCCATATTGTTATATGATGTTTGATGTGGTCAGTATCTGAGGCTAGTCCCATATTGTTATATGATGTTTGATGAGGTCAGTATCTGAGGCTAGTCCCATATTGTTATATGATGTTTGATGTGGTCAGTATCATGAGGTTAGTCACATGTTGGTATATGATGTTTGATGTGCTCAGTATCATGAGGTTAGTCACATGTTGGTATATGATGTTTGATGTGCTCAGTATCATGAGGTTAGTCCCATATTGTTATATGATGTTTGATGTGGTCAGTATCTGAGGCTAGTCCATATTGTTATATGATGTTTGATGTGGTCAGTATCTGAGGCTAGTCCCATATTGTTATATGATGTTTGATGTGGTCAGTATCTGAGGCTAGTCCCATATTGTTATATGATTTTTGATGTGGTCAGTATCTGAGGCTAGTCCCATATTGTTATATGATGTTTGATGTGGTCAGTATCATGAGGTTAGTCACATGTTGGTATATGATGTTTGATGTGCTCAGTATCATGAGGTTAGTCACATGTTGGTATATGATGTTTGATGTGCTCAGTATCATGAGGTTAGTCACATGTTGGTATATGATGTTTGATGTGCTCAGTATCATGAGGTTAGTCCCATATTGTTATATGATGTTTGATGTGGTCAGTATCTGAGGCTAGTCCCATATTGTTATATGATGTTTGATGTGGTCAGTATCTGAGGCTAGTCCCATATTGTTATATGATGTTTGATGTGGTCAGTATCTGAGGCTAGTCCCATATTGTTATATGATGTTTGATGTGGTCAGTATCTGAGGCTAGTCCCATATTGTTATATGATGTTTGATGTGGTCAGTATCATGAGGTTAGTCACATGTTGGTATATGATGTTTGATGTGCTCAGTATCATGAGGTTAGTCACATGTTGGTATATGATGTTTGATGTGATCAGTATCATGGTGGTAGTCCTATATTGTTATATGATGTTTGATGTGATCAGTATCTGAGGCTAGTCCCATATTGTTATATGATGTTTGATGTGGTCAGTATCATGAGGTTAGTCACATGTTGGTATATGATGTTTGATGTGCTCAGTATCATGAGGTTAGTCACATGTTGGTATATGATGTTTGATGTGATCAGTATCATGGTGCTAGTCCTATATTGTTATATGATGTTTTATGTGGTCAGTATCTGAGGCTAGTCCCATATTGTTATATGATGTTTGATGTAGTCAGTATCATGAGGTTAGTCACATGTTAGTATATGATGTTTGATGTGCTCAGTATCATGAGGTTAGTCACATGTTGATATATGATGTTTGATGTGATCAGTATCTTGGTGCTAGTCCTATATTGTTATATGATGTTTGATGTGCTCAGTATCATGAGGTTAGTCACATGTTGGTATATGATGTTTGATGTGATCAGTATCATGGTGCTAGTCCTATATTGTTATATGATGTTTGATGTGCTCAGTATCATGAGGTTAGTCACATGTTGTTATATGATGTTTGATGTGATCAGTATCATGGTGCTAGTCCTATATTAGTATATGATGTTTGATGTGATCAGTATCATGGTGCTAGTCCCATATTGTTATATGATGTTTGATGTGCTCAGTATCATGAGGTTAGTCACATGTTGGTATATGATGTTTGATGTGATCAGTATCATGGTGCTAGTCCTATATTGTTATATGATGTTTGATGTGGTCAGTATCTGAGGCTAGTCCCATATTGTTATATGATGTTTGATGTGGTCAGTATCATGAGGTTAGTCACATGTTGGTATATGATGTTTGATGTGCTCAGTATCATGAGGTTAGTCACATGTTGGTATATGATGTTTGATGTGATCAGTATCATGGTGCTAGTCCTATATTGTTATATGATGTTTTATGTGGTCAGTATCTGAGGCTAGTCCCATATTGTTATATGATGTTTGATGTAGTCAGTATCATGAGGTTAGTCACATGTTGGTATATGATGTTTGATGTGCTCAGTATCATGAGGTTAGTCACATGTTGATATATGATGTTTGATGTGATCAGTATCATGGTGCTAGTCCTATATTGTTATATGATGTTTGATGTGCTCAGTATCATGAGGTTAGTCACATGTTGGTATATGATGTTTGATGTGATCAGTATCATGGTGCTAGTCCTATATTGTTATATGATGTTTGATGTGCTCAGTATCATGATGCTTAGTCCCATGTTGTTATATGATGTTTGATGTGATCAGTATCATGGTGCTAGTCCTCATATTGTTATATGATGTTTGATGTGATCAGTATCATGGTGCTAGTCTCATATTGTTATATGATGTTTGATGTGCTCAGTATCATGGTGCTAGTCTCATAGTTGTTATATGATGTTTGATGTGATCAGTATCATGGTGCTAGTCCTCATATTGTTATATGATGTTTGATGTGCTCAGTATCATGGTGCTAGTCCCATATTGTTATATGATGTTTGATGTGCTCAGTATCATGGTGCTAGTCCCATATTGTTATATGATGTTTGATGTGGTCAGTATCATGGTGCTAGTCCCATATTGTTATATGATGTTTGATGTGCTCAGTATCATGGTGCTAGTCCCATATTGTTATATGATGTTTGATGTGCTCAGTATCATGGTGCTAGTCTCCATATTGTTATATGATGTTTGATGTGGCTCAGTATCATGGTGCTAGTCCCATATTGTTATATGATGTTTGATGTGGTCAGTATCATGGTGCTAGTCCCATATTGTTATATGATGTTTGATGTGGTCAGTATCATGGTGCTAGTCCCATATTGTTATATGATGTTTGATGTGCTCAGTATCATGGTGCTAGTCCCATATTGTTATATGATGTTTGATGTGCTCAGTATCATGGTGCTAGTCCCATATTGTTATATGATGTTTGATGTGCTCAGTATCATGGTGCTAGTCCCATATTGTTATATGATGTTTGATGTGCTCAGTATCATGAGGCTAGACCCATATTGTTATATGATGTTTGATGTGTTCAGTATCATGCTAGTCCCATATTGTTATATGATGTTTGATGTGCTCAGTATCATGAGGCTAGATCCATATTGTTATATGATGTTTGATGTTCTCAGTATCATGGTGCTAGTCCCATATTGTTATATGATGTTTGATGTGCTCAGTATCATGAGGCTAGTCCCATATTGTTATATGATGTTTGATGTGCTCAGTATCATGGTGCTAGTCCCATATTGTTATATAATGTTTGATGTGCTCAGTATTATGAGGCTAATCCCATGTTGTTATATGATGTTTGATGTGCTCAGTATCATGAGGCTAGACCCATATTGTTATATGATGTTTGATGTGCTCAGTATCATGAGGCTAGTCCCATATTGTTATATGATGTTTGATGTGGTCAGTATCATGGTGCTAGTCCCATATTGTTATATGATGTTTGATGTGCTCAGTATCATGGTGCTAGTCCCATATTGTTATATGATGTTTGATGTGCTCAGTATTATGAGGCTAGTCCCATATTGTTATATGATGTTTGATGTGGTCAGCATCATGGTGCTAGTCCCATATTGTTATATGATGTTTGATGTGCTCAGTATCATGCTAGTCCCATATTGTTATATGATGTTTGTTGTGCTCAGTATCATGCTAGTCCCATATTGTTATATGATGTTTGATGTGGTCAGTATCATGCTAGTCCCATATTGTTATATGATGTTTGATGTGCTCAGTATCATGGTGCTAGTCCCATATTGTTATATGATGTTTCATGTGGTCAGTATCATGGTGCTAGTCCCATATTGTTATATGATGTTTGATGTGGTCAGTATCATGGTGCTAGTCCCATATTGTTATATGATGTTTGATGTGGTCAGTATCATGCTAGTCCCATATTGTTATATGATGTTTGATGTGCTCAGTATCATGGTGCTAGTCCCATATTGTTATATGATGTTTGATGTGCTCAGTATCATGCTAGTCCCATATTGTTATATGATGTTTGATGTGGTCAGTATCATGGTGCTAGTCCCATATTGTTATATGATGATAGATGTGCTCAGTATCATGGTGCTAGTCCCATATTGTTATATGATGTTTGATGTGGTCATAATCATGAGGCTAGACCCATATTGTTATATGATGTTTGATGTGGTCATAATCATGAGGCTAGACCCATATTGTTATATGATGTTTGATGTGGTCATAATCATGAGGCTAGACCCATATTGTTATATGATGTTTGATGTGGTCAGTATCATGGTGCTAATCCCATATTGTTATATGATGTTTGATGTGGTCAGTACCATGAGGCTAGTCCCATATTGTTATATGATGTTTGATGTGGTCAGTATCATGAGGCTAGTCCCATATTGTTATATGATGTTTGATGTGGTCAGTATCTGAGGCTACTCCCATATTGTTATATGATGTTTGATGTGGTCAGTATCATGAGGCTAGTCCCATATTGTTATATGATGTTTGATGTGCTCAGTATCATGAGGTTAGTCTCATATTGTTATATGATGTTTGATGTGCTCAGTATCATGAGGCTAGTCTCATATTGTTATATGATGTTTGATGTGCTCAGTATCATGGTGCTAGTCCCATATTGTTATATGATGTTTGATGTGCTCAGTATCATGAGGCTAGTCTCATATTGTTATATGATGTTTGATGTGGTCAGTATCATGGTGCTAGTCCCATATTGTTATATGATGTTTGATGTGGTCAGTATCATGAGGCTAGTCCCATATTGTTATATGATGTTTGATGTGCTCAGTATCATGAGGCTAGTCTCATATTGTTATATGATGTTTGATGTGCTCAGTATCATGAGGCTAGTCTGATATTGTTATATGATGTTTGATGTGCTCAGTATCATGAGGCTAGTCCCATATTGTTATATGATGTTTGATGTGGTCATAATCATGAGGCTAGACCCATATTGTTATATGATGTTTGATGTGGTCAGTATCATGGTGCTAGTCCCATATTGTTATATGATGTTTGATGTGCTCAGTATCATGAGGCTAGTCCCATATTGTTATATGATGTTTGATTTGCTCAGTATCATGAGGCTAGTCCCATATTGTTATATGATGTTTAATGTGCTCAGTATCATGCTAGACGCATATTATTATATGATGTTTGATGTGGTCAGTATCATGAGGCTAGTCCCATATTGTTATATGATGTTTGATGTGGTCAGTATATTGGGTATGTGAGGCTAGTCCCACATTGTTATATGATGTTTGATGCGCTCAGTATCATGAGGCTAGTTCCATATTGTTATATGATGTTTGATGTGGTCAGTATCATGAGGCTAGTCCCATATTGTTATATGATGTTTGATGTGCTCAGTATCATGAGGCTAGTCCCACATTGTTATATGATGTTTGATGTGGTCAGTATCATGAGGCTAGTCCCATATTGTTATATGATGTTTGATGTGGTCAGTATCATGAGGCTAGTTCCACATTGTTATCTGATGTTTGATGCGCTCAGTATCATGAGGCTAGTTCCATATTGTTATATGATGTTTGATGTGGTCAGTATCATGAGGCTAGTCTCACATTGTTATATGATGTTTGATGTGCTCAGTATCATGAGGCTAGTCCCAAATTGTTATATGATGTTTGATGCGCTCAGTATCATGGTGCTAGTCCCATATTGTTATATAATGTTTGATGTGCTCAGTATCATGAGGCTAGTCCCATATTGTTATATGATTTTTGATGTGCTCAGTATCATGAGGCTAGTCCCATATTGTTATATAATGTTTGATGTGCTCAGTATCATGAGGCTAGTCCCATATTGTTATATGATGTTTGATGTGCTCAGTATCATGAGGCTAGTCCCATATTGTTATGTAATGTTTGATGTGCTCAGTATCATGAGGCTAGTCCCATATTGTTATATAATGTTTGATGTGCTCAGTATCATGAGGCTAGTCCCATATTGTTATATAATGTTTGATGTGCTCAGTATCATGAGGCTAGTCCCATATTGTTATATGATGTTTGATGTGCTCAGTATCATGAGGCTAGTCCCATATTGTTATATGATGTTTGATGCGCTCAGTATCATGGTGCTAGTCCCATACTGTTATATGATGTTTGATATGGTCAGTATGTTAGTCTTATGTTGTTATATGATGTTTTATGTGGTCAGTATGTTATTCACATGTTGGTATATGATGTTTGATGTGGTCAGTATGTTAGTCCCATGTTGGTATATGATGTTTGATGTGGTCAGTATGTTAGTCCCATGTTGGTATATGATGTTTGATGTGCTCAGTATGTTAGTCCCACGTTGGTATATGATTTTTGATGTGGTCAATATGTTAGTCCCATGTTGGTAAATGATGTTTGATGTGGTCAGTTTGTTAGTCCCATGTTGGTATATGATGTTTGAAGTGCTCAGTATCATGGTGCTAGTCCCATATTGTTATATGATGTTTGATGTGGTCAGTATGTTAGTCCCATGTTGGTATATGATGTTTGATGTGGTCAGTATGTTAGTCCCGTGTTGGTATATGATGTTTGATGTGGTCAGTATGTTAGTCCCATATTGTTATATGATGTTTGATGAGGTCAGTATGTTAGTCCCATGTTGGTATAAGATGTTTCATGTGGTCAGTATGGTCCCATGTTGGTACCATGGGTAGCGGGGTAGGGGTATCCCCTATCAAAGGAGAAGTAAGGCGCCTCCTTTCCTCCGCTAGCCTACGGGACACCCTTGGGCAAGGTGGAGTACCCGTTTAGCCCCCCGATCAGGGTTACGTGAAGCCATGGGTGCAGGTGGTGGATGAAGATGGAGAGCAGCCGACAGATAGTTGTAGGTTATGGTCTCCACCTTCACGACGGTAGGCAGAGGATCTCTTTTTTTGAGGAGACAATGGCTACGGTCACTGACCAGTATGGTCACTGCTAGGAAGGAAAGCAATGGCAAACTACCTTCTTTATAGATGCCAAGAAAATCATGTTGTGTGGACTCATCGATAATCAGAGAAACGGCGTAAATGGGTGCTCCATAGGAGCAGCCTCGCCCGGTATGGATAGTCATGCGCACCAGGTGACTCCAGACCGTCAACAGGCTACTAGGTGCAAAAGATTAATATCACTGAAAGTAGGAACTTGGAATGTTAGAACAATGAATGCAGATGGAAAATTAGAAAACATCAAAAACGAAATGGAGAGAGAGAAGATTAACATATTAGGAATATCGGAAACGAGATGGAAAGGAGCAGGGATAAGGACAGGAGAGGATTGTAAGATTATTTACTCTGGGGGAGAAGAACAGCAAAGAGGTGTAGCCATTATATTAGATAAGCAAACATCAAATTCTGTCAAAGGATATCGGGCTGTGTCAGACAGAGTTCTATTAGTAAAATTAAACGGAAGACCTTTTAAAATAAATGTCATTCAAGTATATGCCCCAACAAGTGAATGCAGTGAAGAAAGTATAGAGGAATTTTATAATGACATGGAGTCTGCTTTGAAGAACTGTAAAAAATCAGAAATAAATATCATAATGGGTGATTTCAACGCAAAAATAGGAAAGCAAAGCGATGGATGCAGTGTAGGCAACCATGGTTTGGGAGAGAGAAATGAAAGAGGATACAGACTTGTAGAATGGGCAAAAGAACAAGAAATGGTTGTAGGAAACACCTGGTTTAAACAGCATCCTAGAAGATTATGGACATGGAGGAGTCCAGACAGCAGGATTAAAAACCAGATAGATTACATCCTGATTAGCAAAAGGTTTCGAAATGCGTTAACAGTCGTAAAAACAGTTCCAAATGCAGACTGTTACAGTGATCACAGATTAATTATAGGCACATTGAGGGTAAAGTTAAAGAAAGTCAAGTATACAGCAGGAAACCCTAAATATGACTTGTGCAAATTGAAAACTGACAAAGAAATACAAGATAATTTTAACATAGAAGTAAAGAACAAATTTGATTTATTGTCTGATCTAGAGATCCTATTTCAAGATGTAGATGATCAATGGGAAATGCTGAAGAATTCAATCAGTTGTGCAGCAGAAAAAACTATTCCAAAAGTAAAGAAAGTGGGCCGTAAGACATGGATGACTGAAGAAATTTTACAACTAATGGAAACAAGAAGACAGAACAAAAATAATCCTGCCAAATATGAAGAAATTCACAGAAAAGTCAGAACCTTATGTAAGGAGGCAAAAGAAACATGGCTTGAGAAAAATTGCAGAGAAATTGAAGAACAACACAACAGTAAAAATGCGAAACTAATGCACAAAAGAATTCAGGAGCTTACTAATCAAAGAACAAGTACATCAGCAGGCTGCCTAAAGACAAAAGATGGAAGAGTCATAATAGAAAAAGATCAGATCTTACATGTATGGTCAGATTACGTGAAAAACCTTTATGACGATAACAGAGACGAACAGTATGATGTTCAAAATAATAATGAAGGACCAGCAATTTTGAAGATGGAGGTTCAGAATGCTCTTAACCATATGAAATCTGGCAAGACCCCCGGTTCAGACAGCGTCACAACAGAAATGATTAATGCTTTAGAAGAATATGGAATAGATAAAGTTACCAGTCTGCTTAATACAATATATGATACTGGAAATATACCTCAGGAGTTATGTAACTCTGTATTTATTGCAATACCATAGAAATCTGGAGCCTTGGAATGTGATCAACATCGAACAATTAGTATAATGAGTCACATCACGAAGATTTTGCTAAGAATTATCATGCATAGAGTTAGGAGGAAAATACAACCTGAAATAGGAGAAAGGAGAAGAACAATGGTTTGTAGAAGGCAAGGGTACAGTAAATGCTGTGTATATACGGAGAACCGTAATCGAACGTTCTATAGAAGTAAACAAAGATCTACACCTTTGCTTTATTGACTACACAAAGGCTTTCGATAAAGTGAGACATGTCAACATGATAAGGATGCTTGAGGATCTACAGATTGATGGAAAAGACCTTAGACTTGTAAAAAACATATATTGGAAACAACAAGCTGCCATAAGAGTTGATAATGAAGTAAGCCAATATCAGCCTATTAAGAGAGGTGTGAGACAGGGATGTGTAATGTCTCCAGATCTGTTTTCCCTGTACAGTGAAAGTATTTTCAGAAATATTGAAGATATGGAAGGAATCAACATTGGGGGACGATGCATCAATAACATTAGATATGCAGATGATACAGTCTTGATTGCAGACAATGAACAGGACCTGCAAAATTTAGTAGATGCGGTTGTTACACACAGTGAACAACTAGGGTTAGAATTAAATTGTAAAAAGACACAGATTATGGTCGTCACTAGGAAGAACGAAATACCACAATGTAATATACAAGTAAATGGGAATATTCTTCAACAAGTGAATAGGTACAATTATCTCGGAACAGTAATAACATCTGATGGGAGATGCCTTGAAGAGATTAGAACAAGAATCGCCATGGCAAAAGTAGCCTTTAGCAAGATGAAAAACATACTGACCAATAAAAAGATGTCAATTGAAACGAGAAAAAGAGTGTTGAGATGCTACATAGAACCTCTACTCTTATATGGATGTGAAGCGTGGACAATGAGCAGTCAGGCTGAAAAACATTTCGATGGCTGTAGAAATGTGGTTTCTGAGGAAAATGCAAAGAATACCATGGACAGCCAGAAAGACCAATGAACAAGTTCTTCAAGAAACAAATGAAGATCGTAAACTGATTAGAGACATTAGACGTAGACAGTCACAATTTTTTGGGCATGTTATGAGAAGAAATGATCTGGAGAACTTGGTGACAACTGGTAAGATCGAGGGGAACAGACCAAGGGGAAGACCTAGAAGCAAGTACGTGGATGGCTTGACCGTGTGGCATGGTCGAGACAGAAACACGGAGCTGATCCACGACTCTGGTGATCGAGTGAGATGGCAGAACATGACCGCCCACGCTTACCGGCATGGCACATGATGGATGGATAAGATGTTTCATTGTGGTCAGAGTTAGTCCATCTGGTATAGGATGTTTGATGTGGCAGTATTATGAGCCTAGGTCTCCCTATTGTTATATAATGTTTGATGTGGTCAGTATGTTAGTCCCATATTGTTATATAATGTTTGATGTGGTCAGTATGTTAGTCCCATATTGTTATATAATGTTTGATGTGGTCAGTATGTTAGTCCCATGTTGGTATAAGATGTTTCATGTGGTCAGTATCATGAGGCTAGTCCCGTATCGTTATATGATGTTTGATGTGCTCAGTACCATTAGGTGTATGAGGCTATTCCAATATTGTTATATAATGCTTGATGTGGTCAATGTCATGAGGCTAGTCCTATATCTTTATATAATGTTTGATGTGGTCAGATAATGGGTGTATGAGGCTACTCCCATATTGTTATATCATGTTTGGTGTGATCAGCATTGCGCCTGCCGTCTTTATTTCCCGGGATATTTCCTGCCGTCCAGTGTAGGCTGGGTCGACCTGGGAGGTTAGGCCACGTTAAAACATCTGATGTGATTGAGATTGGAACTCATTACCACAAAGCCGGCAGAATAATGGGCTAACGTGTTTTTCCACCATAAACCCAATACCTATCTAGGCATTGCAATGAGTCTTTTACCTTGTTGTCTGAAGTTTGTTACTTTTTCTGATTCTAGAATTGCTGCTTCTAAATCTCTTGGTCTTATCGTAGGTTATGTGTTGCCGAGGTTGTCTAGGGTAGTTTTCCATCTTCCATGGCTAATCGGTCGGCTTCATCATTTTCAGGCATGTTGCATTGCGAGGGGAGCCACATTGTCTTACAATAATTGTAGATTTATCATAAGGTTCATAGAGTGATGTTCTTCATTTTGCCTGCACTTCAATATTGACACAAATGACTTCGCATAGATATAGAGCCTTAAGTATTTCTGCTTAGTGTTTTTCGCTGTCAACGGCATTTCTGCTGCAGTTGTCAAGGCCTCTATGTCTGTTCTCACGTTATTTGAGAATTATCCAATGTCTTTGCTCCAGGTAGACTCCAGCCATCTCATTTTTCTGTTTGTTTCCGTGATATGTCTGTATATGCATGGATCCAGGTGTTGATTTGGTAATGTTCTGCAGTGTAGTTTATGGCTTTTTTCCTTCTTTCTGTTTCATTTTGAGTGTTTTCTTTGTCAATATCAGGAATGTTTATTTTTTTTTTTAAATAATCTCAGGCAATAGCTGTTGTTTCCAGTTGGGAACCTGTGTTCATTATTATTTGGCTGTTGATGTGTCGAGCAAATAATGTGTTACAATCTTTCTTCTTGCAGATTCTACAAAGTTGTTTCGCTTTAGTCTTACCTATCCAAAACCATCAAATCGCAATTTGTTCAGTGTTGCGACCATTGGTTCGATTTTGCAATGTCAAGCTTTCATGTTTTCACAGTATTTTCCCGTCCGTTCGTTGTTGTAGTTTTCGTTTTATTTTACAATTTCAACATAAATTACATTTTCACTGCCAATAGATGTTTCTCAACGTGTCTACCTCATTAATTGTCCGTGTTGTACCTGCATATAAAAGTATATACTACAGTATATACACAATGTCCAATATTGTGTTGTAATATATTATAGCACTTACGCACAAATGCATGTCCGCACATGTCTACATAAAGCATACGTTAAATCAAGCCGATCTCTCTTAATATCCATATTTGTTTGACTTAATTTCTATTGTCTAACTATTATGTTCAATGATCATGTGATATTATTAAATATATTCTAATGTGAAATATATTCTTATATCTTCACTGTCTAATATATGTGTCACATTGCTTAATATCCTTCCTATACCATATATAATCAGGCGATGGTGAGCAAAAGAATATTAACACTGAAAGTAGGAACTTGGAATGTAAGAACTATGAGTGGAGATGGAAAATGTGAAAACATTAAGAATGAAATGAGAAGATGAAATATTAGCCTGTTAGGTATATGTGAGACCAGATGGACAGGAATGGGCGTTATGACATCTGAGGAATATAGAATAATCTTTTCTGGTGGAGAGAAACAACAGCGAGGAGTAGCAATTATAATGGATACAGAGAGAGAGAGCAAAATCGATCAAAGGATATTGGACTGTATCAGACAGAGTGTTACTGGTGAAATTGAGGGGAAGACCTTTTGATGTCAACGTCATACAAGTTTATGCACCAAAAGAAGACAGTAGTGATGACAGCATTGATGAATTTTATAATGATGTAGAGAAAGCCTTCAAGAAATGCAAGAATTCTTAAGTAAATATCATAATGGGTGACATGAATGCCAAAGTTGGAAATCAACAGGACAGATGCATAGTAGGCGAGTATGGACTAGGGGAACAGAATGAAAGAGGTTGCAGACTAGTACGGTGGGCAAAGGAGCAAGATTTGATTATTGGAAACACCTGGTTTCAACAGCACCTAAGGAGATTATGGACATGGAGGAGTCCTGATCATAAGATCGGAAATCAGATTGATTACTCCTCATCAATAGAAGATTTCGAAATGCCTTAAAAGTCGCAAAAACTATACTAAGCGCAGACTGCTACAGCGACCATAGATTAATCTTAAACAATTTACATATACAATTAAAGAAAGTCAAATATTCACCAAGAAACACAAAATTTGATCTATAAGCACTGAAGAGTGAGGAAATAAAAGATAAATTCAACGTAGAGGTAAAGAAAAGATTGGATGCATTGTCCGATATGGAAATATTATTTCAAGACGTCAGTGACTAATGGGAAATATTAAAGAAACCAGTCAACCAAGCTGCAGAAACAACCATCCCAAAAATAAAGATAATAAGACGCAAAAAAGGATGACAAAAGACATCTTAAAACTCATGGAAGTAAGAAGAAATAACAAATATAACAAGGACAAATATGAAGAGATTCACAGGAAAATTAGGAAGCTATGCAAAGAGGCAAAAGAAACATGGCTTGAGGAAGATTGCAAGGAAATTGAACACGAACACAATACCCGGAATACCAAATTAATGCACAAAAGAATTAATGACATCACTAACAAAAGAACACACACATCAACGGGTTCCCTAAAAACCAAATATGGCAAAATCATCATATAAAAAGATCAGATTTTACATGCGTGGTCAGATTATGTGAAAAACCTTTATGATGATACAAGAGAAGAACAATATCATCATCGGAATAATAATGAAGAACCAGCAATTTTGAAGATAGAAGTTCAAAATGCTCTTAACCATATGAAAACTGGCAAGACCCCGGGTACAGATAACATCTCAGTAGAAATGAACAATGCCTTAGAAGAATATGGAATAGGCCAAGTCACCAGACTGCTGAACACAATATACGATACTGGAGATATACCGCCTGAATTATGTAATTCTATATTTATTGCAATCCCGAAGAAATCAGGAGTCATGGAATGCGATCAAAATAGAACAATTAGTATAATGAGCCACATTGCGAAGATTCTGCTGAGAATTATCATGCAAAGAGTTAGGATGAAAATACAACCCGAAATATAAGAAGAACAATGTGGGTTTATAGAAGGCAAGGGCACTGTAAATGCTGTATATATACTGTGAACAGTAATTGATCGTTCTTTAGAAGTAAACAATGATCTATATCTTTGCTTTATTGACTACACAAAGGCTTTCGATAAAGTGAAACATGTCGACATGATAAGGATGTTTGAAGATCTACAAATTGATGGAAAAGACCTTAGACTCGTAATAAACATATATTGCAAACAACAAGCTGCCATCAGAATTGATAACGATGTAGGTCAATGTCAGCCTATTAAAAGAGGTGTGCGACAGGGATGTGTAATGTCTCCAGATCTTGCTTTCCTGTCCAGTGAAAATATATTCAGAAATATAGAAGATATGGAAGGAATCAACATTGGGGGACGATACATCAATAACATTAGATATGCAGATGATAAAGACATGATTGCAGACAATGAATACGACCTGCAAAATTTAGTAGATGCGGTTGTTGTACACAGTGAACAACTAGGGTTAGAACTGAATATTAAGAAGACACAGATTATGGTCGTCACTGGGAAGAAGGAAATACCACAATGTGATATACGAGTATATGGGGATATTATTAATCAAGTGAATCGATACAGTTATCTAGGAACAGTCATAACATCTGATGGGAGATGCCTTGAAGAGATTAGAACAAAAATTGCCATGGCGAAGGTAGCCTTTTGCAAGATGAAAAACATACTGACCAATAAAAAATATCAGTTGAAACGAGAAAAAGAGTGTTGAGGTGCTACATAGAACCTGTACTTTTGTATGGATGTGAAGCGTGGACAATAAGCAGTCAAACTGAAAAACAGGTGATGGCTGTGGAAGTGTGGTTTCTGAGAAAAATGCAAAGAATACCATGGACAGACAGAAAAACCAATGAACAATTCCATCAAGAAATAAATGAAGATCGTAAACTGATTAGAGACATTAGACGTAGACAGTCAAAATTATTTTTTGGGCATATTATGAGAAGAAATGACTTGGAGAACTTGGTGACAACTGGCAAGATCGAAGGGAAGAGACCAAGAGGAAGACCGAGAAGTACATACCTGAATGGCTTGTTCATGTGGCATGGTCGAGAGAGGAACACGGAGCTGATCTACGACTCTGGTGATCGAGTGATATGGCAAAACATGACCGCCCACACTTACCGGCATGGCACATGATGGATGGATGGATGGACTATACAGCTAGTTCTCGACTTACGACCTATGCAACTTACGACCATTCGACTTTAGGACCACAATCACTAGCCACATCTAGGCGATCTCCATCCAGATGTAAAATTTGTTTTTCTTCCGCCAAACACGACTCCACTCATCCGGTCTATGGACAAAGGTTTGATTGCGACTACTCCTCCTCCTCCTCTCCTCCTCCTCCTCCTCTCCTCCTCCTCCTTCTCCTCCTCCTCTAGTCATATATCTCCGAACCACCTTCGTTAAAGAAATATCCGCAGTAGATGCTGACACAGAACTAACATTGCGAGATTTTTGGAAACACTACAAGATTTTAATGTGTATAAAGAATATCGCTACCGCCTGGGAGGCTGTGACGAAAAAGTGCATCAATGGCATCTGGAAAAATTGTGTTAAGCGCTATGTTAATGATTTTCATGGATTTGACAGTGAACATGAACTTGAAACGATTCGGGAAAAAATAGTAAAACTCGCCAAAGACCTTTCTTTGGAGTGTGAAATTGAAGATGTCGAAGAGTTGCTAGGCAAAGAATCCGGAGAACTTACAAATGAAGAGTTAATCGAACTGGAAGAAGAAAGAGTGGCGGAAGAAGAAAGAAGAGAAGCCAAGAAAGAAGAGGATGAGCCAGAAAGAAAGTTCACAACTAAGAGATTATCAGAAGGTGTATCTTTACTGAATAAACTTCTTATACATTTCGAAGCAATGGACCCAAACATTCGAACGATTTGCAAGGATTGAACGGATGGCGCACAATGTGTTTCGTCCGTAGTCGTGAAATTTATGATGGGGAAAAAAAAAAAAAGAAACATACAATTCAGACAAAGCTCACCATGTTTATGAAAAAACCAACTCCGGTACCCCAACTGCTGCCTTAGATGACGACATTAATGATCTGCAGCCAAGCACCAGTGGCCTAATAAAATGTTTTGTACATGTTTATATATTTTGACTGTAATGACAATTTGATGTTATTTGCGATTGCGAAAATGTTTCCTATAGTATTTTCCACATCCTGTATTTTGTATGTTTTGCAAATATTAAACCAGTTGTACATGTACAGTTAATGCACTGTTTTTCCTGACGATGTAAAAATAGAGAAATAAAATGGTGTAGAGATGATACAAATGGCACAAAATGAACATCGAAAATTATGATTTATAACAATAATGAAAGAGATTTATGATATAATTTAACTTAAATATTTTTATCACTTCACTTCACATTACTGTACACATAGCGTACTCAACTTACGAAAAAATCGTGTTACGACCGGTCTGTCGGAACCGATCGTGGTCGTAAGTCGAGCACTAGCTGTATATATGAAGTATTTGAATGTATTACCTATATTTGAATTTTAATGTCTTTCTTTTAAGAGGACTGTTCTGGAAATATCTACACTGCTAAGAGGAAATCCTGGGAGTTAATGGGATCCGGCGTATATGTTCCAGACCGTGACTCCAGCGTAACTACTTCAGCGTAACTACTTCAGCAATGGGCAGTCGAGGTGGGTAAGCAATACAGATGGAGAAGAGAAGCAGAGACATAAGTGAACAATATTCGGAGGATATGGAGGGAGCTACAAGGGGCAGTCACGGGGTAGGAGAGTTTCGGAGGGGGGAGATGGTTGAGGGGTTAGGCTGTAATTGGGGTGTTGGGGTGTTGGGGGGGGGGGGGAGAACAGAGAGAAACAGAAGATGAGACAAGACTTCATTACAGCAATGGCACCTCCAGTGGGGCCACCACAACTCTACTGTTTTCCTCCATTATATATTAAGGGCCGAGCTGGCTTAATGGTAGGACGTACACTGGTAACTGTGGAGGAAGCGGGTTCGAGTGGAATTGTTAAAGTGTATTTGACAAAATGAGTAACTTAGGGAAGGAGTACACGCCATCCGCACAACATACACACGCACACACACCCACACATCTAGAATTCGCTCCTTCCCCCTCCCCTCAAACTCATAGCACTGGGTGGATTTTTCAGTCGTCTCAAAATAATGGCGGCAATACTTTGCAGGTCCTGTTAGCACATTGCAGCGGACGTGTTCGTGTAACCATTAGGACGTTAGACAGACCCTGGCCAGAGCGCAGTCGTCTCTTGTCATTCGCTACGAGAGGATAAACTGACCACCTCTCCGTCCGTGCAGGCAAGCGTACAGTGTAGTGGTGCCAGCACTTCACATACCCACAGAGGCTTACTATTACGGGACTTTTTTGTTTATTTGTTGTGTGTGTGTGTGTTTGATTGATTGATTGATTGTGTGTTTTATGTTCTCGTCGCACCCGTCAGGTCCAGACTGCAGAGTTGTATATCATGTGAAGTGGATATATGAATCATAATTTTGCTGAAATACTATGACCGATACCTGGATGGCTTGACCTCGTGGCATGGTCGAGACAAGAACACAGAGCTGATCCACCACTGTGGTGATCGAGTAAGATGGCAAAACATGACCGCCCACACTTATCGCCATGGCACATGATGGATGGATGACCGATACTGTCCAAATGTGAAGTGTCGTGCAGACTGACAGAGTTTATGGGAAACCCGTGATTATCGTGGAGATAGCACATTCTCTATATTTGAACACTATCGCTTGCTATGCGTGTTATGTATATTATCCCAAATATTATTTGTCTATTCAATTCATATGGCTAGCCATGTCGCGCAATACATTATCAAAAGAGAAGTAAGGTGCCTTTTCTCATCGCTAGTCTATGTGATGTGGTTGTTGCACACGGTGAACAACTGGGATTAGAATTAAATTGTAAAAAGACCCAGATTATGGTCGTCACTAGGAAGAACGAAATACCACAATGTAATATACAAGTAAATGGAAATATTCTTCAACAAGTGAATCGGTACAGTTATCTCGGAACAGTCATAACATTTGATGGGAGATGCCTTAAAGAGATTAGAACAAGAATCGCCATGGCGAAAGTAGTCTTTAGCACAGTGGTTCTCAACCATTTTTGGCCCGTGCCCCCCTTAACCATATTTTCAGAACGTCATTCCCCCCTTTCGTATTTCCTAGCTAAAAATCGCACCCCGCCCCTACACAGTATACGCAATAATGGAAGCTAAATTTAATAGCACATACTAAAACAAGTCTAGACGTCCACATAACACATGATTTGTGGGTCTACTTACTTTATAAATTGAATTTTAGAAGGATGAGACGTACAGAACCGTACAGTATGAAGGGAAAAGCAATATCATGTAATCGGTTCTTGTATTAACGCGATCTTGAAATAATCTAACACCCCCCCCCCCTGGAAAACCTAAAATATGTCTGTCTGTCTGTCTGTCTGTCTGTCTGTCTGTCTGTCTGTCTGTCTGTCTGTCTGTCTGTCTGTCTGTCTGTCTGTCTCTTACTATCTTCCACTATTTTGAATGTCTATTATGATGTCTATCTCTCCTCTCTACCTCTATCTATTCCTCCCTTCGCTCTATCTCCCTTCACACACACACACACACACACACACACACAACACACACACACACATATATATATATATATATATATATATATATATATATATACAGATTATGTGTGTCATTTATATATATATATATATATATATATATATATATATATATATATATATATATATATATATATATATATATATATATATATATATATATATATATATATATATATATAAAATTGACACATGTAATCTGTACAGACGAGGCCGGCTGTGAAACGACGGTATCATTCCTGCCTCAAAATCGCACCATAGAAGAACAACACGTCAAAGGTGTCAACCACAAACCTCACGACAAGGACCTGCAGCAGACCGAGGACACATCTTGCGGATATGGCTCCTGCAGACCAGCTTTTGCACAGGTGAAGTACATGTTGATTGACGCTCTTTGTGTCTTCTCTGTTCTCCTTTCTGTCCGGCCTTTTGTTGTGTCGTTTAGTTTCTTATTCTTTCTGTATCATTACTATCATCATGATCAGGCCCTATCTCTGCACAAAACGGTTTCATGTATATTCATGAGGACTTCCTTCAGTTCCTTCTTTTATGTTGTTCACCCACGCGTGACTACTTTCAGTTCATCCTTTGATGTTGTTCACCCACACGTGACTTCTTTCATTTCATCCTTTGATGTTGTTCACCCACACGTGACGGTGCTTTACTCTTGTTTTTTTTTTCCTTACGGTTGTCCGTGTATTCCAGTTGCACATTGCCAAAGAAAAACACATCTGAAATAAACTTACTCAGAAAAAACATTGAATTGACTTGAGTCAAGAACCTATATCACAGCACGCGGGGCATTCCCATACGTGCTCCGTCCTAATCTTCAACAGCCAGCGAAGAGTCTCAATACTAATGGTAGCAGTAGCAGTCTGATTATGTGTCTGTCTGGCCTTTCCTCGGAGTTCTGAGTGTCGGCCAGATACTCTGATCACTCCCTGTAGCACAATTATCTCCATGTTGTGATGATCTATCGACAAAATACACACGATGACAAAGGGCCCCTACGACGCCGGCCTTATCACGCACCATTACCCCACCTAGCGGTGCGGACCCATTTCATAATTTGATCGTGTCCACTCACGATGCTGTACTCTTGTTTCCTTTACGTTTTCCCATATATTCCAACTGCATATTACCAAACGTAAGAGCTAAACAACAACAACAATCACCTCACTCAGAAAAGAACCAATGTAACGATGACATGACTAATAAAAATATCATTTGGACAGGTGTGCCGAAACCACCATCTTAAACTTCAGACCACGACATAACAGACGCAATATCCATAGGCCCACCAAGCTAAAGATCGCGGCTACAGCAATATGTACTCGTGGGCAAGACGATAGAGCTGGGGAACACATACAACAGCATTGTGAAATATACATCTCAGAAAGGTATATATACATTTGCCGAGTTAAGTCTCCCACGCCAACATCTACAGAAGACTTCAAAACATGCAGGAAACAAAATTGAAAATATAGGGTAATTCCAAGCGATGGCGGCAAGCAGAAGATAGTGGTGTTTTGTGACATCTTGCTGGGCAGCAATAAGGAATATATACCACAACCTTTAGTGACATCTTGATAGATATCACAGCTAGCATGACACATCACATTTAGTGACATCTTGATGATACCACAGCTAACATAGCACATCACATTTAGTGACATCTTGATGATACCACAGCTAACTTTGCACATCACATTTAGTGACATCTTGATAGATAGTACAGCTAACATGACACATCACATTTAGTGACGTCTTGATAGATATCACAACTAACATGACACCTCACATTTAGTGACGTCTTGATAGATATCACAACTAACATGACACATCACACTTAACGACATCTTGTTGGGAAACAACACAATTCATGACTCACCACTAGGTTGGCCATGGGAATGGTATTCCCATAGGATTCCCATGGGAAAGGTCCCATGAGATGGTATGGGATGGGACAGCACACATTTGTATTTCCCATGGGACAGTAGCCATTTCATAGCAACTTGATCTACGTCAGAGCTACCCTTCATTTTGTTTATTTTTTAAAAACCTTTTTTAAAGCCTGTTATCCTTCTTTTTTGTTTATATATTTGTATCTATTCTTTATCTTGCGATGAGACACCGGATACATAAATAAATACACATAGCCTTTTATTATATAAGATTACATTTTGGTGCGTCACCAGCAAAAATAGAGGACATGGTTAAGTCAGTTGTTACTAAGAAGAAAGGGAATGTGGACACCAATAAATGGGCCAATGATAGGATCGCTTTTTCTAAGTCTGTTGTTCCAACTGGTATTTCATTCAGCAAGGATTTACATCTTTCTTCTGAATCATCTGCTGCATTTAAAGTAGCAGGAATTGTAGAAAGTGATTTTGACTTATTTTTTGATCCACCAAACAAAGCACTTAAGTTTGATGACCCAAGAAACAATTGCTTTGAGATGAAGTCACCATGTTTCAAAAATTACGGCAACCAACTTCACAACCATTAAATTATTTGGAAAATGAACATAGGTTTCCACTGCTAAAAGTCTAAAAGCAAGTGCGAAAATTGTTTTGGCCATACCAGTTGGTTACTTACGGGGGTATGTGAGCCGGTCGCTCAGATATCAATGGTAAACTACTGGGCGTAAGCTTGCCAAGATATCAACAACAGCGGTAAAATGCTGGTGTTGACAGCGATGTCCTATAAATAGGATATGCGAAAAAAAATAGTGTCATCAGCGGCAGTAGAGCGCTTATTTAGTACAGTTGGATTGTTGTTGAGTAAGTTACGAAAACTGATGTTACCAGCTCTCGTTATAAACTCATGTATATCATATTTGCATGTGGAAATGGTTTAGGGAGTGCTTGGATTAATTGAATTATTGGAAACAGTCGATCAGCAGGAAATTGATAATGTGCTGAATGAGCAGAGTGACTCAGAAACAGAATGAGAGTGTCAGTCAGAATGACACTGAATTGTCATATTTAGTTTAAACTTTTTTTATAAACTACACTTGAATATTAAAATTAATAAATGCTGTCGCTTTGCATCTCTCTTTGTACACATAGTCCTATTTAGTAGACACTAAACCTAAACTTTCATAACTTTCATAATTTTATTTGAACTGTATTCCATATTAATATTATTATGGGAATCCCATGGGATGGGATGGGATGGGACAGGCATATATTACCATGGGATGGGATGGGACAGAAAAATATGTCCCGTGGACAAGCCTGCTCGCCGCATATAGTGACATCTTGCTCGATAACAGCAAAAATCATGACTTATCGTCACATTTAGTGATATATTGCTCGGTAACAACAAATGTCATGACTTGTCAACACATTTAGTGATATAATGCTCGCAGATGCAAATCGATTCCTAAGGTGACGTAGCCGTATGAAGCGGTCTTCGGCAGCAGTTGTGATTCTGGGTCTTCCACTGCGCGGCCAGTCTGCCACTGAGCAAGTTTCTTGGAATCGCCTCCAAAGGCGACTAATGGTGCTTCTAACCACATTAAATTCTCTGGCTACTACACTTTGTTACTGTCCGGCCTGTAAACGTCCAATGATGATGAGTCATTATTCTGTAGTGAGATGAGCCACACTCGCGCATTGAATTTTCAACTGTAATTATTTTAGGAGCGTCAATCTTTTAAAACATTCAATAATATGGTCAGAAAATAAATTTTGTCTTCAGTAAGTTTCACGGGATTATCATGAACCGGTCTCGAGTTATTGTCGAAAATGTTGTTATGACCTTGACCTCTGTCATGACCTCACGAATTATGAGGTTTGTACAATTCAGGTAACCACGAGAAGTTAATGACAAGATGGACAGTCGATAGGTTGACTGATGACCAATCAGCGAATATCTTTTATAAAAGTAACACTAAAAATGTTGCGTGTCTTTTTATAAGATTATATCTTGCCTAAAAATAGCAAAAGTCACCACTCATAAGAAAACAAGAACTATCACATTTAATTATATCTTTCTAGTCAGCATTAATAATCAAGAAAAGGCTGGGGGAGACTTCAATTCCCAGCAGAAGCAGGATTACTTATATCCGAACATAACGTCTCTGTGTCAACCCAAGCTTCAAACAAATGGGCTTTATACTATGTTTTAAACTTTCTGGGAAGTATAAAGGAAAGGCAACTAAGTGTTTTGCCTCATAAGTCATGATCCAGCATATGCAAAATCCATACATGTCACAGGGCGTTCTATGGCGGAGGATGATAAAACACGAATATCGCGTTAGAAATCAGCTGCAGGCGATTTGTAAGCAGTACCTTGTAGTACCAAAGGCACGGACATTTGCATGTAGGCGCGATCTGTTCTGTGATTTCACCATCAAGCCTGTCCTTCTAAATTACTCTTTGTTGGATAGTTTAGTGCGTATCCTTTACAAGCCGGTCTCCCTGGCTGAGGAGTTGGCAGCTTTCTCCGTAACCCCGAATACTCTCGTGGTTGACGTGAGCGCACGAGAATTTGAAGGGGTTCGAGTCGCGCCAGTGACGTACGAGAGTATGGAGCCGGTCGCTCAGAAAGTCGTGGCGTGCTGATGAGCGTAATCAGGCCTATGAATCAACATACAGCTGAAAGATGCTGGTGTTGACCGCAATATCCTGAAACAGGATGGAAACGCGGGAAAAAAAATATCCTTTACAGGGCGTAGCAGTCAGTTCCAGCATTATTGGCTGTTTGTTATTTCTGTGAACGTTTACGTTCAGCAGTTTGCCTTTGCTTTGTTAACTATCGGCACTCATATGGAATATTAACGCTAGGCGGTTTGATCTCAAATCGCCGCAGCTGTGTTTCGAACCCAGTATATGGGATTAATAATTGCATTCGTTACCTCTTCGCCACGGAGCGTGCAGTTTACTCCTTTAAATATTATTTCAGAGATTCAGGACCATCGGCTGGTTCACAACGGCTGGCGGCGCTGCTTCTTTGGTGACGTCAACACTAAATGGCTACTTCAATTCACAAGTGAGTATATGTTTACACTTTGGTTGATTCATACATCGGCGAGAGGGTTGACTTCATTGCACTGGGTTATATCCCATATGGTTTGTTCGCTTTCCGTGGCTCCAGTGACGACACCCAGGACGCTCCGATAAAACTGCTCCCATGAACCGAAAGATAGAGTTTGGAACAGAAACACAGGTCTTCGAAGCGCAAGGCAGGCGGAGCTGCACGGAGACCTGAACAATGGCTAAGAGGATGGGGTTCGATCCCAGGCGGGGAAACCCAAGTGGGGTGACAGTACATTGCCTTAACCACTAGGCCACATCACAGGCAGTCGAACATATTATGTGGGACTGGCGTATGCTCCGATGAAAACTGAATACCAAACACCGGCGGCAGAGATATGTATACAAGCTTTTCTATCTGGGGGTCTCAATGAGCTCTCAAAGACAGACACGTACATTCAAAACGGCAGAATTCTTGTACAGACATTACTAGAACAATAGCGGAAAAGGAGGAGTAAGAGGAGGAGGAAATGTGATGACAGAAAGTAGAAGGGGGCTTCAAATGGAAGCTTAAAAGTTCGATAGAAATTACAATAATAACGCCATTGCCTTGTAACCTGTGAATATTGTTGTTAAGGATTTCAAGAGTGTTAAGTAGTGACATCACGGTGCAAACTAACAAAGTGACGTCATGAGGACAGTTTAAAGATGGCGGCCTCACTTTTGATATACAATAAAGCGGAGCAGCGTTCTGTTATCCATTTTTTGATCGTTTTGTGAAACGTGCAACCTATAGAAATTCATCGGCGAATGAAGGTCCAGTATGGTTTAGTATGCCTGTCAGTGCAAGTAGTGGATAAGTGAATATGAAGGTCTGTCAGTGCAACTAGTGGATAAGTGGATATGAAGTTTCAAAACGGCGTTGTTTCTATGAAGAAGTACAGAACGTGGTGAATGAGTGGTTACACAGGCGACCCAGAGACGTTTGCTTCCACAGTAATCCAAACAATGAGTGGTTACACAGGCGACCTAGAGACGTTTGCTTCCACAGTAATCCAAACAATGAGTGGTTACACAGGCGACCCAGAGACGTTTGCTTCCACAGTATTCCAAACAATGAGTGGTTACACAGGCGACCCAGAGACGTTTTGCTTCCACAGTAATCCAAACAATGAGTGGTTACACAGGCGACCCAGAGACGTTTGCTTCCACAGTAATCCAAACAATGAGTGGTTACACAGGCGACCCAGAGACGTTTGCTTCCACAGTAATCCAAACAATGAGTGGTTACACAGGCGACCCAGAGACGTTTGCTTCCACAGTAATCCAAACAATGAGTGGTTACACAGGCGACCTAGAGACGTTTGCTTCCACAGTAATCCAAACAATGAGTGGTTACACAGGCGACCCAGAGACGTTTGCTTCCACAGTAATCCAAACAATGAGTGGTTACACAGGCGACCCAGAGACGTTTGCTTCCACAGTAATCCAAACAATGAGTGGTTACACAGGCGACCCAGAGACGTTTGCTTCCACAGTAATCCAAACAATGAGTGGTTACACAGGCGACCTAGAGACGTTTGCTTCCACAGTAATCCAAACAATGAGTGGTTACACAGGCGACCCAGAGACGTTTGCTTCCACAGTAATCCAAACAATGAGTGGTTACACAGGCGACCTAGAGACATTTGCTTCCACAGTAATCCAAACAATGAGTGGTTACACAGGCGACCCTAGAGACGTTTGCTTCCACAGTAATCCAAACAATGAGTGGTTACACAGGCGACCTAGAGACGTTTGCTTCCACAGTAATCCAAACAATGAGTGGTTACACAGGCGACCTAGAGACGTTTGCTTCCACAGTAATCCAAACAATGAGTGGTTACACAGGCGACCTAGAGACTTTTGCTTCCAGCAGTAATCCAAACAATGAGTGGTTACACAGGCGACCCAGAGACGTTTGCTTCCGCAGTAATCCAAACAATGAGTGGTTACACAGGCGACCCAGAGACGTTTGCTTCCGCAGTAATCCAAACAATGAGTGGTTACACAGGCGACCCAGAGACGTTTGCTTCCGCAGTAATCCAAACAATGAGTGGTTACACAGGCCGACCCAGAGACGTTTGCTTCCGCAGTAATCCAAACAATGAGTGGTTACACAGGCGACCCAGAGACGTTTGCTTCCGCAGTAATCCAAACAATGAGTGGTTACACAGGCGACCCAGAGACGTTTGCTTCCGCAGTAATCCAAACGTTTTATCGGCGCTGCATCTTTTACGTGGTCTGCGCCTTGCTTTGTAGCCATTATATGTCTTCATTGTGGTTCTTTGTGACAGATAGTTACAGGGACTTTATTGTCAGGTGGCCAAATCATTCAATCTATTGTTCTATAATGTGGACTGTCTTCTAATTATACGGACAGTTAGTTCTCTTTGTGAGTTAACTTCTGTCAAGATATCTTCATTGTGGTATCGGCATCATAACTTCTATACAACCACGTCTCTGCAGTTTCCATGTAAGTTCTCACATGTCTGCTAATTGCCAATGATTTACTTCCGTACATCAAGATTGGCTCAATATAGCTGTAAACAATTTTTTTCTCCACCTCCATTGACAAAGATATATTCCAGAGAATATTCTTTATCTTGTGAACTGCTGCCTTTGCTTGGGCTGTTAACTTCCTTAACACTTCTTCCATCTACTATTATTAAAGTACTAAAATACTTAAGTATAATAGATGTTTTTTTCAAATTGGTTCCACTTTAATGTTGCTTTTCAGCATATACTGTTTCTTTGTGATAACCATTGTGTCTGTTCTTCCTGTTGTTCAGACTAAGACCTGTGTTTTGCCTTTCTGTTGCAATTATATCTATCATTTCTTGTAACACAGTTACATTTTCAGCGATCAAAACCATTGCATCAGTATAAGTCAGGTTGTTTAGATTACGCCCACCAACGGATATCCCTGGCATGTCTTTCACAGATCTTATTAATTTTTCGCTGTACAAATTAAACATATCCGGAGAAAGCACATTATGTGCTGTGATAGAAAGTTTCCAGTTGATTGTCAATTCTTAAAGCTGCTTTCTTATTATTATCCATTTATTTCCATCTGTTATAATTTATTTGAATTTCAAGAAATTTAATTCTTTCCTCGTACTTCACCTTATCAAATGTTTTAGTGCAATCAATAAATCACAAATATAGATCTATGCTAATTTCAATCGTTCATTCTATTTCCTTTAACTTACAGACTTTTACAATACTCATCTTTAATTTGGGGTGTTTTTATATTTCGTATTATTCTCATTAAAATTCTCATTGGTATATACGCCACACAGCTAATTAAACTAATTGTGTCACGTTCTCCACAATCAGTTACACCAGATGTCTTTGATAGGGCTACAACAATAGACTACAAGAGACTATAACGTAAAATTCTACTGTTGTATATGTCATTCAACAATCTTTGAGACTGGAGGACATTGTCATCAGCCGAAGTAGAGGTCCTCGAGCTGCTTTGTCAGATACGTCCGCTGAATTCCATTTCTGGCTGCGCTTCTTCTTGTCTTCATAATCCAGTACCGGGTGCCGATTGCTCTGTTAAACATGAGTCCAGCATGCCTAATGCCTAATCCCTCTTGAGACGTGTGAAAGGGTCCTTTATTTCACTTACTATACTGGACATGAAGAGTTTCAAATGCTTTCCTTCTTGGCAGTGACCATACTGATCGGTGACCGTAGCCATTGTTTCTAGAAAGATGTCCTCTGTTTACCGTCGTGATCCTGAGACCATAACCAGGAACTATCTCTCGGCTGCTCTAAAGCTTTATCCACTTCCTGCTCTCATGCTTTCACGTGATCTTGATTGGGAAGACTAAATGGGTACTCCAACCTGCATAAGTGGAATCAATCTAAGAGGAGCTCGATAAACTAGACTTCAAGCCGTGCATCGTATACTGGCAGTGAAGACATAAATCAGTGAAGACATAAATCAGTGAAGACATAATCAATGTCAGCTTTCTGTTTGAATCCGGACAGATCACAAGCCTGGAAAAGCATTTTAACATCAACAGCTCCACCAGTGGCTTCCTGTTGTCCTGTAACGATCTCGGATTCCTTATCACCACTCTAGTGTTCAGCTACTATACCAGAAGACTACACATTCCCAGAAGTCTGGGCTACACCACGATCCTGTTTGGTGTGGCGGGGTTGTTGTGTATTGTGGCTTTCCTTGGAACTAGAGATCAGATTCCTAGTCCCCCAAAGGACAGTCAGGATGTCACGGAAGGTAACATAATAGCTGCTGTTGCTTTTATTTCTCTGTGGATATATGAACCTAACAGACTGGCACATATAAAGACAAACAAACAGACAATTAGACAGACAGACAGACAGACAGACAGACAGACAGTCGGACGGACGGACGGACGGACGGGATGGCGGGCAGGCAGGCAGACAGACAGACAAACAGACAGACAGACAATCACTGAAGCAGAATAATTGACAGACTGTCAACAAGAAAGACTGAGCTAACTAATCTGTTGTATTGACAGACAGTCAGTCAGACAGACAGACAGACAGACAGACAGACAGACAGACAGACAGACGGACGGATGGGCGAACGGGCGGACGGGCGGGCGGGATGGCGGGCGGGCAGGCAGGCAGACAGATAGACAGAATGGCGAACGGACAGACGTGCGGATGGACGGGTGGGTGTGTGAGTGGGTGGGTAGGTGGATGAATGGATGGGTAGATCTACAGACGGACCGACGAACGGACGGACGGACGGCCGGGTGGGCGGAAGGACAGGGAGACATACAGACAGACGGGTACGTGGGTAGGTGGATGGTTGGATGGATGGATGGGTGGATCTACACTCCCTAGAACCTGGATACTAGACAACAGTTGTGCATTTCAAATCCCCAGACTCCAATACACATTTGATTCAGATGTGCTCTAACTTGAGTTCACCCAGCATCGACATCTGTCAGGAGACCTCGACCACAACCAAAACATCCTTTCAGATATCAGACACATGGAAGCAACTTGCCGTCTTCATCCTAGCCCTGAGCATGATCCTCCAAGGCATGGCTAAAGCGCCACGTACTCCTTTCACTACAACCTACATCGATGACAACATCCCAAGAACACAGACAGCCAAGTATCTAGGTAAATCATTCAGTCACACTTGTTTTAATGTTTGTGTTGTCGCTGTTGTTGATTGCCCATCGCTGGCCATGAGTTTTATATTGTCACCTGTCAGTACCAGAGTATTATGTTATGACCATCATCGTCCCTGCACATCGGGCATTACCTTGAGTGCCTAGTCCTCCGATGCAGAGACCATCACAAAGTAGTTCTTCCCAAAGTTCCCATGAGGAGCGTATTCCCAGAGCGCACCTATATCAGCCCACAATACTTTGTTTCAATGAGAACACAGGAATGTCTGGTAGCTAAAATGTTTAGGGACTTGATATTTTTTTTTTCCACAGGTCCTACCTTACCTGATCTCTCAACTGCTTTTTCGTCTGGCTGACTGCCGGAGTAGGAACATCCCTAATCAAAGGAGAAGTCGTATGTCTTACCTTCTCTTACCTTCCACGTGAAACGCGTGGGCAAAGTGGATTAACCGTTTAGCCTCTCCAATCAGAGTCATGTGAAACCTAGGAGCAGGTTGGGGATAGAACTTTACAGCAGTCGACAAATGGTCTCAGGTTCACACAGTTAGGCAGTTTTCATCTTTCTAGAGACAATGGCTACGGTCACCGACCAGTTTAGTCACTGGCACGAAGGAAAGCAATAACAGAGTAAAGCTTTTGTACAGATGATTAGAACGTCATAATTCTTCAGTTCACGGAATATCAGATAAACAGCAAGAGGGAAAGAGGGGTATCCGTGGCTGAGAGGTTATCCTGCCCGCCTCAGGCTCGCGGGGTACCTGGTTCAATCCTCACAGGAAGAACTGGGCTTATTTCTAAGAACCGTTGGGAACCAGTGGTATCATACATCACCCTGAACTCTTGGATAGTGAGGTTGGATACCGTCTCAGATAAGGCCAAAGACTGGAGGTACCTGTGTCAGTTGTGCCGGTTGAAAATCTCACGACAGTTGGAAATTGCACAGAGTAGGCCATACTGCCACCTCCCTGGCAACATTGGTAGAAAGTTTAAGCCTTCACACGAAATACCGCAATGTAATATACAAGTAAATGGGAATATACTTAAACAAGGGAATCGGTACAGTTGTCTCGGAACTGCCTTAACATCTGATGGGAGATGCCTTGAAGAGATTAGAACAAGAATCGCAAGGGCAAATGTAGCTTTTTGCAAGATGTAAAACATACTGATCAATAGAATGATGTCATCTGCGACAAATAAATGAGTGCTGAAGTGCTACATAGAACCTGCACTTTTGTTTGGATGTGAAGCGTGGACAATGAGTAAACAAGCTGAAAAACATCTAATGGCAAAGTCTTACAAGAAACAAATGAGAAATCGTAAACGGATTAGAAAAATTAAACGTAGAAAGTCACAATTTTTGGCCACGTTATGAGAAGAAATACATTGGAGAACTTGGTGACATCGGCCAAGATTGAGGAAAAACAAATAAGTGGAAGGCAGAGAAGTAAATATCTGGATACATGACAACGAAGACGCTCAGACATGAAGACAGACACAGGGCAATGGAGACACCTTAGACATAAACATGGACACAAGACAATGGAGACACTTAGACATGAAGATGGACACAGGACATTGAAGACACATTGAGCCTGGAGATGGACACAGGACATTGAAGACACCTTGGGCATGAAGATTGACACAGGACATTGAAGACACTTATACATGAAGATAGACACAGGACAAAAGGGAAAGGACTGAAAATCTTTTCGGCCGGCCGTGATGAGAGCGACGTTCCTCGAACGACTTGTTACATGATGATGATGATGATGATGATGATGATGATGATGATGATGATGATGATGATGATGATGATGATGATAGTGATGATGATGATGATGATGATGATGATGATGATGATGATGATGATGATGATGATGATGATGATGATGATGATGATGATGATGATGATGATGATGATGATGATGATGATGATGATTTGATTTTCATCATGGTATCATGGTCCAATGTCAGGACTTAGATATGACTGAGCTACCGTTTGAAAGTAGAGGTACTGCATGCTTTCTATTTGCGCCGAATGTTGCGCGGCGCTCACCATATCCGACATTAGCCTTTGTCGGCCAAGAAAAAGGCATTTGATAGAGTAGATAGAAACAGCTGTGGGAAAGCATTTAAACAATATGAAGTGAGACACATATAACAAAATTATGTAGAAGCTTATACAACAACAGTGAATGCATATTGAGAGCAACTGGAGGACATTCAGAACTCTTCACCATAAGATACGAAGTACGACAAGGTTGTGTCCTGTCCCCTCTCTTGTTTATAACATATATTGATAACATATGTAAAGAAACCAACCAAACAGAGACAGCAAGAACACCGCATGACGAGAACAAAGAAGAAGAACCATCTGCAAATCTAACCATTAGAGAACTCCTGTTTGCGGACGACCAAGCACTAATAGCAAAATCAGAAGGTGAATTACAAGACCACATGAATAGTCTAAAGGAAATGTGTAGGGAACATAACATGAAAATTAGCGCTATAACTAAAGAATAAAAAGCAAGAACGATTCACCTAAACGAACATCCCTTGAAACAAGTAAAGACTTTCAAGTACCTAGGAAGTATAATATCATCAAATGGCAAACCAGAAGACGAGATAGAAAATAGATGCAATAAGGCAAACCAACTTATTGGACAAATGGCACCAATACTAAAGAACAAACATGTATCAATAACTACTAAGAAAGCATTTTACAACACAATCTTCCTACCAACTCTATGTTACCAATGCCAAACCTGGACAATGACAGAAAAAGAGAAAAGAAGAATCACAACAACAGAAATGAGGTTCCTGACTCAATAGAAGAATATCAAGAAGAGATAAGGTCAGAAATGAAGAAATCAGGACTAAAGTGGGGGTTATAGCTGCATTAGATTTTATTAGAAGGCAGAAAGTCAAATGGTTTGGCCATGCAAGTAAGTTACCAACTAACAGTATACCACAACAAGCAATGATGTACAGACCAGAGGGAAGCAGAGGAAGAGGCCGACCACATAAACGATGCACGCAGGGAATGATAGAGTCCATGGGAATATCGATACATGAAGCCCATAAGCGGGTACTCTCACACTGTTTATACTTCACCTCGACACCGCAAGGTACAAGAGGAACATGATGAGATGAGATGAGATGAGATAAGCCTTATCCCGGTGCGAGGAAATGCAGCCTAAAGACACACTGTCGTAGCAGCGCAGACCAGGTCTGACAGTTATAGCATTGCTTTGAAGATCTGGTAACATCTGCAGCTTGTCTTGTTCCAGACATTTTGATGTTACCTTTGCTCTGGGGTAAACTAGACAAGTCGACAGAGGGATCATGCTGCAAGGGCAACACATGGTCTCTACAATTCAGCCCAGGCCTTGAGCTAAGGAGAGGTGTACGTTATGATGCTTACTTTGAAGCACAATGTAACAAACTATCGTCTGCCAAGACTGTAAGCTGCCGGTCAGTCATTTAGGTCCTAACATTGAACACATCCATTGCTCGTTCCTGCTACCAGTCTTTATTTATTCATTTATGTTTTCTGATCGCACGTTTTCAACTGAAGCGTATTCCTTACACTTGCTGCAACTTCTTGTGCACTGGACTGATGTTCGCGTGCAGATTAGCTTTCACAATTGCCAGTGTCCCTCGCCTTCAGCGAACCCAGTCAGACTCCAGACTTACTTGTAACTTGCGTACACAGGTTAGTGACTACAAGTCAACATTTCAGTTCAACTGCCCGGTGTAGGGTTTGAACCCACTACATGGGCATCAGCACACCGGATATTTAAGATCGAGCACTCCTATCCATTTGATCATGCCGAACTCCGTGTCTTTAAGTGTAGACAGATGATCATTTCTCTCATTCAAAGGTATCATAACGACTGTTGGGGTGCTCGGAACGTCCATTTCTTTAGTACTCGGTGGTGTCTTCAGCAGCATATTTGTGACTTTGGAAGGTACTCACCATTTTATACTGATCATCATTACCATCATAGCAAAATTATCTCCATTCACACCATTAACGACATTACAATCATCATCGACATTATCCTCATCATTGCCTTCATCATCGACATTATCATCATCTTCGACATTATCATAATAATTGAAATTACAATCATCTTTAACTTCATCATCGACATTATCATCAACATTACCGTCATCAAGATATTGTCATCTTCATCGACAATATCATCGTCATTGAAATTACAATCATCATTAACTTAATTATCGATATTATCATCATCATTAACTTTATCATCGACATTATCATCATCATCGACATTACCATCATCCTCAACTTCACCATTATTATCGACATTAAAATCATCATCAACATTACATCATAATTAACTTCATCATCGACATTAGCATCATCATTACCATCATCATAGATATTATAATATCATTACCATCATTAAACCATCATCGACATTATCATAATTATTACAATCATCATCGACATTATCAAATTCACCACCATCATCGTCGACATTATCATCATCATTACCATCGTCATCAACATTTTCAACATCATTACTATCATCATCGACAATTTCATCATCATTACCATCATCATCGATATGATTATCATCACCACCTTCATCATCCACATTATCGTTATTATTACTATCATCATCGACATTAATATCGCAATCAAAATTACCATTTTCATCGACATTACCCTCATCATTACCTTTATCATCAGTCATTTTTTATCGTCATTATTATCATTAATAACATCATTATTATTCTTGTCAGGTCTTAGTCAGATATGACTGAGCAACCGTTAGACAGAAGACGGTACTACCTGCTTTCTGTTAGCGCTGAATGTTGAGCGGTGCTCACCAAACCCGACACTCCCCTTTATGCCAACTATTTTGGGCGGGGAAGTGCAATTGGGAGGCTACAAGCCTTACCCAAGTGCGAGGAAATGCAACCTAAAGGCTAAATTTCATAAAAGGGCAGACCAGGCCCTAAGCCTTGGTTAGCTACTGGTGTAGAATGGAAGCTGTGACGAGGGACAGTTAGAGTATTGCTTTGCACTCCGACAGCTTCTGCAGCTTGTCTTGTTCCAGATGTATTGGTGTTACCTTTCCTTTGGATTAAACTAAGCAGGCCGAGAGAGTGATCATACTGCATGGGCAACACATGGTCTCTAAACTCAGCCCAGGCTTTCTGTTATGGAGAGGTATGACACCATTTTACAAATTATCGTCTCTGAAGACAGCAAGATGCCAATCATCATCATTATTATCATCATTACCACAATTACTACTTTTATTATTATCATCATCTTTACCATAATAGTACCTTCACTATTACCATCATCATCATTACCATCAACAGTGATATTAGTGTAATTATTACATTCATTATTATTATCAACATTACCATCAACATCATAATTATCATCATTATCACCTTCATTATTATCCCCATTATTAACATCAACATTTCTATCATTACATCTTCATTATCATCATCCTTACCATCATTATTATCATCATCGTCACCACCAACATTATTACATTCATTATTACCATAATCATTACCATACTCATTATTACCAATTTCATTATCATCACCATTACCTGAAGTATTACGTTCATTATTATTAACATCATTGCCATCATTATTACTATAATCATTACCATCATCATCATTACCATCATCATCATTACCATCATCATTATTACTATCATTACCAATTTCATTATCATCACCATTACCGTCAGTATTTCGTTCATTATTATTAACATCATTATCATCGTCATCGACAGTATCATCAACATTTCCATCATTATTACCTTCATTATTATCATCATCATTATTAATATCACCATGTTCATTACCTTCTGTATGTGATTGTTTTTCGATATAGATAATTATCTGTGTTTGTGGAACTACCTCCTGTGGGTTTGTCGTTTTCAACATCAAGGCTCGACAGTGACATCTACGGGAAGATGTGACAGAGAAGTCCAGACAAGAATAGCCATATGTTAAGTTTCTTTTACAAAAATGAGGAAATTACATCATGGACGTTGCGTCCAAACTCTTCGTCAGCACACAAAGAACAGATACATACCGACACAATTAAATGAAAAGCATGATTTAATTTTAAAGCTGTACCGCAGTTCCACAAATAACAATAGGCGTTAACATTTCTATTTACAGCTAACAATAAACGTTCGAAGTCAGTTTATAAATAACTATAGACGTTTGAAAAGTCAAGTTACAACAAACAATAAACGTTTGTGAGATAGTTTATGAATAAAACAGTCGTTAAAATGTCCATTTACAAGTAAATATAAACGTATCAAAACCAATTTTCGGCTAAGCAAATAAGTGGAAATGTCAGTCTTCAACAAACAGAGAATTTTACACAGCCAAACATGAACTTACACATTAAATGGCATATAAAAATTATAATTAACAAAGGTCTTCTTAACGTATCGTTTTCAGAAACTAGCATCTCACAGCGTGACCCTAGATGGATCGGAGCCTGGTGGATCGGATTTCTTCTGTTTGGGTCACTGGGTGTTGTTGTTGGCATGCCACTTCTCTTCTTTCCTAAGCGCTTGCGCCCACAGAATGATCTGAAGGTAGTGATGGAAGTGAGGAAGGAAGAACTAAAAACAAGAACGAGGATTTTAAGAGATGTAACAGGTACATCCATTTTGAAATTATTAAAAGTTTGTTGTCCCAGGCTGGGGAGTTATCTGCTCTTACACTCTTAAACAAACTGCAGGTTGTTTGCAGCTGTTCCAGAGATCCATCATGTCCAATCCGTGATGATCTAGCTAGTAGTAGGCCTCTTTCAGTCCTGAAGGACTATAGAGTTGTGCCGCTTGGGAGGTGCCTGGCAGCACCGCTGGTGACTGTATAGTCCAATTCGAGAATGACAATCTCTGTCACAGTTTCCGCATCTGTGAGACGAGGCAAGTCCCGCAGTAATTGACTGCTCTTTGAGCCTGTGCCGTCTCTCCTCAGTTTTTTGGATCTGATTGCGCTCAAAGAGCACCAGTCCGTTTCGTACATCTCTTCTCCAGGAGCATCTGTCTGTTGCAACTCTCTCCCACGTGTCTGGATCTATTCCAATGGTTTTCATATCTTGTTTACACACATCCCTATATCGCATTTGGGGTCTTCCGGTTGGCCTCTTTCTTGTGGCTAGTTCTCCGTAAAGGAGATCTTTGGGAATACGTTCGTCCTCCATTCGAGATACGTGGCCCAACCACCGGAGGCGTCTCTGCTTGAGGAGGGTGTGCACTGTGGTAATATCTGCTCTTTCAAGCACCTGTTTGTTTGTTATGTGGTCTTTCCATGTTATGCCCAGGATACGTCTCAGACATCTTATGTGGAAGGAATTCAACTTCCTTTCCTGTCTTGAGTACAGGGTCCAGGATTCAGACCCGTAGAGTAGTGTGCTAACAACACAAGCTTTATATACTTGAGCTTTTGTACGCTCTGTTAGTCTATTATTCTCCCAAACTCTTTTAGCTAGCCTGGAAAATGTTGTGGCTGCCTTTCTAATGCGTCTGTCGATTTCTGTCTCTAATGAAAGATTATCTGATATTGTCGATCCCAGATACACAACATCGTGGACGACTTTCAATTCATAATTAGAGATTTTGATTGACGGAGGCGCATCAGCATCTTGTTCCATCACCTGTGTTTTATTTAGGCTAATGGTGAGCCCAAAGTCTTTGCAGGCAGCTGCAAAACGATCTATGAGCCTTTGGAGATCTTCTGCTGTATGAGTAGTCAGTGCTGCATCATCTGCAAAAAGTAGTTCTCTTACGCATCTTGGTCTTATTTTGGTCTTTGCCTTGAGTCTTGATGGGTTAAAAAGTTTGCCATCAGATCTTGTGTGGAGGTATATGCCTTCAGTGGCAGTCCCAAATGCTTGCCTTAAGAGAACAGCAAAGAAGATACCAAAGAGTGTAGGAGCAAGCACGCATCCCTGCTTTACTCCGCTGCTGATGCTGAATGACTGGGATGTTGAGCCGTCAAATAAAATGGTCCCCTGCATGTTTTCGTGGAATGATTTCACGAGACTAAGAAGGGTGGGTGGACATCCAACCTTTTCAAGGACCTTAAAAAGGCCGCTTCTGCTCACGAGGTCAAATGCCTTTGTGAGGTCGATGAAGGCTTTATATAATGGCTTCCTCTGTTCTCTGCACTTCTCTTGGAGCTGCCGGAGTGAGAAAATCATATCGATGGTGGACCTGTTGGGTCTAAATCCGCACTGCGATTCGGGGTAGATTCTTTCAGCAAGAATGTGTAATCTTTTAAGGATTACTCTGGCAAAAATCTTGCCTGTAATGCTGAGAAGGGAAATGCCGCGATAGTTGTTGCAGTCGCTTCTGTCGCCTTTGTTTTTATAAAGGGTAACGATGTTTGCGTCTTTCATATCTTGTGGTATTGATTTTTCTCTCCAGCAGAGCTGTAATATTGCATACAGTTCTGGGATGATTGTTTCTTTGCTACATTTTAAAATTTCAGGTGGAATACTATCTTTTCCAGGTGCCTTGCCGGATTTGAGAGAGTCTAGTGCTTCGCTGATTTCTGTGAGGCAAGGTTCGTTATCCAAGGCATGCATGGCGAACTGTTGATCGATGGCTTCCAGAGCTTCTTCGCTGACAGTGTTATCCACTGAGTATAGCTCTGAGTAGTGTTCTACCCAGCGATCCATTTGTTTCGCTTGATCTTTTATGATTACCCCCTCAGTTGATCGTAAAGGGGCCATCTTATTTTTTGATGGATTGACAGCTTGCTTGATGCCCTCATACATTCCTCTTATATTTCCAGTGTCTGCACAAGTTTGAATTTGAGCAGAGAGCTGTAGCCAGTACCTGTTCGCACATCTTCTTGCCATCTGTTGTACTCTATTTCTGGCCGTTCGCAATGCCTGCAGTGTTTTCTCTGAAGGTGATGTTTTATACATCGAGAATGCATGTCTCTTTATCTCCAGGACTGGGAGCATCTCTTCAGAGTGTGCTTCAAACCAGTCGGTTGACTTAGTTTGCTTCTTGCCAAATGTTGATAGTGCTGTATTGTAGATGGTGTCGCGAAAATGACTCCATCTCTCGGTGGAATCTCCGTCTGTGGGGCCGGGCAGAGTATCCGCTAGAGCCTGCATGAATTTGTTGACCTTCTCTTTATTTTGGGTGCCACTGGTGTCAATGCGTGGTCTTCCTTCTGTTCGGCTTCTGTAGATTCTCTTGGGCTTTATCTTCACCTTGCTGGAGACGAGTGAATGGTCGGTGTCGCAGTCAGCACCATGATAGCTGCGAGTCATCCGTACATTGCGGAGGTTGCTGCGTTTAGTGAGCACCAGGTCGAGTTGGTGCCAGTTCTTTGATCTGGGGTGCCTCCATGACACCTTGTGTTGAGGTTTCGTGTCAAAGAAGGTGTTGGTCACGCACAGATTATGGTGGCTGCAGAATTCCAAGAGACGTTGTCCATTGTCATTGATCTTCCCAACGCCAAACTGTCCTAGACATGAAGGCCAAGATTCGTGGTCGGAGCCAACCCTGGCATTGAAATCCCCCAGGATAAAAAGATGTTGTTTCTCTGGTGTTTCACTGACTTCTTTGCTAAGGTCGTCATAGAACTTGTCTTTAGATTCTGATGCTGCAGTTAGTGTTGGGGCGTAAACGCTTATAATACTAACTGGGCCTGCCTCTGTCTGGAGTTGGAGCTTCAATATTCTTTCAGTGCCATCACTTGGTGGTATGATGGAATTGAGCAGCTTGTTTCTGATAGCGAAGCCAACTCCATGCTCCCTGGTCTCTCCGCACGGCTTGCCATGCCAGTAGAAAGTGAAGTCCCTCTCCTTGATGCTTCCAGATTCTTGGAGTCTGGTCTCTTGCAGGGCGACAATGTCTATCCCCAGTCTTAGCAGTTCGTTGTTTATCACTGCAGTTTTGCGGGCATCCACAATCTCATTTAGATCGTCTGAGATGCCAGGGGTCATGGTTCTTACGTTCCATGTTCCCAGCCTTAGGGCCGGTTGTTTTGTTTTTTTCTTGCTGTTAGGTGTATAGATTGCGGTCCATGTGTCAGGATTTCCCCCTAAGCTCCACACACCCTCAGGAGCAGATAAATGCTACTTCCCGTGTTGTGTCACCGCTTTACGCGGTGCTGAAGTGACCTCGTCAGGGCACAAGCCTGGGCAATGGAAATCGGAGAACCAGCTGTTGCCCAGTAGCAGGTTCCCCCTCTCCACGTCGCCGATGTTGACCAAGGGAAAGGCAGTAGCCAATGCAACTTGGCATCGGTGCCGTCGCAGGAGTTGCCAGAACTATGTTGTTTACAACATGGAACTGCCTTAGGGACTCCATCTCCGGATTTGTCCTCAGGGTTTACTCCCGAAGCCTTTCCCATATGGGTATACCCGCAAGGCAGCGGAGGTTTGAGATTTAGAGTTCCCTCTCTTAGAAGAGATACCAACCAAGGCTGACGAGCCTCCTCTGCCCGGGAATCAATAAGGAGGGAAGTCTACCATTCTTCCTTCCTGGCAGTGACCATACTGATCGGATGACCGTAGCCATTGTCTCTACTGAGAGATCCTCTGCCCACCGTCACTGACTTGAAACCATAACCAACAACTATCTATCGGCTGCTCCCAAGTCCACTCCACCACCTGCTCCCATGGCTTCACGTTACCCTGTTGGGGGGGGGGGGGGGCTAAACGGGTACTCCACCTTGCCCAAGGGTGTCCCGTAGGCTAGCGGAGGGAAGGAGGCGCCTTACTTCTCCTTTGATAGGTCTAGCTATGTTCTGCATTATACACACGATCCCAAAATGTGCTTGCTGGTATTGTATCGCAGGATCATTTTTAACACATTTTAGACATTCTTTGGTAACTCTAATTGTATGTACCTCTTGGTGTATATGTTCTTGTTCAACTGTGTGCAATTTCCTGTTTGTTGGGGACTAACTTGTTCACTTATATATATATATATATATATATATATATATATATATATATATATATATATATATATATATATATATATATATATATATATATATATATATATATCCATCCATCCATCCATCATGTGCCATGCCGGTAAGCGTGGGCGGTCATGTTCTGCCATCTCACTCGATCACCAGAGTCGTGGATCAGCTCCGTGTTTCTGTCTCGACCATGCCACAAGGCCAAGCCATCCAGGTACTTGCTTCTAGGTCTTCCCGTTGGTCTGTTCCCCTCGATCTTACCAGTTGTCACCAAATATATATATATATATATTCTTCTTCTTCAGCGTTCCGAGCCATTGAGGTTCTTTGCTGCAAATACAATCCGTCTCCATTCGTCTCTCTGGTGGACCTTCTCTTGCCAGTCGTTGATTCCAAGTGCTTGTAGGTCTGTACATGTATTATCTCTCCACCGCCTTCTTGGTCTACCTCGGGGTCTACGGTCATTTATTTCCTGAGTGTAAGCGAGTTTTGTTTCCCTATTATCTTCCATTCTTTCTATATGCCCCAGCCATTGTAGTCTATTAGCCTTCATGATACCAGTGATTAGCGGGGACTTAAACAGATCATAAATGTCTTTGTTACTTCTTCTTTTCCACTCTCCACTTTGTGTATCCCTAATGGGTCCAAAGATGCGTCTTAAAATTTTGTTCTCAAAGGTTTGTAACAAGGCTTCGTCTCCTTTCGTTGTACTCCAGGTTTCAGAGCCATACAGCACAACTGGTCTGATCAGTGTTTTGTATATTGTGATTTTGGTGTTACGAGATAGCGCCTTTGATTTTAGTAGATGTTGTAGTGCATAGTATATCTTATTTCCAGAGTTGATTCTAGTTTGTATTTCTTCCCTTATGATGTTGGAGCAGTTGAAGATTGTACCCAGGTATTTGTATGTTTCCGTTCTTTTAATGGTCATATTATCTATTTGTATGTGGCCAGAGTTTCTAGCCATTCCGTCTCTTGAAATTACCATATATTCTGTCTTATCTTGGTTGATAACCAGCCCCATCTGTTGGGCTTTTCCCTTTAAGTGAGTCAATATTTCCAATGTCTTTTGTTCACTTTGCCCTATAATATCTATATCATCTGCATAACCAAGCAGCTTGGATGTTCCTCCAATATCACATTCCTCCTTTACCTTCCTTACAACTTTCTCTAGAGCCAGATTGAAGAGTAGCGGCGATAGTGCATCACCCTGTTTCAAGCCAGATGTTATTTGGAAGGGGTCTGATTTCCTGCCTTTATATGTTACTATATTATAAGTATCTTCCATGCATAGTCTGGTCATGTTGATTAACTTCCTTGGTATTCCAAATTCCTGCATAGCATTCCATAGACTATTCCTATGGACACTATCATAAGCCTTTTTAAAATCCACAAAAATGTTATGGAGATCTCTTTTATATTCCCAATGTTTCTCGGCTATTTGTCGTAAGATAAATATCTGATCTATTGTTGATCTGTTTTGTCTAAAACCCGCCTGGTAGTCACCTAATATGTCTTCTGAATATGGTTTTAGTCTATTTAGTAATACTGCGGATAGTATCTTATAGCTTGTGGACAGTAGTGATATTCCTCTATAATTTCCACATTGGAACTTGTCTCCTTTCTTAAAGATAGGTATCAATAATGACTCTTTCCAGTCATGGGGTAATTCTTCTGTCCTCCAGATTTTTATTATTAGTTCGTATAGCTTTAGATGTAATGCATGGCCACCTGCCTTTATAAATTCAGCAGCAATTCCATCAGTCCCAGTTGCCTTATTGTTTTTAAGTCGTGTGATTACATATAGGATTTCTTCAAATGTAGGTTCTTCAATTTGTGGTTCGCATGTTAGAACCTCTTCCTGTGGGAAAATGTGACTTGGAGCTTCACAATTTAGTAATTCAATAAAATATTCTTTCCATGTGTTGCACATTTCCTCATTGGTATTTATCATATTCCCATTTTTGTCTTTTAAACCATATGTGTTTTGTTGGTGCCCTCGTTTCATTGACTTCAGTTCTTTAAAAAATTTTCTGGATTCATTTTTCTGGTGATTAGTTTCCATATCTTTGATTATATTACTCATATATTCTCGCTTCTGCTGTCTGACTATTTTTGTAGCCTCTTTACATTCATTTCTATAATGCTCTTCCTTTTGGATGTTATTGATGTCATTTAACCATACATGTCTGGCATTCTTCTTCCTAATGACTGCTTCTTCACATTTTTGATTGAACCATCTGTTCTTTCTATGCGTGGTTAACACACCGAGACATTCTTCTGCGGTAGACTGAATTGTATTCTTGATGTTCAACCAAGTTTGGTCAACGCTTTCCTCCAAAGGGTTTTGCAGAGTTTCAAGTTTACATTTTATTTCATCTGTAAATTTCTCTTTGACTGTAATGTCTTGCAGTTTTTCTCTGTTATATGTTGGGTGTAATCTTTGTAATTTAGTATAGAAAGCTCTCTTAAGTTTTATTTTAAATTTTGCTCCAACGAGGAAGTGGTCACTGTGGCACTCAGCTCCTCTATAACTTCTGACTTGCTGTATGTTTGATGCATTTCTGTTGTTAATTAAAATGTGATCTATTTGATTATAGGTTCTCTTGTCACATGATTTCCAAGTTTGTTTGTGTATATCCTTTCTTTGTAGTCTGGTACTGCTAATCTGCAGTCCTTTGGCTTCTGCCAGGTTGATGACTCTCCATCCATTATCATTTGAAGTTGTATGTAGGCTTTCCATACCGGCCACTTTTTTATTAGTTTGCTCTCTACCTATTTTTGCATTGAAGTCTCCCAGCACAATCAGGATGTCCTGTTTGGGGGTTTCTTCTATGACATCTTCCAGATCATTATAAAAGTCTTCTTTAATATCATCTTCTTTCTCTTCAGTAGGTGCATGTACATTAATCATCGTTATATTATTCCATTTACCTTTTATTCGTAATTTACTAATCCTGTCATTAAAAGCTTTAAAGTTTAAAACGTTCCCCCATAACTCTTTTTTGATGACAAATCCTGTTCCTAATTCATGTTTATTTTGGGTGTTTCCTCCATATATTATAATCATTCCATTTTGCTCTAAAGTACCCTCTCCTGGCCACCTTATTTCTTGAATTGCTGTTATATCCATTTGATATTCAACCAGCTCCCGGGTTAGTTCTTCGGCCGCTCCAGCTCGATATAGTGTCCGTACATTCCATGTTCCAAATCTCAAAAGTCCTTTAACGTTCCAAGGTCGTTGTCCAGATAAGTCAGTCCGATATCGAGGCTCATGTATTTGTTTCGTAACAAAGAAAGGTTTTTACAAAGGTGGGGATGTTAACCCCACGCTTCAACCCCCAACCTGGAGGACCAGGGTGTTTCTCTTTGTCTGTTCTCTACCCTTTGACCTGTCCGGCTTGGGAGGCCCTGCTGGTAGCTACGCTACCGCCGGCATAGCTCTCAGGGTCATTGAGAAACTCAAGCTCCCCCACCACGACAAGGTGGAAACACCATCGGGGGAGATATATATATATATATATATATATATATATATATATATATATATATATATATATATATATATATATATATATATATATATCTTAACACTGGCTTTCAGACGTTTATATTTAGTTTGAATAACGAAGACACAAACAATAGATTGCACGATTTATTGCCTGGCATATTTCGCTGCATTCGTCAGGTACATACTGCAGAAATCACACAACTTACGTGAATTAATTAGATAAATCCTTCAAACTGAAATATACACATGTTCGCACAGTAATGTCGATTGTCTACCACGGTAATTTTAAACTGACTAACACGTCTTACTGCTTGCACAAGGACGGCTTACGAAGGTTGATTATTATAGCTTCAGCAAACTTTGACAATCGACTACTTTGCGTGTGCATAAATCGTGCAATCTATTGTTTGTGTCTTCGTTATTCAAATTCATCACGGGAAAACATTGTTTTGAGTTTATATTTAGTTTTAAATTGACATTTTAACGACTATTGTTATTTATAAATAGACTTCAAATGTTTATTGTTAACTGTAAATTGATATCTTTATACTCACCGTGTATTGTCAATAGACTACCACTTCCTATGTAAATTGCAAATGGACTAAGTATTGTTCGTTTGCCTGACGGACCAGTTGTCTAGTGTTCGAAATCTCTTCGGGACGAGGATCGTTTTTACTTTGGTTTGGGCTCTCAGGTCGACCCAACCAAACCTGGTCATCAGAAGAAGTTCTGGTCAGTAAATTAGGCCGGCGAGACACTGACTACATCACCCGTCCAGTGCCGAATGGTCTTTAAAATTATGCGACTAGCACCATATACCCTCGCGTGTTTGAATCTTCATCAGCGAGTGGATTTTAAAACTATAAGTAAACTGGGCTCCAAAGTCAACACAGCCAAATAGGAGTGCTAGAAAATTTTATGGGAAGGGAACCCGGCAGGCGGGGTATTGACCCCACTAGCCATCGCGAGTCAGCTGGTCTGTAAAACTATCGGTCTAGAACTATATACTCTCTCCGCTTGAGGGCAGTTAAATGGGTTCTTTATTTTACTTTTTTTTTTTTGGTACAGACATACGCAGATTATACAGACTTGTGTAGAGATATACACAGATTACACATAGTTTTTTGTACAGACATACACAGATTATACAGATTTTTGTGTGCCAACATACACATATTACATATATGTTGGTGTGCAGACATTCACATATTATACATACATTTTTGTACAGGCAAACAGATTTGTTTTTGTATAAGCATATATTTATACGCATATAGGCGTATTTATAGGTAAATTTATATATATATATATATATATATATATATATATATATATATATATATATATATATATATATATATATATATATATATATATATATATATATATATTAGGGGCGTTCATTTGAAACCCGTTCCAATAGCTTTATGACAAAAGCATGAAAGAAACATTAACAGGTGTGGTAGAATTAAACAAAGCAATAATTTTGAATAAATTATGCACCGTGGGTTGGTCAGAAAAAATCGCCGTAGACATTCAGGCAAGCATCCCATTGCTTAGGTAGACGGCGAATGCCGTCCGCAAAAAATAAAAATGATTGTGGTTGTTCACTGAACCAAGTGTTTACCGTATTCATTACGTCTGCTTCTGTGTGAAATCATTGCCCCTTGAGAGCTTCTTTTAGAGGTCCGAACAAATGAAAATCACATAGTGACAAATCAGGACAATAGGCTGGATGTTGCAGAATTTCCCACTTCTCCCTTGTTAATGCTTCCTGCACAATCTTTGCGACATGCGGACGAGCATTATCGTGCAACAAAATCACACCGCGAGAAAGCATACCGGGTCGATTATTCTTGATGGCTTTTTGCAACTTATCTAGTGTTTGCAAGTAGTGGGTAGACTTGATGTTGACACCAGGTTCTTTAAAGTCGGCCGACAATAGCCCTTCATGGTAAAAAAAATGCGCTCAGCATAACATTACCAGCGAAAACCTGTACCTTGAAATGTTTGGCTTTTGGTGATCCACTATGCTTCCATTGCATGCTCTTTCTTTTACTGCTCGGCTCAAAGTGGTGACACCATGATTCATCGCCTGCCACTATGCGGAAGAGGAATGCATCACCCTCCACCCTGTAACGCAGCAAGTGGTTCAAACACCATCCAATGCGTACTTTTATTGGTGGTCGGTCAATATCCGTGGTACCCATTGTGAACACACCGTCCGATATTGCAGTTTCTTAAGAACGACCTTTTGAACTGTCCCAAATGACACATCAAATTCTTTCGCTAGCGAACGTATACTTCGACAACGGTTTATCTGTACTGCTGTATCAATTTTGGCTATGATTTTTTTATGTTGCAACCATATGCGCTTGACCCGGCCGTTGAAGATCTGCCGTGAACTGATGTCCTTTCCGAAACATTCGTGTCCAGTCTGTCACTGTTGTCTTCGACTTATATTTGTTACCGTACACTGCCTGCATTCTTTGATGAATGTCCATTGGTCGATATCCTTCAAATGAAAGAATCTGAATCACCGCTCTTTGAGCTTCTTTAGGAGGATTTTGGATCAACCCGGCCATTTTTTCAACGGTCAGAAATAGAACATATGCATCATGGGACGATAAGCACTTGCGCTTTTATTCATTGGTCAGTACTTATCACATGACTAAGACATGATCATGTTCAACGTACGCAGTTATGCGCGGTGCGGCTAGAACGGATTTCAGATGAACGCCCCTTATATATATATATATATATATATATATATATATATATATATATATATATATATATATATATATATATATATATATATATATATATATATATATATATATATATATATATATATATATAATATATATATATATAGTTGGGAAACAACTTGATGGCAGTGTGACCATCACCCAGTCTTTCTAACTGTAGAAAATGAGCTTGTAAGTGAAAGCAGCACCCTCTCGAGGTGGAACTACAAGAAAGCAGACTGGGTAATGTACAAGCATCGCACCAGCATACTGGTTAGAAATCTGAACAATGAGAAAGACATAAATAAGGTAGTTGAAGAGTTTGGGAAATGTATACTACAGGCAGCACGAGAAACAGTACCAAGAGGAGCCCGTAAACATTATAAATGTATATTACCGTATACTACCTACTGGAGTAGTGAACTGGAACAGTTGTATAATGATTTGAAAGTGTGTAGAAAGCAAGCAGAGGCCAAACCCAACCAAGAGCACCACTATAAATTCCAGCACGCAAAAGCCAAATTTCAAAGGGCCAAGCTGCAGGCTAGACGGAAATGCTGGCGGGAGAAAACAGAGTCTCTGAACTGTGAAAGAGACACAAGGAAATTATGGAAGCTAATAAAACAACTTAACGATGAGGGCACAGGGAGAAACTCAAAAATTGCACTACATAAAGATGGAAACATCTTAACAAGAAAGCAAGCAGCTGACCATTTTGCGGACTCATTCGCACAAGACAACACTATTGACATTAGTCCAGAGAAACAACATGAGATTGGAGAGAAATTGCAACATACAGGACAAAATGAAACACTACAATAGGTTCTTGAGGCACCTATCACAATCAGCGAACTGGAGCTAGCCATATCAACATTGAAAATGAGAAAGTCACCAGGAGCTGATGGTATCTCCAATGAAATGATCAGGAACCTAGGAACAGGGGACCAAATCAAAGCTGTTGCAGATCTTCAATAACAGCTGGACCTTAAGCAGTGTTCCACAAGCCTAGATTGAAGCAATCATGATACCACTCCTAAAATCAGGGAAGTATAGTTCGATTGCCTCTAGCTACAGACCAATTAGCCTCACCAGTTGTCTTTGAAAAACAATGGAGCGCATCATCAATCACAGACTGCAGTGGTACATTGAAAGTGAAAACACCCTTGTGCCACAGCAAGCTGACTTTATGCAGTGTTATTCTACGGAAGATCAGACAACCTACCTCTCTCAAGAAATTGAGGATGCATTCACAGAGAAGAAGCTGGTGCTTGCTGCATGGATAGATCTGAAGAAAGCCTTTGACAAAGTCTGGAAAGAAGGTCTGATGAATAAACTGAGAAACTGCAAAGTGAATGGAAGAATGTACAAATGGGTGAAAGCATACTTGCACAACAGAAGGAAGAGCCCGAGTACAGATAGACGGACTAAAGAGCAAGAAAGTACTAATGCGTCACGCTGTTCCCCAGGGTGGAGTCTTGTCCCCCACACTTTTTCTCATCTTCATCAATGATCTCGTTGCTAATCTACCGCATGGAATTAAAGCGGCAATGTACGCTGATGACCTGGTTCTATGGAGCATAAATCAATATGCATCAGTGGCCACCAGATTGCTACAAAGAGCTGTAGATACATTTGTTACATGGGCAAATAGATGGTGTGTCAGCATAAACACTGACAAGTGCAGCACAACCCTATTTACCCTCTCTCCAAATCAAAAGGCAGGAACCATCCAGAAAAATGGAACACCCCTAAGAGAAGATAAAGAACCAGCATACCTTGGAGTAACTATTTGATGGCAGGCTGAAATGGAGAAAGCACATCAACAAAGCAGTAGCAAAAGCCAGAAGGAAAATAGCCATCCTGAGAAAGCTAAGTGGAACCACATGGGGAGCCAGTGGGAACATACTTAGCAAAGTTTACCAACAGAGCATACGACCACAACTGGAATACTGGTCAACTGCATGGTGTTCGGCATAAAATACCACACTACAAGAGCTGGACAAAGTGCAAAATCAAGCACTTAGAGTCACCACAGGGGGGATGAGATCAACCCCTATAGTGGAAATGGAGAAGATGGGAAGGACACAAGCACTGAGTGAGCGCAGAGATACGAAAACGCTAATACAAGCAGAAAAGTTCCTCAGCTTGCCAGGCCACCCTATGAAGAACAGATTTGAAAACTTAGCTAAGGGGCGGTTGAAAAGAAGCAGTTTTATCCACCAGGTCAAACGACTCTGCAGAGAAACCACCCATCTGCCCACAGTTGGTATCCCCCTGAAAACTATACCAGAGCGAACACCGTGGAAAGATGAACACAGACTATCACTACAAATCCAGTCAAAAGTGAGAGGAATATTTGACAAGGAAGAACAGAACAGTGTGCAGCGCAGAACAGCCACTCTCAGCTTCATTGATGAAGAATGCCCACAGGACCTCTGGATCCCAGTGTACACAGATGGATCAGCAGAAAATGCTGTTCGAAATGGAGGGGCGGGAGTGTACATAGAATACCCAAATAATACTAGGGACACGGCCAGAGTATCAACAGGAAAGTACTCTATGATGCTGAAATTGAGGCAATCAAGATAGCAACAGAGAAATTACTAAATACCAGCCATGGTACACAGCCTGCTGTGCTATTAATAGATGCAGAATCAGTACTCGAGGCGGTCCTGTCTGGGAAATTGCCAGTACTAAGGACACTACTTTCTGAACTTAGCAGTCAGCATTGGATACCATCTCACTGTGGAATATCTGGAAACGATAGAGCTGACCGATTGGCTAAAGAAGGAGTAAATGCAGAACAACCTGATGTGCCCGTTACATACCGCCAAAAGAAAAGAATAATCAAATCAGTCAGAAAGCCACCAAAACCTGCTCAAGGCGACTATCACATTTTGGACAGACCAGAACAAGTCATTATTCTGCGCCTCAGAACAGGGCACAATAGATTACGCAACCACATGTATACAAAATTCAAGATTGGTGAAACAGCCATGTGCACATGTGGATTCCTCGCAGAAAGCAGAGCACATACTCTAAGACTGGTCAAAATACGACATATCTAGGCAAACCTTCTGATCTAGAGAGACGACAGTGGAAGATAAACTCTATGGACCGCTGAGTGAACTAAAAAGGACAGTTAAATTCATACAAGAGACAACATTGCAGTTATAGATATATTTAAGGCGAACGAGAGAATTATAGGCATACACAGATTAGGTGTTGTACCGGCATACACAGATTAGGTGTTGTACCGGCATACATAGATTAGGTGTTGTACCGGCATACACAGATTAGGTGTTGTACCGGCATACACAGATTAGGTGTTGTACCGGCATACACAGATTAGGTGTTGTACCGTCATACACAGATTAGGTGTTGTACCGGCATACACAGATTAGGTGTTGTACCGGCATACACAGATTAGGTGTTGTACCGGCATACACAGATTAGGTGTTGTACCGGCATACACAGATTAGGTGTTGTACCGGCATACACAGATTAGGTGTTGTACCGGCATACACAGATTAGGTGTTGTACCGGCATACACAGATTAGGTGTTGTACCGGCATACACAGATTAGGTGTTGTACCGGCATACACAGATTAGGTGTTGTACCGGCATACACAGATTAGGTGTTGTACCGGCATACACAGATTAATTTGTGTACAGGCATACACAGATTAGGTGTTGTACCGGCATACACAGATTAATTTGTGTACAGGCATACACAGATTAGGTGTTGTACCGGCATACACAGATTAATTTGTGTACAGGCATACACAGATTAGGTAATGTACCGGCATACATAGATTAGTTTTTTTACATGCATACACTCCCCCGATGGTGTTTCCACCTTGTCGTGGTGGGGGAGCTTGAGTTTCTCAATGACCCTGAGAGCTATGCCGGCGGTAGCGTAGCTACCAGCAGGGCCTCCCAAGCCGGACAGGTCAAAGGGTAGAGAACAGACAAAGAGAAACACCCTGGTCCTCCAGGTTGGGGGTTGAAGCGTGGGGTTAACATCCCCACCTTTGTAAAAACCTTTCTTTGTTACGAAACAAATACATGAGCCTCGATATCGGACTGACTTATCTGGACAACGACCTTGGAACGTTAAAGGACTTTTGAGATTTGGAACATGGAATGTACGGACACTATATCGAGCTGGAGCGGCCGAAGAACTAACCCGGGAGCTGGTTGAATATCAAATGGATATCACAGCAATTCAAGAAATAAGGTGGCCAGGAGAGGGTACTTTAGAGCAAAATGGAATGATTATAATATATGGAGGAAACACCCAAAATAAACATGAATTAGGAACAGGATTTGTCATCAAAAAAGAGTTATGGGGGAACGTTTTAAACTTTAAAGCTTTTAATGACAGGATTAGTAAATTACGAATAAAAGGTAAATGGAAAAATATAACGATGATTAATGTACATGCACCTACTGAAGAGAAAGAAGATGATATTAAAGAAGACTTTTATAATGATCTGGAAGATGTCATAGAAGAAACCCCCAAACAGGACATCCTGATTGTGCTGGGAGACTTCAATGCAAAAATAGGTAGAGAGCAAACTAATAAAAAAGTGGCCGGTATGGAAAGCCTACATACAACTTCAAATGATAATGGATGGAGAGTCATCAACCTGGCAGAAGCCAAAGGACTGCAGATTAGCAGTACCAGACTACAAAGAAAGGATATACACAAACAAACTTGGAAATCATGTGACAAGAGAACCTATAATCAAATAGATCACATTTTAATTAACAACAGAAATGCATCAAACATACAGCAAGTCAGAAGTTATAGAGGAGCTGAGTGCCACAGTGACCATTTCCTCGTTGGAGCAAAATTTAAAATAAAACTTAAGAGAGCTTTCTATACTAAATTACAAAGATTACACCCAACATATAACAGAGAAAAACTACAAGACATTACAGTCAAAGAGAAATTTACAGATGAAATAAAATGTAAACTTGAAACTTTGCAAAACCCTTTGGAGGAAAGCGTTGACCAAACTTGGTTGAACATCAAGAATACAATTCAATCTACCGCAGAAGAATGTCTCTGTGTGTTAACCACGCATAGAAAGAACAGATGGTTCAATCAAAAATGTGAAGAAGCAGTCATTAGGAAGAAGAATGCCAGACATGTATGGTTAAATGACATCAATAACATCCAAAAGGAAGAGCATTATAGAAATGAATGTAAAGAGGCTACAAAAATAGTCAGACAGCAGAAGCGAGAATATATGAGTAATATAATCAAAGATATGGAAACTAATCACCAGAAAAATGAATCCAGAAAATTTTTTAAAGTACTGAAGTAAATGAAACGAGGGCACCAACAAAACACATATGGTTTAAAAGACAAAAATGGGAATATGATAAATACCAATGAGGAAATGTGCAACACATGGAAAGAATATTTTATTGAATTACTAAATTGTGAAGCTCCAAGTAACATTTTCCCACAGGAAGAGGTTCTAACATGCGAACCACAAATTGAAGAACCTACATTTGAAGAAATCCTATATGTAATCACACGACTTAAAAACAATAAGGCAACTGGGACTGATGGAGTTGCTGCTGAATTTATAAAGGCAGGTGGCCATGCATTACATCTAAAGCTATACGAACTAATAATAAAAATCTGGAGGACAGAAGAATTACCCCATGACTGGAAAGAGTCATTATTGATACCTATCTTTAAGAAAGGAGACAAGTTCCAATGTGGAAATTATAGAGGAATATCACTACTGTCCACAAGCTATAAGATACTATCCGCAGTATTACTAAATAGACTAAAACCATATTCAGAAGACATATTAGGTGACTACCAGGCGGGTTTTAGACAAAACAGATCAACAATAGATCAGATATTTATCTTACGACAAATAGCCGAGAAACATTGGGAATATAAAAGAGATCTCCATAACATTTTTGTGGATTTTAAAAAGGCTTATGATAGTGTCCATAGGAATAGTCTATGGAATGTTATGCAGGAATTTGGAATACCAAGGAAGTTAATTAACATGACCAAACTATGCATGGAAGATACTTATAATATAGTAACATATAAAGGCAGGAAATCAGACCCCTTCCAAATAACATCTGGCTTGAAACAGGGTGATGCACTATCGCCGCTACTCTTCAATCTGGCTCTAGAGAAAGTTGTAAGGAAGGTAAAGGAGGAATGTGATATTGGAGGAACATCCAAGCTGCTTGGTTATGCAGATGATATAGATATTATAGGGCAAAGTGAACAAAAGACATTAGAAATATTGACTCACTTAAAGGAAAAAGCCCAACAGATGGGGCTGGTTATCAACCAAGATAAGATAAGACAGAATATATGGTAATTTCAAGAGACGGAATGGCTAAAAACTCTGGCCACATACAAATAGATAATATGACCATTAAATGAACGGAAACATACAAATACCTGGGTACAATCTTCAACTGCTCCAACATCATAAGGGAAGAAATACAAACTAGAATCAACTCTGGAAATAAGATATACTATGCACTACAACATCTACTAAAATCAAAGGCGCTATCTCGTAACACCAAAATCACAATATACAAAACACTGATCAGACCAGTTGTGCTGTATGGCTCTGAAACCTGGAGTACAACGAAAGGAGACGAAGCCTTGTTACAAACCTTTGAGAACAAAATTTTAAGACGCATCTTTGGACCCATTAGGGATACACAAAGTGGAGAGTGGAAAAGAAGAAGTAACAAAGACATTTATGATTTGTTTAAGTCCCCGCTAATCACTGGTATCATGAAGGCTAATAGACTACAATGGCTGGGGCATATAGAAAGAATGGAAGATAATAGGGAAACAAAACTCGCTTACACTCAGGAAATAAATGACCGTAGACCCCGAGGTAGACCAAGAAGGCGGTGGAGAGATAATATACATACAGACCTACAAGCACTTGGAATCAACGACTGGCAAGAGAAGGTCCACAAGAGAGACGAATGGAGACAGATTGTATTTGCAGCAAAGAACCTCAATGGCTCGGAACGCTGAAGAAGAAGAAGAAGACATGCATACACAGATTAGACAGACAGTATACACCACAGAGCGTCTTCGTAGACTGCCAAGAATTTCAGACAGGCGCAAGGTGTTTTCTTGCCTCGTTGTGCGAAGAGGTGGAAAGGGATGAAAGGGGGGGGGGGGGGGGGGGGGGACGGTGGCAAAAAAGTTTGGGAAAGCCAGGAAGATGGAAGGTGTTAGATGGGAAGGTCGACAGGTGAAGACAATGCTGAACTGGTTTTCAGAGTGACCAGGAAGATGATTCGATGTCGAACGTTTCAAAAACAGGTATGACAGATTGATGCAGATGCAGATGATCGCATGCGCCTCCCTGCATGACTCACGTGATGATCGCATGCGCCTCCCTGCATGACTCACGTGATGATCGCATGCGCCTCCCTGCATGACTCACGTGATGATCGCATGCGCCTCCCTGCATGACTCACGAGATGATCGCATGCGCCTCCCTGCATGACTCACGTGATGATCGCATGCGCCTCCCTGCATGACTCACGTGATGATTTTTTTTTTTGTTTTGTTTCTGGCGCTCACTCGCTTTGAACTCAAGAATAGTCCATAAACGCTAGTTCTAATAGCACTGGACTGAGTTGTGCATGTGGATTATCTTTCTCTGTTTCCAGTGTCCTTCGCCATCAGGCGAACCCACTCCGACGTCAGAGGTACAAGTAATTTACGTCCCCAGGTCAAGGACGAGAAGTCAACATTTTAGTCCAACTGTACGCTGTAGAGGTCCAACCCGCAACCTCAGCATCAGCACACCGGATATTTCAGATTGAGCGCTCTTATACATTCGGAAACGCTGAGCTCCTCATATGGAGATTATAGATTGGTGGGTTGGTAGGTCAAATATATGAAGATGATAGACTGGTGGGTTCGTAGGTCAATTATATGAAGATGATAGATTGGTGGGTTGGTAGATCAAATATATGAAGATGATAGATTGGTGGGTTGGTAGGTCAAATATATGAAGATGATAGATTGGTGGGTTGGTAGGTCAAATATATGAAGATGATAGATTGGTGGGTTGGTAGGTCAAATATATGAAGATGATAGATTGGTGGGTTGGTAGGTCAAATATATGAAGATGATAGATTGGTGGGTTGGTTGGTCAAATATATGAAGATGATAGATTTGTGGGTTGGTAGGTCAAATATAAGAAAATGGTAGATTGGTGGGTTGGTAGGTCAAATATATAAAGATAATAGATGGGTCGATTGGTAGGTCAAATATATGAAGATGATAGATTGGTGGGTTTGTAGGTCAAGTATATGAAGATGATAGACTGGTGGGTTGGTAGGTCAAATATAAGAAAATGGTAGATTGGTGAATTGGTATGTCAAACCTCAGGGAGATAGTTCTTACTCGTAAGTCTGACACATCGAGTTCAGGTAGTCGGAAAATGGAAGAGAGCCTCAGTCTATCACAGTGATGTTGGTGCTAAATACCAACCACTACAAAAGTATCACCACTACAAACGTATCATCACTACATAAGTATCACCTCTACAAAAGTATCATCACTACATAAGTATCATCATTACATAAGTATTACCACTACAAAAGTATCACCACTACAAAAGTATCACCACTACAAAAGTATCATCACCACATACGTATTACCACTACAAAAGTATCACCACTACAAAAGTATCACCACTACAAAAAGTATCATCACAATATAAGTATATCCACTGCAAAATTATCGCCACTACAAAAGTATCATCACTACATAAGTATCACCACTACAAAAGTATCATCACTACATAAGTATCATCACTACAAAAGTATCACCACTTCAAAAGTATCATCTCTACATAAGTATTACCACGACAAAAGTATCACCACTACAAAAGTAGCATCACTACAACAGTATCATCACTACATACGTAGTACCACTACAAAAGTATCACCACTACAAAAAGTATCATCACAATATAAGTATATCCACTACAAAAGTATGATCACTTCAAAAGTATCATCTCTGTATAAGTGTCATCGCTACAAAAGTATCATCTCTACATAAGTATCACCACTACAAAAGTATCACCACTACAACAGTATCATCACTACAAAAGTATCATCGCTACATAAGTATCATCACTACAAAAGTATCAAAACTACGAAAGCATCATCATGCCGCACATATCATAATTCGGACGGTGTAGAGAAACTCTCCTCCCCTTCTCCAAGCTCAGAATTATCCAGGTGTGAAAGGGCGGTACTAGAAGTTCACACCTCGGGAGGTCACCAGGTCAAGGCTGGTCATGACTGCTCCACGGGTGTTCTGTATTTTATTGCCAGTAGACTCCGTCCCCCATGTCTGGAGGGAATGTGTGTGTGTGTGTGTGTGTGTGTGTGTGTGTGTGTGCGCGCGCGCGCGTTCGTTCCATTTTAACTCAAGCGCAGTTTTTACACATGTTGCTACTTCTGGTGCACATGAATGATTTTTGCGTGTGAATTAGCTTTCCCTGAGTGTCGCTCGTCATCAGGCGAACCCACTGCGACTTCTGAGGTACTTGTAATATACTTCCCCATGTCAAGGATGAGAAGTCAACATTTTAGTCCAACTGCCCGGTATAGGGGTTGAACCCGCTACCTCGGAATCAGCTCACCGGATGTTTAAGCACGAGCATTCTTGTCCATTCGGCCATGGGGGAATGATGATACAGATTTGTGTTTGTCCCTGCCCAGTTTGTCCCTCTTTCTGTCATGTTGGAGAATGTGCAGTTGCAACCTACATACGTTGCCTAATTAACCTGTCTGCCAGCTTATGACAATTACCATACCATGAAACTGTAAACTGAATTTGTATCGATCTTAAATGTGTTCTAAATTTTCTAAGATTTTTTCACGTCCTCTCAGATTTCTTGAGGTCCTTGCGCAGGATTCTCACAAACCCCGTGTTCATGTGCTTGGCAATTGGCAGCGGTGCAAACTTGATGGCTTGGGGTGGAATGGTGTCTTTTATGCCGAAATATCTTGAGACACAATTCAGCATTAGCGCTTCGCGTGCTAACATGGCGTTGGGTAAGACTGTACACGCTAAACCTGTATGTGTTTGTTTGTGTGTGCGTGCGTGATATATATGACAGCGGTGTTAAAGTTCATATATAAACCTGCTTAAAGATAATATTTTCATCATCATCATCATCGAGTGCCGTGCCGGCTGGCGTAGGCGTTCATGGCTCTCCATAGATCTCGGTCTTTGGTTTTCTGGATCAACTCTGCTGCTGATATTCCTCCATGCCACCGTCTCAATCCATCCAGCATCACTTCTCTTGGTCTACCTCTGCCTCTCTTCCCCTCGATCTTTCCAGTTGTTACGATGTTCTCCAATGCCTCTCTTCTCATCACATGACCGAGGAAAGCTGTTTGTCTCTGTCTTATTGTTGTATATAATGTTCTAGTTTCGTTAGCCTGTTTCAGGCAGTCGTCGTTAGTTACTCTGGCAGTCCAAGGAATTCGCAACATTCGTCTCAGGAACCACATCTCTGTTGCTTCTAATTTCTTCTTAATTTGTTCATTTACATTCCAAGATTCACTGCCATACAGCAAAACTGGTTCTACATAGCATTTCATCACTCTCTTTCTTACATTCAGTGATAGTGACTTATTGCATAAGATACTCTTCATTTTCTGAAATGCGGCTTTTGCCTGCCCTATTCTGCTCCTAATCTCTGTTGTACATCTTCCATCTGATGTTATAAATGCCCCTAGGTATCTAAAATTATCAACTTGGTTAAGGATTTTCCCTTCTATTTCTATGTCACATTTTGGTGTCACCATTTTCTTTGATATTACCATTGTTACTGTTTTCTTGATATTCAAGGAGAGTCCTTTCCTTGCACTCTCTGTTACTACAACGTCTAATAATTGTTGTAGGTCTGTTGAATTATCCGCCACCAATACTGTGTCATCTGCATAGCGTATATTATTTATATTATAACCTCCAACTAGTATTCCTGGCATCTCTTTGATCCCTCTCATTATTACTTCGCTATAAAGGGAGAAAAGATCTGGTGACAAGACACACCCTTGTCGTACTCCTAGCTTTATCTGTTCGTAACTACCCTCATTTATTTCCCATTTTAATTGCTGCTACTTGGTTCCAGTAAATATTCTTTATTATTCTTAAATCTTTTCCATCAGTGTTGATATCTTCCAACATTTTAATCAGTTCATCATGTTTTACTTTATCAAATGCCTTAGTATAATCTATGAAGCACAAATATATGTCTCTCTGTTTCTCTATTGACCTTTCTATTAGTGTCCGTAATGTATAAATTGCATTGTTTGTGCCCTTTCCTTCCACAAATCCATACTGTTCTTCACTAATTTCCATTTTTATTTTCTTTTTGGTTCTTCTCATTATGATTCTGAGTAGAAGCTTAGTGATATGGTTTATAAGGTTAATTGTACGAAAATCTTCACAATCAATTGCTCCTGGTCTTTTTGGTATAGCTATAAATACAGATTTCAGCATATCACTGGGTAAATATCCACTGCTGTAAATATCATTCAACATTTTGGTTAATATATCTACTCCAAATTCTCCCAATACTTCTAATTCTTCTATTGTGATTTCATCTGGCCCAGCTGTTTTTCCTTTCTTCATACGTTTCATAGCGTCAGCGACTTCTTCTTTCAGAATAGGTGGACCTTCTAAGTTACGATCTTCTGTTAATTCTTCCCTTTCTCCTTCATATAATTCTCTTATATACTATAATATATATGTGACTGGTATATCTATAGTCACTTGATCTGGTGGTGTAGCCTTGATGTTGAATATATGAAATATGTGATGGTATGTCTACAGTCACTTGATCTGGTGGTGTAACCTTGATGTAGAATATATGAAATATGTGATGGTATATCTATAGTCACTTGATCTGGTGGTGTAACCTTGATGTTGAATATATGAAATATGTGACTGGTATATCTATAGTCACTTGATCTGGTGGTGTAGCCTTGATGTTGAATATATGAAATATGTGACTGGTATGTCTATAGTCACTTGATCTGGTGGTATACTATATATACTATAATATTTTGCAGATTAAAATAAATACGCAGATGTCTTCACTATGATTTTATCAGATTTGAAAAGTTTGATTACTTAACGTTATAACATGATAATGTGATATTCAAAGTTCGATGTGAATATACCACTATTTTCCGGTTGGCTTAGTCATATATGACTGGGCTACCATGTAGATGGCACTACCTGCTTTCTTTGAGTACCGAATGTTGGGCGGCGCTCAGCAAAATCCGACATCTCACATTGTGACAACGGCTTCGGACGGAGGATCACCTTATCCTAGTGTGAGGAAATGAAGCCTAAAGACTCAATGTCACGGCAGGGAAAACCAGGCCCTAAGCTTTGGTCGTAGCGGGTCTAGAATCGAAGCCCCAACAGTTGGACAGATAGAGCATTGCTTTCCTGATCTGGCATCTTCTGCAGCTTGTCTTGTTCCAGATATATTGGTGTTATTGGTGTTACCTTTCCTCTGGGGTAAACTAGGTAGGGCGAGGGAGGGATCATGCTGCATGGGCAACACATGGTCTCTACAATTCAACCCAGGCTTTGTGCTATGGAGAGGTATAACTCCTACCGTGGTCTCCGTAATGGGTTGTACTTGTTATGCACAATATAACAAACCATATATTTGTCAAGACGGCAAGGTATCAGTATAACTTGTCTATGCCTGCCGACCCGAAGGGCATGTATTCGATATTAGATAGTCATGTGTTCATTGCATTGCAGATATTTATATGTTGTTTTCTGGTTTGAAAACTGATCTAAAATAAATGTTTAAAAGTAGTGTTTAAGTTTCCACAGCTTTACCTCAGTTTAAGCAGTTTTATTAATAACTCAATGTAGCTTGTCACGGCTGAATAAATGATCAAATGTGATGCGTTTCTTGGGACACACACACAATTTATAAAATGTAAAGTAACACACAGAAAATCGTCGACCTACGACAACTGACAATACTTGGTGAGGCTACAAAAGTGGCTTTAGAAGGCAATAGGGTTGAGCTCGTTGCGCCGTTGTATCCAATATGACTCGATCTCTTTCAGTAGGGGGCCGCTGACAGCGTCATAGAAAGCGAGAATTCAGTAGCTTCAGCGACGACCCCCAGGAGACTCCGAGAAAACTTCACTCGTGAATTTAATGTCGTAGTCAAGAATCGAATAAACAGCCTTCGGAGAAGAAGGCAGGTAGCATAAGTACTTCGTCCTGAAGACTCCCTAGAATACGCAATACCATTTGGGATAAAAGCAAGTGACTATAGACATACCAGTCACATATTTCATATATTCAACATCAAGGCTACACCACCAGATCAAGTGACTATAGACATACCAGTCACATATTTCATATATTCAACATCAAGGCTACACCACCAGATCAAGTGACTATAGATATACCAGTCACATATTTCATATATTCAACATCAAGGTTACACCACCAGATCAAGTGACTATAGATATACCATCACATATTTCATATATTCTACATCAAGGTTACACCACCAGATCAAGTGACTATAGACATACCAGTCACATATTTCATATATTCAACATCAAGGCTACACCACCAGATCAAGTGACTATAGATATACCAGTCACATATTTCATATATTGAATATCAAGGTTACACCACCAAATCAAGTGACTATAGACATACCATCACATATTTCATATATTCAACATCAAGGCTACACCACCAGATCAAGTGACTATAGACTATACCAGTCACATATTTCATATTATCTTCATCAAGGCTACATCACCAGATCAAGTGACTATAGATATACCAGTCACATATTTCATATATCTGAATATCAAGGTTACACCACCAAATCAAGTGACCTATAGACATACCAATCACATATTTCATATATTCAACATCAAGGCTACATCACCAAATCAAGTGACTATAGATATACCAGTCACATATTTCATATATTCAACATCAAGGCTACATCACCAAATCAAGTGACTATAGACATACCAATCACATATTTCATATATTCAACATCAAGGCTACATCACCAAATCAAAACCCGCAGCAGCATCCTACACTATGAAGTGTTGAGACCATCACATTGTGTAGGCCTGAGCGCTCAAAGGGACAGGTGGTCAGTCTGTGCCTCCTGTAGCGAACGTCGAGAGGAGTGGCTGGCCGAGTGGCTAGAACGCCGAATTCGTCTTCGGGAGACCCAGGATCGAATCCTCGGTAGGGTGTTGGATTTTTTTCTGTCGGGGGCAAAAAGAAAATCCTAACCTGCACAGTTCGCAGCGACTGCACTAGCCAGGCGGCCTTAATTCCTCAGGCTCAAGGACCCCCCTGCCATACATAGCAAGGTACTATTCTTTTTTCTCGCGTTTCCATCCTGTTTCAGGATATTGCGGTCAACACCAGCATCTTTCAGCTGTATGTTGATTCCTAGGCTAGATTACGCTCATCAGCGCGCCACGACTTTCTGAGCGACCGGCTCCATACTCTCATTAGTCACTGGCGCGACTCGAACCACTTCTCATTCTCATGCGCTCACGTCAACCACGAGAGTTTTCGAGGTTAACGGAGAAAGCTGCTAACCCCTCGGCCAGGGAGCCGGCATAGCAAGGTACTATACTGGCAGTAAATGATAGTTTAAACACAACAACAGAAATGAAATTCCTGAGCAGAATACTCAACGTATCAAGAAGAGACAAGATCAGAAACGAATAAATCGGGACTATATATATATATATATATATATATATATATATATATATATATATATATATATATATATATATATATATATATATATATATATATATATATATGTGTGTGTGTGTGTGTGTGTGTGTGTGTGTGTGTGTGTAATGTGTGTGTGTGCGTACGTGTGTGTGTGTGTGTGTTTGTGTGTGTGTGTGTATGTGTGACTAAGTGTGAGTGCAATGTGTGTGTGTTCGTAGTTACATGTGTTTTGTGATGAACAAAGGATTACACTTCTAATTAATTGACCTTTACGTTTATCTTGCAGGTATCAACAACACGGTCTGTTTTTCTATCTCGGCTATCTTGAGTGGCTATCTGATTTCTCGCCTCAAATTCTCTCCCCAGACCTGCCTCAAGTTTCTCGTTGGTTTTTTGTCTATTAGTGTTTCAATATTTTCCTTAGCATTCGTTCTGGGCTGCAAGCAACCAGTTATACACACTGGTGTCGAGATTGACAGGTGAGTTTCCAACAGTGTATTCTTTGTCTGTTTGTTTGTTTGTAAACGTGTAGGAAAATTGAGTTGCCTGTCACGGTCTGTTTTAATTAATTTTGTGTGGACAATGAGCAGATAAGTTGAAAATCATCTCATGGCAGTGGAATTGTGTTTGCGGAAACTGCAAAAAAAAATAACAAATACCATGGACAGATAGAAAAACGAGTGAGCATTTCCGACAAGGACTCAAATGAAATCCGTAAAATGATTAGAGAAATTAGACGCAAACAGTCAACATTTCTTTGCCATGTTATAAAAAGACGAAAATTAGAGAACTTAGTGACAACTGGCAAGATTGAGGGGAAAACAACAAAGGGAAGGCAGAGAAGTAAATATTTGGAAGGCTTAACCATATGGAATGGTCAGGGCAAGAATATTCAGTTGATCAACAACTTTGGTGATTGTGTGAGAAGGTGGAACATGTCCTCTTACGCTATCGGCATGGCACGTGATGATATTTAACTTCTGTGAAACGAGAAGGATGACTAAGATAGAAATAATGCACGCATCTTACAACGAACTCTATCCTGGCCATACAAAATTACAATGAGGAAAATAAGAATAATAATAATACCAAAATGGCGTACAGTAGAAATATAAAAACAAGGAAAACCAGACCACAGGGGATCTGACGTTTCGGTTATTGTATTAGAGACTATGTTCATCATCATCATCATTATCATCATCATCATCATGGAACGTAGAGGTGTTTCCAATGCACCAGGTCCAGGTCGCATACTGGCCAAGACCTACTAGCACGTCCTAGCCGTACGTCCTGGGAAAACAGGTCCCTTCGGGGTCCTGGCTTACGTAGTAGGATCGCTGATTCTTCCGAAGTCGGAGAATATCTGCTTGAATGGCGAGGACCACCAGTCTGCACACCAATACGCCAGACATGAGACAACGGATACTCACGCAAACCTCAGGTCCGGTATGACATCACACTGATGTTGGACAAAAGGATGTCTTCATCCGACATGCAGGACTTCACGCTGGAGTTCACAGCCAGCGAACACAAGCAAGCAAGCATCATCACCATCATCATCATCATCACCATCATCATCATCATCATCATCACCATCATCATGTGCGGAAGCAGGAACAAGCCATGTGCCTGTGATGTGATAGGACCATCACATTATGTAGGCCGGAGTGCAGGGAGGAACAGGTGGTCAGTCTCTCTCCTCACTTATTGAGACGACGAGCTCTGGAGTCCGAACCTCCTCCGACCTCGTTCAGGACATTATCAGCCTAGCTCCAGTCAACTACGCTAACACGTGTGACAATTAATACGCAAGCTGTGGAACTGCTGGGGGATAGGGAAATGTCCTTTCTGAGGACATTGCAACGATTATTTTGGACGGACTTTAACACGAATGCGAAACGTCTTCAAGGAGCTAATGGAATCGGTAAAGTGATTAGATAACTTACACGTTGAGAGTCAAGATAGTTTAGACACATTATGATGATAAATATACTTGAACAGTTAGTGACAACCGCAATTTAACGGGGACACAGTCAGAGGCAGACAAAGAAGTAAATACCTGGATGGCTTGGCCACATCGTATTATCGTGACAGGCCTGGTACAGGACACCGCGTTTGTATAAGATTGCCAAACATGACCGTTCGCACTTAGTCGGCATGTCATGTGATTGTGATAACGATAACTTCATTTTACCAAGACGATTACTACTAGAGATGAACTACTAGAGATGTGTTGGTATAGACATACCGAAAACAAATTTTACTATGCCGAGTACTGCAATCGATTTGCAGTGAGCGGTTTGTTGTTGAAAACATTATTCGCTTTCGTGTTCTCTTCTTCTTCCCTTCCAACTATTGAACAAAGTCCCTCAACCAACACATAACAAGCCATGCTATCCTTAGCTTTCAAATGCAACTCTGCCCAGGCCCTCTCTATATTATCCGTGTCTGTCTCTACTTCTTTATTAAGTAATACAATTGATTTGAGTTGAATCAACAGGTGTGAGCAATGTTAATTATGTTCTTGTTCTAACCAAAGAAATGGCAAACTACTGAACGTAAACTTGCCAAAAGATCACAAACATCCGCAAATTCTGATGTTGACGGTAACGTTCAGTAAAGAATATGGAAATAACTTTTTTTTTAAAACTCAAGCCATAGGAAGTCTCCTTGGTGACGTGGTTACGCCGCCTTTCTCGTGCTCCAAATGTTGTGGGTTCGATTCCACACCTCAACATTCAGTTCGCGGGTGAAGTTTTCTCGGAGACTTCTGGGGGTCGTCGCTGGATCTACGGAGTCCGTGCTCTGTGAAACGCTTTCAGCAGGTCGCCTTGTGGAAAGCGCCCGAACCATATGGGATAACACCCGGTACAATGAAGTTGATCCTGTGACCTTTTAACCCGTTTTTTTCTTTCCCCCATTTGAGCAGAGATCCTCAACCAACTAATAACAAACCATCCCATTCTTAGCTGTCCTTAACAGCTTCTCCAATGTCCTCCCTATATTATCCATGTCTTCCCTATATTATCTATGTCTTCCCTATATTATCCATGTCTTCCCTATATTATCCATGTCTTCCCTATATTATCCATGTCTTCCCTATATTATCCATTTCTTCCCTATATTATCCATGTCTTCCCTATATTATCCATGTCTTCCCTATATTAACCATGTCTTCCCTATATTATCCATGTCTTCCCTATATTATCTATGTCTTCCCTATATTATCCATGTCTTCCCTATATTATCTATGTCTTCCCTATATTATCCATGTCTTCCCTATATTATCTATGTCTTCCCTATATTATCCATGTCCTTCCTATATTATCTATTGCCAAGGGGTTGACTTCTTCATCATTGTCCAGCTCGTTCGTCTTGTTACAGCCCGGCAGATCACAGAAGCACTTTGATAAACAGTAAATCAGTTGGCGGTTCTCAGTTATTCTGACTTTATTGAATATACATTGTCACGGCATGATAACGTCGCCGTTCCCATGTTGATGGGAGGGCCGGTGTCATATTAAATAACATATTTATAATAGTATTATTACTGCCGACTCCAAATATATTTTTATTCCTCAAAATATTATTATACTTTCCAACCGCCTATTGTTCCCTAAACTGCATCACTGCCGACAATTATGAACAGGTTGCTGACAGATAAGCCATGTTTGTTGACAAGTGTGACTGTTGTTTGTTAATCGAATGACAACGTTGCTAGCTCCGACATTTTGTCAATTTGCGTTCTAAATATTTATGACTGACCTTCCATCTTGGTTCCAGAGCGTGCCTTACTTATGGAACTTCATTGGATAGTTGTTTATTCCTTTAATTCCTTTCTTCTGAATGTATTTACGATAAGAATTCTCTGCTATCATGTTGGTCCGCCTTTCTTTCGTCGTCCCCCAGACTTCACTGCGGGTTGATGACGTATTATGCAGTGACTTTCTTCATACAGTGACGTCACTTAGCAACCTATGCTTCTTTGAGATTAACTCTTCGGGTTCTTTTTACTTTAAATTCTATGTCCGATTCTGAAGCGCTACATGGCATCCATGTCCTTCCTATATTATAAATGGCCTACCTATATTATCCATTTTGTCCCTATATTAACCATGTCCTCCTTATATTATCCATGTCCTACCTATATTATCCATGTCCTGCCTATATTATCTATGTCCTCCCTCATTATCCATGTTTGTCACACTTCTTTACTCCGAAATGCTACTCATTGGGTAGTATTTGCACTGAGTTGATTGGTGTGAACAATGTCACTTCTTGTCTTGTCCTAGCTATGGTCTACAGAACCTCTCTTCGTGCGTCCATGCATGCAACTGTGACAGCCAGGACTTCTTCCCTGTATGTGGAGGCGACGGCAGAAACTATTTCTCTCCTTGCCATGCCGGATGCACCTCTACTGACCAGATGGTAAGCCAATATAATTGATACCACAGTCAGTCTATTGACCAGATTGTAAGCCCATATACCTGATACCACAGCCAGTCTATTGACCAGATGGTAAGCCCATATAATTGATACCACAGCCAGTCTATTGACCAGATGGTAAGCCCATATAATTGATACCACAGTCAGTCTATTGACCAGATGGTAAGCCCATATAATTGATACCACAGCCAGTCTATTGACCAGATGGTAAGCCCATATAATTGATATCACAGTCAGTCTATTGACCAGATGGTAAGCCCATATAATTGATAACCACAGCCAGTCTATTGACCAGATGGTAAGCCAATATAATTGATACCACAGTCAGTCTATTGACCAGATTGTAAGCCCATATACCTGATACCACAGCCAGTCTATTGACCAGATGGTAAGCCCATATAATTGATACCACAGTCAGTCTATTGACCAGATGGTAAGCCCATATAATTGATACCACAGCCAGTCTATTGACCAGATGGTAAGCCCATATACTTGATACCACAGCCACTGACAGCGACCTGGGCTGGGAATGTTATGATCACCCGTCGGGCACGGTTTCCATGCCTGGGCTTGTCACCTGCGAAAGTGATGGAAAGACTGGCCACCTATTCATCCCTGCATCGAGACCTGTAAAAGTGATGGAGATCTCACATCACAAACCCACATGAGAAAACTATATCTGGACAGTCTATGGTCACACAGTCGCCATTTGCTAAAGGCATATTTTGTCACAGTTATATAGTTACAGGAATGTATTTATTTACAATACGTCGCAGTTAACGCCAGTATGTATTGGTTGTTTGTTTCTTTAGGTCAGACCTTTACTGGTTTCAAGTAACAACTGTTATGTGTTGTGTGATTTAAAGTAACAACTGCTTCTGGTTAAGCGTTTTATAGTCACAACTTCTGCGAGTAGAATAGGGTAACGCAACGAGTAAAAGTATCTCAGCTGCTTCACATTGAGAGAGTTAAAGTAACAACTTCAGATTGGATGAGTTAAAGTGACACGTATTCGGATTGAACGAGTTAGAATAACAACTACTTCGAATTGATCGAGTTAAAGTAACAACTTCCGATTGAACGAGTTAAAGTAACAACTTCGGACTGTACGAGTTAAAGTAACAACTTCCGATTGAACGAGTTAAAGTAATAACTTCGGACTGTACGAGTTAAAGTAACGAACGCTTCTTCGGATTGAACGAGTTAAAGTAACAGCTTCTTTGGACTGAATGAGTTAAAGTAACAACTTCTATGGATTGAGCAAGTTAAAGTAACAACTTCTTTGAAATGAACGAGTTAAAGTTACAATTCTTTGTGTTGAACAGGTTATAGTAACAACTTCGAATTGAACGAGTTATAGTGGCAACTTCGGACTGAACGAGTTAAAGTAACAATTCTTTTTGCTGAACGAGTTATAGTAACAACTTATTTGGTTTGAACGAGTTATAGTAACAACTTATTTGGGTTGAACGAGCTAAAGTTACAACTTCTTTTGGCTGAACGAGTTCTATTAACAATTCTTTGGATTGATCGAGTTAGAGTAATAACTTCTTTGGGTTGAACTAGTTATAGTAACAATTCTTTGGATTGATCGAGTTAGAGTAACAACATATTTGGGTTGAACGAGCTATAGGAATCAGCTTATTTGGATTGTACGAATTATATTAAATCATTATTTGGGTTAAAGGAAGTAAAGTAACAATTCGTTGGGTAGAATGAATTAAAGTAACAACTACTTTGGATTGTAGGAGTTAAAGTAACAACTTATTTGGATTGTAGGAGTTAAAGTAACAACTTCTTTGGATTGTAGGAGTTAAAGTAACAACTTGTTTGGGTTGTACGAGTTAAAGTAACAACTTCTTTGGATTGAATAAGTTAACGTAGAAACTTATTTGGATTGTCCAAGTTAAAGTAACAACTTCTTCGAACTGAAACAGTTAAAATAACGACTGCCCAGGGGAAAAGGTTTAATTAAGTGCATAAGCTCTTACGTATGTCTACATGTTTGGTGTGGGTGTTTGTTTGTCTCCATCTTGACATATTCTTATTTATTTATATTTCTCGCCCAATTATGTCTGAGTCATGGCAGTTTATCTCAACAATAGTTATACAGCAAATGTAGAAGAAATCTAGAGTACCACAGAGATGTAGTTCCAGAATACAAATGGCAGATGGTGGTCGGGGAAAGTGGTCACCTGCGTCATCTGGTACATCGTATAATGATGATGAAGATTTTAAAGGAGTTTGTTTAAAGAAGCATAGTGGCATACATCTCATCTCATCTCATCATGTTCTTCTTGTACCTTGCGGTGCCGAGGTGAAGTATAAACAGCGGGAGAGTGCCCGCTTATGGGATTCATGTATCGATATTCCAATGGACTCTGAAATTCCCTACGTCCATCGTTTAAGTGGTCGGCCTCTTCCTCTGCTTTCCTCTGGTCTGTACATCATTGCTTGTTGTGGTATACTGTTAGTTCGTAACCTACTTGCATGGCCAAACCATTTGATTTGCTGCCTTCTAATAAAATCTAGTGCAGCTATAACCCCCCACTTTAGTCCTGATTTCTTCATCTCTGATCTTATCTCTTCTTGATACATTGAGTATTCTTCTCAGGAATCTCATTTCTGTTGTTGTGATTTTTCTTTTCTCTTTTTCTGTCATTGTCCAGGTTTGGCATTGGTAACATAGAGTTGGTAGGAAGATTGTTTTGTAAAGTGCTTTCTTAGTAGTTATTGATACATGTTTGTTCTTTAGTATTGGTGCCATTTGTCCAATGAGTTCGTTTGCCTTATTGAATCTATTTTCGATAGTGGCATACTTCAAGTCAAAAATCTAAGAATGGATCATCCGATGGAACTTTATCCCCTCGGCATGCTGGTATGTTGGGAAATGAGCAGGCGGACAAACTGGCTGACCCATCACCTCTTGGAGGAGTATTGGTGCACGATAGGGCAGATGTGATCATGGAATCGTGTGTATAATGTGGAAGAACAGATACACCATCATAGCCTAGAGAGAATGGGGCGGCAGGGACTGACCAGGGCATCTGCCCGACACTCAGTTCTCCGAAGAAAGGTCAGACAAACAGATAATCAGATTTCTACTGGTGCCATTATTATTTGTACTCTTGGCTGGTTGTTGAATATGAGGACGAAGTGCATATGAGAATATCCCGAGTGCTGTTATGTCGGTTCTTTACTCATCTCAACACAACTCATTTACAAGGATATATTTGTACCTTGAGCAGTTTAACACAACAACTTTGGTCAGAGTTAACCGGTCACCTAATACCCTCACCACTTTTTATTTCGTCTTGTCAGAGTTAACTCTCAGTAAATGTGGCAGCGACTGTCGCTGCTACGTTTGTGTGCCAGCGCTGTTGGCATATGTTTGAATCCCTATAGAGGTGGAGATGTTTGACTCGAGCTTCAAGGCCGACCCAGTCCACATGAATACCAGGACATGTTCGGGAAAGTAAAAGCGAGCAGAATGATATTGACAACGCTTCCCATTGAGTGCGCTAATATTCTCTACAAATATGGTAGCATAATATACTCAATAATAATTTCCGCAAGACGACAGATAATAAAAGCATATTTACATAAACTATGTGCTACCAATGCTAAACACGGACATTATCCAAATGACACACGCAAAATCAACACCTACAAGATTAGATGCCTGAGGAGAGCTGCCAACTTAAATATCCGAGACCGAGTAAGACATGATGTTATCAGACAGACAGTGGGATCACCATCTTGCACAACATATATTGAATGGTTCGGCCATCTCGTTAGAATGTAACACCGTCAACTACCAGCACTGGCGCTACATCAAAGATCTGATACGAGAGCAAGAGGACACCCGAGAAGAAAATAGATTTACGTCACAAAAATGGTTTACAATCACACGGATTGATAATATCCAGTGCTACGTCGGTCTCTCTGGCTTAGATGTTAACGTCTTTCTCCACAATCCCGTATATTCTCGTCAGTAACGTAGCTGCGCGAGAATCGGCAGCGGTTCGCGCCGAGCTAGTATCTCACCGGGTATGTGAGCCGGTCGCTCAGAAAACAATGGCAAGCTACTGAGCGTAATCTTGCCTAGTACATCAACAGCAGCTGAAAATGCGTGTGTTGACTGCAAGATCCTGCAAGGGATATGCAATATAAAAGAAAGTGCCACCCATGTCAACTATTTCACCAGACGACATTGGCGGCACAAGTGGAAGATGATGATGATGAAACCTGAAACAGTGGAAAGCGATCATTTATTGATCTCTTTACTTCGTGTACGCGGTGATACCCCGCCTGTCTACAAGCTCATACATACGAGTGTAAATAACACAACAGCGCCATGTTTAGGGCAGCTTGACAAAATACAATGACATAGGACATTTCAGCAAACATCCTTCATTAGCAAACGACACCATAATGTCAACCCATGTGAATTATAATGCATACTAAGTATATACATAGGCACAAGTGCTTTTTACATGAATTAAATACAATGACAGAGGACATGTCACCAACAACCTTCGTTAGCAAACGACACCGTTTTTCAACCCATGTAAATTATATCGCAGAGTAAGTATGTACATAAGTAAAGGTGCCTGTCACATCAATTAAATACAATGACAGATGACATTTCAGCAACATCTTTAGTCAACAAACGCCACCGTAATTTCAACCCATGTAAATTATATTGCCCAGTAAGTATGTACATAAGTAAAGGTTCCTTTCACATGATTTAAATACAATGACAGAGGACATTACAGCAAACATCCTCGGTCAGCAAACGACACGGTAATTTCAACTCGTGTGAATTATATTGAGTGACTGACTGACTGGCACCTTGCCGACTTGACAGACGATAGTTTGTAAAATGGGGTTATACCTCTCCATAACACAAAGTCTGGGCTGTATTTAGAGACCATGTGTTACCCATGCAGCATGATCCCTCTCTCGGCCTGTCTAGTTTACTCCAGAAGAAATGTAAACCAATGCGTCTGGAACAAGACAAGCTGCAGAAGCTGCCGGATCAGCAAAGCAATACTCTACCTATCAGCCTGTCGGAACTTCCATCCTAGACCAGTTGCCGACCAAGGCTTAGAGCCTGGTCTGCCCTGCCATGACATTTAATCTTTAGGTTGCATTTCTTCGCACTAGGATATGGCTTGTACCATCCCAATTGCGTATCTCCGCCCGACGCCGTTGGCACAATGAAGGGTTTCGGGTTTGGTAAGCGTCGCTCAACATTCGGCGCTAGCAGAAGCAGGTAGTACCGTCTACAGTCATACGGTAGCTCAGTCACATCTAAGTATATGGAGGTATATGGTGCGCGACCCAGATGTGTATACACCAATAGACACCGGGTGGGGTGGTGTGGCCAGCATCCTGCCAGCAGCTTACACTTCCTACGATATATTTAGTACCCATATTAGGCTAGGAGCCGGTCTCCCTGGCCTAGAGATTAGCGACTTTCTCCGTAATCCCGTTTATCCATGTGAGCAGACGCGGTTGCCCGAGAATCGGTAGAAATGAACAACAGCGGTAAAATGCTGGTGTTGACAGCGATAGTCCTGTAATAGGATATGCGAAAAAATTATTTTAGGCTAGGTCGACCTGGAGCCAAATTTATTTTAAAAGTTCAAATCCGCCCCTGTGCGGACCGCACCCATGACCTTCGGGTGGGCAGGTGGGACTCTAGCCCCTACACCACCCCGGCTGTCTTATATTGCACACATGGAGGTCAAGTCAAGTTACACTTCGTAATAGTAATTTGAGAGCGATTTACACCTGGCAATTCATCTACCACCCAAACCTCAGGTCCTGTATGACATCACACTGATGTTGGATATCAGGATGCATTCATCCGACATACAGGACTTCGCGTTGGAGCTCAAGCCAACGAACACAAGCAAGCAAGCAAGCATCTACCACCCGTAAACACACAGATAACCCGAAGTGGTATACATAAATATTGGAGTGGAATGTGTGACATATATTATGCAAGATGTCCGCATGGCCGAATAGATAAGAACGCTCGTTCTTGAACATCCGTTGTGTTGATGGCGAGTTAGCAGGTTCAACTCACGCATGAGTTAACTTGACTAAAATTTTGACTTCTCATCCTTGACATGGGACGTAAACTACAAGTACCTCTGAAGTCGGGGTGGGTTCGCCACAGACCGAGGGACACTGGTAACAGAGAAAACTAACCTAAACCCATAATTCAGTCCAGTGCTGCTAGATGTGGTGTATGTGGACTACGTCTGAGATCATAGAGAGCCAGAGCAAAAATGTGAAGAAAAAAAAACAAAACAATTTATATATTTTACTTAATTTAGACTAGAGAGACTTGACTGCCAAAATCTTTCTAAGTGAACTTTGCTAAATGTAAAAGAAATCAAAAATACAAAATGTGAACACGAAGCTCTTAGGATGGAAACCACAAAAAATAAAAACAACACACACACACACACACACACACACACACACACACACACACGCGCGCGCGCGTACGCACACACTCACCCACACACTCCCCCCCCCCCCCTTTCCTCCCCACATTTACAAGCGAATATTTCTACCGAAGTTTTTGCCAACGGAACAAGAAAAACAAAACGATTAAAAATATATCCATCATGTGTCATGCCGATAAGCGGGGGCGTTCATGTTTTGCCATCTAACTTGATCACCAGAGTCATGGATCAGCTCCGTGTTTCTGTCTCGACCATTCCATGTGGCCAAACCATCCAGGTATATACTTCTCGGTCTTCCCCTTGGTCTCTTCGATTCGATCTTGCCAGTTGTCACCAAGTTCTCCAAACAATGTTGACTGTCTACGTCTAATGACTCTAATCAGTTTACAATCTTCATTTGCTTCTTGAAGGACTTGTTCGTTGGTTTTTCTGTCCGTCCATGATATTCTTTACATTCTCCTCAGAAACCATATTTCCACAGCCATCAGATGTTTTTCAACTTGACTGCTCATTGTTCACGCTTCACATCCATACAAAAGTACAGGTTCTATGTAGCACTTCAACACTCTTTTTTCTCGTTTCAATTGATATCTTTTTATTGGTCAGTATATTTTTCATCTTGCAAAAGGCTACCTTCGCAATGGCAGTTCTTGTTCTGATCTCTTCAAGGCATCTCCCATCAGATTTTATGACTGTGCCGAGATAACTATACCTATTCAATTGTTTAAGAATATGCCCTTTTACTCGTACATCAGATTGTGGTATTTCCTTCTTCCCAGTGACGACCATAATCTGTGTCTTCTTAATATTCAGTTCTAACCCTAGTTGTTCACTGTGTGCAAAAAATATATTTTTTTTTAAAAACGAATAACACAAATGGGTGCTTCTCCAATCGCCTGTCTAGTCCAAGAGAATGAAAACTGACAACTTGGGTACATCTGAGGCTATGTTTGAGCCACTTCAGATGTCTCACGGTGTACTAAGAGTTAAATGAACACAAACGTTGTCGTGCATCTTCCTTCCTCAGGGATTCTCAAACTGCAGCTGCTTGGCTACTAGTGAGTCCACAATAGCCACGGGCGGGTTTTGTGTCCCAGACTGCAACAGCTTTTATCTGTATATGGCGATGGTGTTTTGTAAATTTACATTTGCCAGTTTGGGCGCCATCCCTGCATTCATTGTGACTATGAGGTATAGTATGACCCATTAGAAAGATGTATTGTTTTTACTATGTGTGTACTATGTCTATGGTGGCATCTGTTGCTTGCGGGAATGCCCCGACACTGAGTAGAGGGTTCGATATCAGCAGCGAACGATTTCGAAGCAGATCGCTTTGCGTGGTTGTCATTAGTAAGAGGTGTCTGTCGTTCTGAAAGCAATCACAAACTGCTGAAAGTAAATGTTCCTTGTGAATCACAAACAGCTAATAAATGAAGGGGTTGACTGCAACATCCTGTACAGGATATGCGACGAATTTTATCTATGTCTACGGGCATTTTATCTATGTCTATACGGACATGTTATCTATGTCTATACGGACATTTTATCTATGTCTATACGGACATTTTATCTATGTCTATACGGACATTTTATCTATGTTTATACGGACATTTTATCTATGTCTATACGGACATTTTATCTATGTCTATACGGACATTTTATCTATGTCTATACGGACATTTTATCTATGTCTATACGGACATTTTATCTATGTCTATACGGACATTTTATCTATGTCTATACGGACATTTTATCTATGTCTATACGGACATTTTATCTATGTCTATACGGACATTTTATCTATGTCTATACGGACATTTTATCTATGTCTATACGGACATTTTATATATGTCTATACGGACATTTTATCTATGTCTATACTCGCATTTTATCTATGTCGCCAGCGTTATGGGGAAGGCGTTACGAGCGCAGTTCGTAATCCTGCAATTTCGTGTTCGAAACACAGCTGCGGGCAATTTCGGAAAAGACCGTCGCATGGTGTATTTTCATACAATGGTATGAAAGCCGATTGTTCAGAAAGTAATGGCAAACTACTGAACGTAAACTTGCCAAGAAATAACAAAGAGCCAAGAAATGTTGATGTTGCCTGTGGCGTCCAGTAAAGGGTATGCAAATAACTATTCTGCGGAGCCGCGACTGTGGCGCAGCAACTATCACGGTTAGCTACATGACCAATGGTCATGTATTCGAATCTCCCTCGAGTCTGGAATTTGTAAAACTTGACCTGGGATCTCGAATCTTTCCAGCCTAAAACTGGTACCGGGAAATAATCTGGGAAATAAAGGTGTGTGTGTGGATGCCAGACGTGAACAATGAGCAGATAACAACATCTGATGGGAGATGTGGACGATGAGAAGACAACATCTGATGGGAGATGTGGACAGTGAGCAGACAACATCTGATGGGAGATGCCTTGAAGAGATTAGAACAAGAATAGCCATGGCGAAGGTAGTCTTTTGCCAGATTAAAAACATACTGACCAATAAAAAGATGTCAACTGCAACGAGAAAAAAAGTGAAGTGCTAAATAAAACCTATACTTTTGTATGGAGGTGATGCATGGAAAATGAGCAGACAAACTGAAAATAAAATCTAACAGCTGTGGAAGTGGTTTCTGAGAAAAATGCAAAGAATAATGGACAGACACAAAAGCCAATGACCAAGTCCTACAAGAAACAAATGAAAACCGTAAACTGATTAAAGAAATTAGAGACATATGAGAGGAAATAAACTAGAGAAATTGGTGATAACTAACAAGACTGAATGGAGAAGAACAATGGAAAGGCAGAAAAATAAATATATGAATTGCCTGGCCAAGTAGAATGGTCGAGGCAAGGACACGGAGCTGATCCACGACACTGATGATAGTTTAAGAAGGCGAAATATTGTCGCACCATGATTATCGGCAAGGCACATGATTATGATGAGCGGTGGTCAGCATGAGATTTGATATCATAAAGTTGCATTACAGTTTCGTTAAACCTATAACTCAGTAAATCCGAATTCAACAGGCATCTTTACGTGTTTACTTTCCCCAGCCTTTGACTGTCCCCGGCTGTTGTGATGGTTTCATTTTTCCTCGTCCATCACTTTGGCTGTATACTTTGAAACTACACACAGGTGGCAACAAGATAACATCTTGACTCGCTGTTAAAATTATTATATTCACTGAGGAGGAGGAGGAGGAGGAGGAAGAGGAGGAAGAGGAGGAGGAAGAAGAAGAAGAAGAAGAAGAAGAAGAAGAAGAAGAAGAAGAAGAAGAAGAAGAAGAAGAAGAAGAAGAAGAAGAAGATGGATGGATGGATGGATGTATGGATATTAACTTTTTAATATGCATACAGTTCAAACCTTCAGAGAAAACATGGAGCCAGCACTACGACTTCATACAGAATGGCATAGTATCTAACTATTCTTCTCTGCTATCCATTGTTTTGCTATGGTATTTCCGCTTCTGTGGTGGACTAAAATCTGAAAATGATAAATAACATTGAAGGTGTGCATGATTATTATTTCTTTTTTTTTCATTAGCAGACAACTAAATGAGTTAGGTGGACGGGAAAGAAAGCAAATTAACAAATTATAATTTTTTTTTTTTTTTTGGTGTTGCTCACTTACCGCATCGGACTGAATTTTGCGTGTGAATTAGTTTTCGTTATTTTCAGTGTCTCTCGTCATCAAGCGAACCCATTCCGTCTTCAGAGGTACTTGTAATTTATGTCCCCAAGTCAAGGACGAGAAGTAAAAATTTCAGTCCAACTCACCGGTGCAGGGGTTGAGCCCGCTACCTCGGCATCAGCACACCGGAAGTTTCAGATCGAGTGCTCTTATCCATTCGGCCTTGCTGACCTAACAAATTATAACTGACATATTGGTAAACTGGCAACTATTTAAAAAATATACAGAAAAAGGCCAGCTATCTAGGCTTGATCACAAAATAAGGCATTGTAGTCAACTATTACAGTTACTGGGGAATACACTTCAGGGATGAAGGGAAATTAGGACCTCCCAGGAACACCTACATTACAAAGTCATGGAAGACCTTTAAAGTGAAGATATGTCAGAGTTGAAGAGAATTGTTGAGAATTTCGGACAGTGCAGAGACATGATTAGATGATTCAAATACTTGCCTTTGGAATAATTCACCTAATGATACTGAGAACGGGGGACAGTTGAGCGTCTTGATCAGACTGCCTCAATAGTAATCTTTGGACTTTCTGACTAATTTGATGATGATCGTGAGAACAGTGGACAGTTTCAGAGCTTTGATCAGACCATAACAAGATGATGAAACTGATCGTAATGACGACGGAAATGATGACAATGATAATGATTGTGATTACGAATATAATGATGTTGATAAAATGTGACAATATTGATGCTTTTGAAAGTGATAGCAATTCTCATGATAACAATAATGGTAATAATAATGATAACCATGGTGATGATTATGATAATGTTGATGAATACGATGACGATAAAGATATGTATGCTGATGAATTAAATGATGATGATGATAAAGGTGATGATGACGACAACTACGACGACGAAATGCAGATAATTTGCTAATTTTGGGATGATGAATATTATTGTTTACCTAGATAAAACGTGCCAAAACTAAAACTCAACTCAACTCTTCCATCATTCCTCACTTCACAGATCCGTCGAAGAAGTTGACAAACCGATATCTATTGGAGTCAATACACTTCTTAACAGCCTTCTGGGTAAGTTTTAGTGACCATCCTTCTCCGTAGTCTACAGACTGCGTGGGCGATTAAATTTCTTTGAAAATACTAGTTCTCTGTAGCTGTTTATATAAATATACAGAGAGAGAGAGAAGAGAGAGAGAGAGGGAGAGAGAGAGAGAGAGAGAGAGAGAGAGAGAGAGAGAGAGAGAGAGAGAGGGAGAGAGAGAGAGAGAGAGAGAGAGAGAGAGAGAGAGAGACTATACATTGTTAGTATTTTAATTTAGACTGCAATTATCTAAAGTGTTTGGTTTTATGCTTCAAAGTTTATATGAACATCAGTTGTGCCTGAAGTTGTAGAATTTGATAACTGAAGAGCCTTTTGTGTTGTTCCTAACTTGTTAGTTTAGTCTGTGTAGGTTTAGTTTGTACATTCACTGTTGCTTTTAAAGACTAATTGTTTAATTCATTGTCTGGGGGTGAACATAAACAGTAGTACCAGTCTCTGTCTCTAGAATCCTGGAAACGTTCTCTCTTTTTTTACTTTCCCTGTTCTTGTAAGTTGGGGGAGCTAAGAGGTTATCTCTCTCTCTTTTTCCTATGTGGCTCCTACGCGGACAGCATTTCGCTCTCTACTTTGCATCACCATAAAGAGTAGAGCAGTTTATTCTTGTATATGTGGGAAGCCAAGGAGGAAACGATCATAATACAAGATTAAACTATCAAACTTTGAAGCATAAAACCAAACACCACAGACAATTGTAGTCTAAATTATAATACTAACAATGAGTTTTCTCTATAAGTGTACGGCATATTGTTTCTTTGCTTTTCTTCTTATTTTTTTCTTTTTCCCAGTGATATTACATCGTTAATGATCCTAATGCTAGCACTAGGCACGCACTCGGTAAGACCACACATTTTAATGTTTACTTCCAATTCTGTTGCCTGCAGCTTAGGGTTATCGTTTCCCTTCTCTATCTCTATATACCTGCCTGCCTGTCTGCCTGCCTGCCTGCCTGCCTGCCTGTCTGTCTGTCTGTCTGTCTGTCTGTCTGTCTGTCTGACTGACTGTCTGTCTGTCTGTCTGTCTGTCTGTCTGTATGGTCTTCCGTCTATTCATTCATGGATTTAAGTTGCATTTGTCTATCTATCTACCCTTTCCATCCATGCTTATGTTTATCTGTCGGTTTTACTGTCAGGCAGGCGGAATGTCTAAATGCTTGTCTGTCCGTCTAGCCATCTCTTCCATCTATGCGTATTTCTGTTTGTCAGTCGCTCTGTCTATATCTACGTGTCTGTCTATGTGTCAGTCTGTCTGTGGTGTCTGCAGAAAAACTGTCGTCTGGAGACATTACAGATGTTGTATGGAAAGTTAATCAGATATTCAGTGACCTGTCAACCCCTCACCATACTAGCAAATGTTCTATGTACGCACTGCCCCAGTCCTCTGCCACGTCAGCTTTCTCCAGAAGCAGTCTTCAACTGTCCACTATTTACACAATCAAGTTGCATAATTTCAGGGATATGATATCTAAGCAACCACAGACTATGTCTACTGTTACTTATGTATCATCAAGACAGTACATGTTGTCCCGTATAACACACTGCATATAATAGTGTACAGTGTTACATATTCTATGTGAACTGTATACTCAGATGGTGTGGTCAGTTGCCTGCTTCGTCCCTATTCTTTCTCAGATAATTCCGACATTCGTCTAGTAACCACCTCGTTAGCTGCGTCGCTTCTAAACCAGCACACATCGGCAACACTGAATTCTGAAAATGCTGGACTTTGAACCGAGAGCCCACAGGTTTGGTATGTAAATGCTCATACCAATCCCCTGGTCTAGGGGTTAGCGACTTTCTCCGTAATCCCGTATATTCCCGTCTGTCACAGTTGGCGTTGGATTCATGCGCCCGATGAACAGAAAGTCTTTAACCACACGGCAAAGTCCTTGCCTTTCGGCGGGTTCATTTCTCCTCTGCTGGTTTAAATAGCCCCCTCTCACCTAGTCCAAGATGATTCCTGGCTGTATATCTCCAGGGTCACGTGGTAGTGCAGTGGCTAGACGCTCGCTGCCGTGCCGGTGGTCATCAGATCGACCCGCCTCCATGAGAATCCGAATCGTAAAAGGTTGACCTGGTCTCCCAGTCAGATCGTATAAAGTGAAAGCATCGAAAAGCTTCTACGGACGTGCACTGTGAGCGCTAACAAGTCAAGTCGCATTATTCTGTCAAGAAGCCTGATACGCGGGAAAATGTCACGTGGAAAGTCCAACAACAAGAAACACGCTGTTGCCAAGATGTGCAGCGTGGGAGCCGACAACAAGAAGAAGAACGTCGAGAGCCCACCTGCTAGCTGCATCAAAGAGCCTGATACTACAGCCATCACTGAAGCTACTACGAGGGAGAAGATTGACAGCCCAACACAGTCAAGAACCAAGACAGCAGAGAAGGAGGAGAAAGACACTAGAGTCGGAAACACCGACTCGAAAACAGTCCAATGGGTTGTCAAGCGGATTCCTGTGGAGCTGATAGATGAAGAAATCCTGAAGCAGTTACGTGAAGAGAATCTTCACATCTGATTCTTGAAGGCGGAGCGGCTTCTCACCTACTCCAAGATACCTACAACCTTGGCAGTAGTGACATCGGAGGGCAGCGAAATGCCGATCACAGTATCATTCAGCAAGAAAACTCAACAGCCAGAGAGATTCATACCAAGAATCACTCAATGTTCCAGATGTCAGAGGGCCGGCCACAGTAGAGCTACGTGTCGCTGTAAGACGGAAATCTGCCGATACTGCGCCGCTCACCACGCCTTCAAGGAGTGTCCGCTGGCCAAGATGTACACGGACTTCAGAGCCCCAAACAACAAAAGAAAGTGCGCTAACTGCCAGGGCAAGCATGGAGCAAGATACTTGGGCTGTCCGTACCTGCAGAGACACAGAGACGTCTTAAAGATCGCCATCATCATAAAGACTCCATTCAAGGAAGCAATGCAGAGGAGCGAGACAGCCACGGGTATAGCACAAGCTGAAAGAGATCAACTTCAAAAACAGATAGACGAGTTGAAGAGACAAGTCAAGGCACTGCTAACGCCGACCCCGAATAACGACAACGAAAAACTTCTGGCGGAAATGAAGGAGATACAGCAAAACATCAAGCAAGAAGTAGAACATATGGCACTGATTAAGAAGGAGAATGAAGAGATCCTACAAACCATTAAATCAGAGCGAGAACTACAGAAAGCTGAATTGGAAATACTCCGAAACAAAACCACAGAATCATTCAAAGGGAAGCCAATATCCCCCACCAGACATCAGAAGAAAATCGAGATGAGCACCCTGACGACGGCATAGAGGACGTCCCCCGATGCCAGAAGTAGAAATGACGGTTCCCGAGAAACAGAGGCACTACGAACTCACGTGCGAGGAATACAGAAAGCGCATGATAGAAAAAAAAGGAGAAGTACAAGAAAATCCACGGAAACAAGAAACCAATACCCTGCTTTAAAGACACAATATGTCTTCCACATATGGAACCCGCAGATGAATACCCATGGCGGCACTACATTGAAGAAGGAGAAATCATCCCATGGCTGAGCTCGGAGGAAGCAATCAAAAGACAACAACAACTCAAACGCGGGAAGTGGAATGAAAGAAAGCGCAAGGAGGCACATCACATCGAAAAGCTTCTACAGTTACTTCACAATTGAGAAGACAAAATACCAAATAAAAAGTCCTTATAAGGACTGCAACCAGTCAAACCAGGAGCATGCACCAACAAAGAAAACAAGAGGAAACATGCACAAAGGACAGCCACCGACCGATCCCCCAGCTGGAGTGGGATTACGAAAAGTCCTTATAAGGACTGCAGCCAGACGAGCCAGGAGCCTACACAAACAAAGAAAACCACAAAAACAGACGAGCACAAAGGATAGCCGCCGACCACTGCTGACGTCACAGACACAAACGCTACATAACCAGTCCGAGATAGGACTCACAAGACAAGAATTAGGGCTAATAAACCCACAAAAACCACGTACCTCAACAATAACCACAGCTGATGAAGCAGGTTAGACGAGGTCGAATATTGGAATTTTTGTTTTTGAATTGGAATCGGAATCAGAACCAGTCAGATCCCGCCTATAATGATTACCAGGGGAGTAAAGTTGATTCTGATCACATGACACGTCACGTGCTGATTGGCCTACAAAACATGGGTCTAGCAACGTATGCCCAAACATTTTTCTTCACTTTCTTCACTAGTACAGATCCACACGTTGGGGTCAGAAGCTTTCCTCTCATTTGAGGTGTCCATACCCAACACTTTCAAATCTCGATTGCGCGTAACTTTTGAACTGTAACTGTGGGGGTAAAATTGTACTGCTAGTGTTTCCCAGCAGCTCATGAACAATATTTATTAACTGTAAATTACATGCCATGATTACATTAATTAACTGTAAATGACATGCCATGATTACATTAATTACCTTTCCTTACACAGGCTGGTTTCCGGCGCCCATGGTTTTTGGCTCCATGATTGATACAACGTGCCTATTGTGGAAAAAATCCTGTACATCTGTTGGTGCATGCTCACTGTACGACATGGAGCTCTTCCGTTTCCGCTTTCACATGTTGGTGATCGGACTCCTCTGCATCACTATCATTCTCTACAGCACGGCCTTGACAATTTCCATATGCTCTAAGAGGGAGGTCTTTCAGCCGAACGCAGATGATTATTGCTTGACCATAAGCGAAGCCAAGGAGCCAGTTGACAGTAGCGGTAGACGAGTATTTCTCTGCCAGGACTAGATTTAGGATCAGGAAATAAAATCTCCCATTCAAACTTTGCTAACGCCAGTCTTGTGGAACTGTTTTAACAGCCCTCTGTCCCAGCTATTGTAAATGGTATTTGTGTTTATTTCTGGGGGAGGGGTTGTTGGTTGGTTGGTTGGTTGGTTGGTTGGGTTGTTGGTTGGTTGGTTGGGTTGTTGGTTGGTTGGTTGGTTGGTTGGTTGGGTTGTTGGTTGGTTGGACGGTTGGTTTGTTAATTGATTGTTTGGTTGTGTAATTGGTTAGTTGGTTGGTTGATTGATTGATTGGTTGGTTGGTTGGTTGATTGGTTGGTTGGTTGGATGGTTGGTTGGTTGGTTGGTTGGTTGGTTGGTTGGTTGGTTGGCAGGTTGATTTGATAAATGTTTGTTTAGGTAAATGGGTGGTTAGTTTCTGATCGGTTGTTTGAGTGAATGGTTGTTTGGTTGGTTGGGTGGTTGATTGATTGGTTGGTTAACTGTTTGGATGAATGATTCGTTGATTGTTTGACTCATGGTTGTACTGTTAATGGCTTCAAGCAAGTGGGTAGGTCGAATGTTTTAGAGACCCAATATCTCCCATCATGTTCCACAATACTTGATGTCGAACCCAGCAGAAGGTCTTTCTGTCCTCCGTGACACAACTATGAAGATCTACAATCTGCTCCCTGCATTTCTCAAACAATGGTTCCTTTGCCAGACCGAAAGTTGTCTGTACTTCTTGCATTTCAAATTCCAACTTCCGATTCACCTTAGGCTTGGTGAATCGCAGGATGGTATTGTAAACAAAGACTTACATCTTTGCTTTATTGACTACACAAAGGCTTTCGATAAAGTCAATCAATCGGTTAATAAGGTGCCGTCTCCACAATGAAGGTTGGCTGCAATTGATCTCCAACACTGTCTATCTCTTGTCCTCACTGCACATTCTGTCAAGCTGATGTTCTTCCATTTATTGATATCTTCCCACTTCTATCGTTGTCTACTTCTTACTAGCTTGCCCTCAATCTTGCCCTCCAGTATGTTTTTTATAAGAGTATCATGTCTTTTAACGTGACCGAAATATGTCATTTGCCTCTGTTTTTATTTCTTTCATCAACTCTCTTTTCATTCCCAGTTTTTCTCGAACCTCTGTATTTGATTGTTTCGGTTTCTATGAAATACGACATATTATTTTGTATATCCACATCTCCAGGGCATCTATTCGAATTTCTAGTTGCTTGTTCAATGTACAGGCTGCCGCGCCATACAGTAGTGGTGAATATACGTAAAATTTGACAATTCTCATTTTTAATGCATTGGTAATCTATTTAGATATTAATACTGATTTCATGCTGTTGAAAGCATTTTTCACCATTCCTATTCTCTCTTTGATTTTCTATTTCATTTTTGCCATCATCTGTTATTACATGTCCAAGACAGGAGAAACTTCTTCTTGTATCTCACTGATAAAGTAAAACTTGTCAACATCATGGAGATACTTGCAGATCATACAGATTGATGGGAAAGACCTTAGACTTATAAAACAATATATTGGAAACAACAAGCTGCCATTAAGAATGATAATGAGATAGGTCAATATCAAACTATTAAGAGAGGTGTGAGAAAGGGATGTGTAATGTCAACAGATCTTTTTTTCCTTTACAGTGAAAATATTTTCAGAAATGTACAAGATATTAAAGAAATCATCTTTGGAGGAAATAACAGCAAATTAACCAGCAATTTTATGTAATAAATTAAAATAAATAAATATATGAAATATATAAATATATATAAATAAATATATAAAATAATAAATTATTAAACAGCAATAACATTAGATATAAGGATGATACAGTATTGATTGCAGACAATGAGCAGGATCTGCTACATTAGTAGATGCGATTGTTGCACACAGTGAACAACTTGTGTTAGAATTAGATTGTAAGAAGACACAGATTATAGTCGTCACCAAGAAGAAAGAGACACCACAATGTAGTATATAAGTAAATGGGAATATTCTTAAACAAGTGAAATGGTACAATTATATCGAAACAGTCATAACATCTGATGGGAGATGCCTTGAAGAGATTAGAACAAGAATCGCTACGGCGAAGGTACCCTGTTTCAAGATGGAAAAAAAAATACTGACCAATAAAAATAGGTCATTTGCAACGAGAAAAAGAGTTGAAGTGCTACATAGAACCTGTGCTGTAATATGGATGATTAGCGTAGGACAATGAGCAGAAAAGCTGAAAAACATCTGGAGGCTGTGGAAATTTGGTTTATGAGGAAGATGCACAGAATACCGTGGACAGACAGAAAATCCAATGAACAAGTCATACAAGAAACAAATGAAAGCTGTAAACTGATTAGGGAAATTAGACGTAGACAGCCATCAATGTTTGGTCACGTCATAAGAAGAAATAAATTAGAGAACTTGGTGACAACTGGCAAGATCGGGGGAAAGAGAACAAAGGGAGGGCAGAGAAATAAATATCTGGATGGCTTGGCCACGTTGTATGGTCGAGACAAGATTACTGAGCTGATCCACGACGCTGATGATCTAGTGAGATAGCAAAATGTGACAACACACGCTTATCGGTATGGCGCATGCTGATGCTGATTGCTAGTATGATTTATTAGTGCATCATGTCTCACAAACAGAAATACTTTAATTTTTTTTTAAATAGTTCATAAACAAAATCGTCTCTCACAAACTGAAATACTTCAGCCATAAAACTGGCTCATAAACAGCATAGTGTCTCACACACTGAAATGCTTCAGTCATAAAACTGGCTCATAAACAGCATTGTGTCTCACACATTGAAATACTTCAGCCATAAAACTGGCTCATAAACAGCATACTGTCTCACACATTGAAATACTTTAGCCATAAAACTGGCTAATAAACAACATAGTGTCTCACACATTGAAATACTTTAGCCATATTACTGGCTCATAAACAGCATAGTGTCTCACACATTGAAATACTTTAGCCATATTAACGCTTAAAGGCTGGAGAGACAATATTTGCGACCGGTAATGGGAAGCCACAAAGAAAATACAGGAATACATAACAATAGACGGAGAAGAACATTAAAGACAGAGATGAATAACGTCGGGAGAACACGGAAGGGAATGCAGGAGACAGCAAAGAACGGGATACCTTTGCCAGCGTTTGTTGGGGGATTCAGTGCAAGATGGGGGGGGGGGGGGGGGGTATTCGGAAGCAGATGTAGAAGAATGTAAGGACAGTAATCTCGTCTTGTAACATCTTCATGACATTCACATTCGTTTCTCACTTGCTTATGCTTTTCAAATACTTGCTTTATAAGAATGTTTACATAGATTTAGTTTGAAAAGAATTATATTGAATTACTAACTCATAGTGTTCAACTCTGTCGAAAAAACTCAAAAAAAACAAAAACAACAACCAACACACATAAAATACTCAACAGCAGACATAGGAAAATGTCACGCTATTAAAGAGTTTAGAGAAGCAGTAGCATGTAAGAATGACAAATAAAAACAATTAGGTGTGTGCAACTCATGCGAAATAGTGAGAAATGTTAAACATATGTAACAGTGTAGGTATAATTGGGGTCTATTGGAAAACTCCGATACAGCACGATTGAGCATTGAGACTGAAGTTCCCGGTATCAGTATAATATTTATATGACTGTTTCTGGTATCAGTGTTGTATATGTAGAATATATATAATGTTCTGACTGTTCAGTGATACACCTATCACTTGCTAAAACATAGGTATCATCAGCATATCCTGCTCAGCAGAAGTCAGGTTCCCGCAAACCAACTTGGGTATAAGCCCAATGTAGCGGCCTCTCAGCAACTTCTGTCTTCAAATTCTGAGCCATCATCTTCTAAAATGTGTTAGCATCACTGGTCAAAATCATAGCACACATACGTGGACCTGTAAATGGAACCTGTAGAATAGAGAATACCATGGTGAGGGCAACTCAATCCTGGCCGGAATTAGGTGAGTGTAGGCCAATAGCAGCACTCAGATCTATAACAGAGATCCGATCTCTGTCATACGGCCAAATAACTCATCATATGATCTGAGACATGGCAACACCAGGAAAGAATAAAGGAACGGGTAGAAACCCAGCAGATGCCCTACTGGAAGATCCTACCATTTCACATTCCTCTCCTCCCTCTCAACCACCCTTAATCTCTCTAATTATTATTCCACTACATTGTCCTCAACTCCCTGAGTAAAATTATTTATCACACAAGCTAGTTGAAGCCACACAATAGAATACTAGTGCCGACGCTCCTATGATACTTTCTAGCACCGCACTTATAAAACAATACATTATATCATCACACCTATAATACATTATATCACCACACCTATACTACATTATATCACCGCACCTATAATACATTATATCACCGCACAGTACTGTACTCTATTCCTAATCATACTCTAAGTTAGATATGATTAATAGCCCACCATATGCCTATTCCAGTTGCTAATCGAAACTAGGCGATCACAGACTGGATCTATGTCCGCCGATAACTATCAACAAATTGACACCCTAGTTTCTTTTATAAACCACAACTCGGAAAACTGCATCGCTCTTTCCAACTTCAGAAATCTGGTCAACTCACTCCTCTTGTTTACTGCAACGCTTTTTATATTGGGCTGTGAGTGACGTCACCAAAAAGTCCAGACGCTTACCAGTCCAGAGTCTGGTTCCTCCTCCTGTTCTAGACTAACTGGAGTCAACCCGCAGTCAAATTTGCTTTCATTTGGGGAAATTCCAGTCTGTCTGTGAACCAGAGAATTCCCCACATCAGAGAATCCATCCCGCCTGTTTTCCAGACTCTCCGTCTGGCACTTCAAATGCTGTCTCCCGCCTCGCAGACAAATGACGCCGTTGTTCGTCTCGAGCAACAATTTTGTTAACAAAATGCCGACCGGTGTAGACATTGTAACGTGACGTATTTGTTCCGAACAATCCACATCATATAGATTCGCCGACCAGAGGTAGACATTTTGACGCCATGTATTTTGTTTCCCAGTTAGAAATGCCGACTGTGTAGACAGTTTTAACGACGTATTTTTCTCAGTCTGGACAACATCAAAGAGTCGGTTGTTTTTTCAGACTTATGTTGGGTCTTGTTTGTCATTGATCGAATCTCAAGTTTATTTATGCGACAGTGTCTCACACATTGAAATACTTTAGTCATATTACTGGCTCATAAACAGCATAGTGTCTCACACATTGAAATACTTTAGTCATATTACTGGCTCATAAACAGCATACTGTCTCACACATTGAAATACTTTAGCCATATTAACGCTTAAAGGCTGGAGAGACAATATTTGCGACCGGTAATGGGAAGCCACAAAGAAAATACAGGAATACATAACAACAGATGGAGAAGAACATTAAAGACAGAGATGAATAACGTCGGGAGAACACGGAAGGGAATGCAGGAGACAGCAAAGAACGGGATATCTTTGCCAGCGTTTGTTGGGGGATTCAGTGCAGGGGGGGGGGGGGGGGGATATTCAGAAGCAGATGTAGAAGAATGTAAGGACAGTAATCACGTCTTGTAACATCTTCATAACATTCACATTCGTTTCTCACTTGCTTAAGCTTTTCAAATATTTGCTTTATAAGAATGTTTACACAGATTTAGTTTGAAAATAATTATTTTGAATTACTAACTCATAGTGTTCAACTCTGTAGAACAACTCAAAAAACAACAACCAACACACACAAATTACTCAACAGCAGACATAGGAAAATGTCACGCTATTAAAGAGTGTAGAGAAGTAACGGCTGCAACAGCATATAACAATGACAAAAACAGTTAGGTATGTGTAACTCATGCGAAATAGTGAGAGATACTAAACATAGACACAGTGTACTGACCTTACAACGTATTCCACAACGGTAAACGTAAATCACATAGGGGAAATAAAACAAAAATACAGCAACAAGAACAAAATAAATATGCAACCACACAAAGAACGACGTTTCGATTATACTAATCTTCATCAGGAACAACAGAAACAGATCTATAGGAAAACATGATATTGGACAATTTAATAACATTAAACACTTCATTGTTAGAAACGCGGCGTAGAAGTTCTGCTGTGTAAGGTTCCAAAATAGAAAATGTGTTGCCGAAGGTGTGCAAACAGTTAGATATGGAAATACAGAGGGAAGTCAGCAGAGTTATATCCTTTTTTTTATTTCTTTCGTCAACTTTCTTTTCAATTCCAGGTTTTCTAGAATCTCTGTATTTTATTGTTTTTGTTTCCATGAAATAAATATTCTTGTGTATATCCACATCTCCAGGGTCTCTATTCTATATCGACTTATGTGAATAAGGTATATAATGACAGTGTTAACATCATCCAAGTTAACAATGGGTGATTGTGAGCGAGAGTTCAGAATCTTGGCAGGGGACAGTTTGAGATTCGCTAGATTTGCGACATCTCAGTCTGTTGTGTCCTTTTTGTGGCAGGAAAATAGTAAATATATCATTGGAAAAGATTCGAAGCCATCTAAATAGCGTGGGAACTAAATCCACAGATATGCATTGACCCATAAACAGATGTCAATTGCAACGAGAAAAAAATGCGCCGAAGCGCTACACAGAACCTATACTTGTGTATATATGTGAAACGTGGACAACGGGTAGACAAGATGAACAACATCTAATGAAAGTGGAAATTTGGCTTCTGGGGAACATGCAAAGAATACCATGGACAGAGAGAATAACCAATAAACAAGTCCTACAAGAAGCAGATGACAAGCCGAAACTGATTATAGAAATTAGATGAAGACAGTCAAATTTGGGGAGAGTGGGATCAGAGGGGGAGGAGGGGGAGAATTTGGTGACAAGAATGAGTGGGGTGGGGTGGGGAGACTAGGGGGATGACTGAGAAGTAAATATCTGGATGGCTTGGCCATGTGGTATGGTCGAAACAAACCCACAGAGCTGATCAGCGACTCTAGTGATCGAGTGAGATGGCGAAACAATACCGGCATGGCACATGATGAATGTATGGACTGACAAGTAGTGACGTTAACAGGAAGGAAAACAGTTTGGTTAATATACATTTCTTATGAGTGGCGTGATCATCATAATGGTAATCTTATTCTCCATTATCTTCATAATCATCCTCATCACATTCATCATCATCATCATCATGTTGGCATCATAAAGTGAACTGTGTTGCACTGTTTCGTCAATCCCGTGACTCGTACATCCGACTTCGACAAGCATTTAAAGCAGGGGTGGCCAACCTTTTCAGCAGGCGGGCCAAATTTCAGAAATAATATTTCCTGCCGGGCCAAGCACCTTATTTTTGTGTTAAATTAAAGTAAACAAGAAAGCATGCTACAGCTTCGACCAGATCGTCGTTTCTCACTCCGCGGGCCGCGTGTTGGCCACCCCTGATTGAAAGGGTTTACCTCCCCAACCTTTGACTGTCCCCATTCTACCCACAGAGCCGTAGGTTTGAGTGTCGCTTCGTTTGGTTCTTATTCCTTGACGTACCCGACATAGAAGACAAAACCAGTAGCTGCGCTGCCGTTGGAATCCTCTTCGTCATCAGCATTGTCATCATCATCATTATCATCATCATCATCATCATCATCATCATCATCATAATCATCATCATCATCATCATCATCATCATAATCATCATCATCATTATCATCATCATTATCATCATCATCATCATCACCATCACCTTCATCTTCATCAATCTAACCATCATCGTCTTCATCAACATCGTCATCGTCATTATCATTATCATCAACATCTTCATCATTATCACTTGCCGATCCAATCTGAAATGGATACTAGGAAATGTCAGGAGAATTTAACACTTACCGAATGACATCACCACACTACCACTGTCATTACAAGTATGCACCATAAACTTAATATGCTTCAAAATGTATTCGCGGATCTTTCACTTTATACATTAAAATGACACCATAGTATTTACAATGTTATCTTAACTAAGATTTCCGGTCCAAAGTGGAGGAACTGCAAATAACCAACTAACTTATTAACAAAGCAATTGTCAAAATAAAAAAAAATTAAAAAAAAAACACACACACACACACAAAAACACAAAAACAAAACAGTAGCATACTTAGTATTTCAGCCACAGAATTACTCATTTATTCACTGTATATGTTATATAACTCTGCAGTAAACACCTGACGAGATACAAGATACAAAGACATCTACAAATATATGACAGAGGCATTCAACATTCATGTGCCATGCCAATAAGCATGGGTGGTCATGTTTCGCCATCTCACACGATCACTAAAGTCGTGGATCAGCTCTGTGTTATTGTCTCGACCATATCACGTGGCCAAGCCATCCAGTATATATTTATTTCTCTGCCTTCCCCTTGTTCTTGTCCACTCAGTCGTGCCAGTTGTCACCAAGTTCTGCAACTTATTTCTTCACATTATGCATCGAGAGAATTGTGATTGTCTACGTCTAATTGCTCTAATCATTTTACGGTTTTCGTTTCTTTCTTGTAAAACTTGGTCATTGGTTAGTCAACATTATGAAACGACAAAAGCTAGAACATATTGTGACAATTGAAAAGAATTGTGGCAAGAGAGATAAGGAAGACAACGAGACAAAATTCGTGATATTCTTGTTTCATGGCGTGGAAGACAGTCAATACACAAACTGATGCATGTCGTTCCAATTCGCAAGGTGTGAAGAAGTGCGACCGCCCACTCCAGTCGGAAAGGCACCTGATGAAAATGGTGCTATTGCAATGGCTAGGAGCGGGTTCTTTTCATAATCCGTAGTTGTAGGTTCAGATGGGTCGCTGACCTGGTTAACTAAGAAATCTATTTAACCGGTTGCTAGCTGACCAAATTACACATGTCTATCATACGTCGAAATGCATTTGTCTGTCATTAGTCAAGCACATTTATCTGCCATATGTTAAAGTACATTTTTCTGTAACTAGTGAAAGTATACTTGAATGCAAAAAAAAAAAAAAAAAACACTGGCGGTCGTTGAGAACGAACGAACTTTATTTTCAAAGGGTCACAAATTGGTCTCGCAGGCCCGTCTTACATTCGGCCTTTAGAGTCACACATATTTCGTACCTCAATTATCTATTGTGCATGTTACATTTACATAGGACAAATAATACATTGCAAATGAAAGTCATGATCATAAACAAAGCATATTACCATGTTAGGGGACACGCAAGCAGCCAGACACACACACACACACACACACATACACACACACACACGCGCGCGCGCGCATGTATAAACACATACATAAGGTCTGCATACGTCATCATCATCATGTGTCATGCCGATAAATGTGGGCGGTCATGTATCGCCATCTCACATGATCACCAGAGTTGTGGATCAGCTCTGTGTTCCAATCTCGACCATACCTCTGGCCAAGCCATCCAGGTATTAACTTCTCTGCCTCCCCCTTGTTCTTTTCCCCTCAATCTTGCCAGTTGTCACCAAGTTCTCCCATTTATTTCTTCCCAAAAAGATGTGACTGTCTACGCCTAATTTTTCTAATCAGTTTACGGTTTTCATTTGTTTCTTGTAAAACTTGGTCATTGATTTTCCCGTCTGCCCATGTTATTTTTTGCATCTTCCTCAGAAACCACATACCCACAGCCGTTAGATGTTTTTTTTAGCTTCTCTGCTGATTGTCCACGCATCACATGTATACAAAAGTACATGTTCTATGTAGCACTTCAACACTCTTTTTCTCGTTGCAATTCACATCTTTTTATTGGTCAGTATGTTTTCCATCTTATAAAAAGACTACCTTCGCCATAGCGATTCTTGTTCTAATCTCTTCAAGGCATCTTCCATCAGATGGTATGATCGTTCCTAGATAATAGTACCAGTGAACTTGTTTAAGAATATTCTAATTTACCAGTATAATACTGTGTGGTATTTCATTCTTCCTATTGGCGACCATAATCTCTGTCTTCTTACAATTTAATTCTAACTTTAATTGTTCACTGTTTTCAATATCCGCAATTACTAAGTGTTGCAAATCCGTTTCATTGTTTGCAACCAATACTATATCATTCGCATACCTAATGTTACTGGTGTTACCGCCCCAATTATGATTCCTCTCATACCTTCTAAATTTCTAAAATATTTTCACTACAGGGAAAAAAGTTCTGGAGACATTACACATCCCTGTCGCACAACTCTCTTAATACATTATTTGTGTTAAAAGATACGGGCCACGGATTTGCATCAGTTTTACACTTTCAGTCTCTGACAGTTGTTACTTCCACATTTCCTTCCTAAACTCCGTGTACTTTAGAGCAACAATCGGACATTCATCTCAACCGACATCTGATTTCACCGGACATTCACGCTAACTGTGACATTCGTGATAACTTATTCACAAAATATCATTCACTCGGTCACTCAGAGCTAATTATAGCTGATTGGCACGGGTTTTCGCTACATTTTCAAACAACATTCTTCATCTTGTGAATCGCCCACAAACTACCGCACATTGAGTTCTAGTAAAGGTACACAAGGACGATAACACCCCCTAGGCGCATTCGGTATATAGTGCTAGACACATGTTTGAATAGACCAATGGGCACTCGGTGGCTGACGTGGTCAGTGTCT
>JACEFZ010005582.1:92500-385000 GCA_014155875.1 Cepaea nemoralis | reverse complement strand
CCCCTTCAGTTCCTGTTAAATCTTAGACTTCCGTAGGATAACATTCTCCATCTTCGTACATTATCAGTGGTTATGCACTTAGAATACCATCCAAAGTAATATTTATTTATTTACTTCATACGATATATAACTCTGCAGCATGCACCTGACGAGACGCAGCGGGAGATGCCGCGTTATAAATCTTGTGATATAATGTTTATGGCGTCTTTATTTACATTTACAAGGAATAAAATGTTTTGAATATCAAGTTATGATTATTTGTCTTAACTAAACTGTATGAGATGCCTATTGTGGTCAGTGTTACCTTGGTTGTGCATTACATTAGCATGGCTCAAGAAACATTCCCTTCAATTCCCTTTAACTCACCTACATTTGGATTGATGACCTTAGGAATGGAAGGCGAATGCACTAACCACTATGCAGATAATATATGCAGACATGTAATGACAAACGTCTAGAATAATGAGATAAGTGATGATGTGTTTCTATTCATTATTAATGGAAAACCAGTTCCAGAACTCAAATATAGACGATGAAACAGTTCTCCGCTCAAATTGTGCCAAGGGACTAGACGAGTTAATCACGTCTGTTAAAAGAGGCAATAAAGATCGAACTATTTTTCTGAAATAAAAAAACATATCCAAAGTCAAAAATATATGACAACCACAAATCACAGTCAATAATGAGGAAATTGAAAATATCACAAACTTTGAATGTCTTAGATCCACAATAAATAACAACGAGGGTTTAACATAAAGTCAGACTTAAAATGGTCAAAGCAATACAAAAGTTAAACAATATTAAAAACCTAAGGAAGAACATCAGCAAATAAACTTAACTGTGTCAATAATGTGATCCAAATGGTGTCTTCTAAAACCTGCATCTGTATTCTGAAGTCGGATTAATAAACACACTTCTTCTTACTGCCTGGTCAGTATATGGCGTGGAGTAGCATTTTCGAGAAAATTAACAAACGATTTCAGATACCCAAGTTTGGGCTGTCATATGACGGTACGTCTTAAAAATCCGAATTTTTAAATTATGGTTGTGAATTTGAATAATGGAGACACAAACATATGTTGCGCAATTTATTGCCTCATTTATTTCTTTTAATCTTGTTAGATGACATATAATCAGATTTCTACTGATACTATTGGTGTTGGAATTCTTCGCTGGATGCTGAGGATGGGGACGAAGCGCCTATGGGAATGCCTTGAATGCTGTGATGTCGGTTCCTAGATCAATCAATCAATCAATCAATCAATCAATCAATCAGTCTTGTTAGATGCATACTACAGGGGGAATAACTTAATTGTGTAGTAATGAAAGAGGTTTCCAGTGTGCTGTTCACTACACCCAACTAAAAGTTACTGAGAAATGCCGATTCGTTTGCTACACAAGTGGATAAACCAGAATTATGTAAACAAAAAGATACTAGTGAAGAACGACTAACATGATTACTAATATGAGGGGCAGGTCATGTCTGTTTTTGAGTATGCAATGGCGATCCTGACTTTCAGCCGTAAGCAGATAAGAAGGATGGAAAGGATACAAACGAAGCTATGCGGACTATTCTTGGGTGTACAAGAGATACAGCATGCAGGGCGATGCGCTACCTTCTTGATTTTCCAACCATTGAAGACAGACTACAAATTTGCAGAGCACGTGCCTACCTCAGAGTTAACGCAAAAACACAACATCCCCTGCATGGTGAAATTAGGAAGGTGAAGGGCAGCAGGTTAAAAAGAGGAAGGTCGTGGATGGGTCAAGCTGAAGACATTCTTCAACAGGTGTGTTCACTGGAGGACTTAGAACCTGGCGAGGAGTGGGTACAAGTGCCAACAGATTTCTGTACGTCCTTTTCAGTTTGCATCCAACTAGACAGAAAATGCAGACAAGAAAATCCGGCTGCTGTGGAGGCGGAAGTACAAGCGTTGATTTTCGAGAATTCGTTAGACGGTGATGCTGTCATTTACACAGATGGGTCGGTCGTCCGACACTGTGAGAAGCTCATGGGCCTTTACGGCTGCGGGCCGGAGGGAGAATTGTGAAGGAGGACTCTAGGTGCTTTTGTTGAGACCACAAGTAGCCTGACTATGGAAGTCATGGCAGGTAAGTAAAGCAATAACATGGTTCGAGACACAGACATTACAATAGGGCCTTTCCTTAGCGACTCAATGAGCATGCTCAAGAGGATTAGAGACGGAGTGGATCCGAAGAGAGTGGTTGCTGTCTCTGGAGCGGTCTCGGCTGACAAAGATTAGTTTCATCTTCGTGCCAGGGCATGCGGGAGTAAAAGGAGAATGAGCGGGCTGACAAGCTCGCAGGTAAGGCTACTGTGGAGGGCGGACGCGCCATGGACCAGGCTGACATTCTGAATGCTCTACAAGAAGTAAGACTTTTGCGAGAACCAAGTGATGAACTGCGAATCTACAACCATGGTCAGACTGCGAGAACAATAAATTAAAAGAGGTGTGGCCAAACAAGAACACTACGCAGGAAGCCAAAGATGATTGATAAACCAACACAGAACTGGTGTCGTTAGCCGCTAAACGCTAGCGGGATTTGTTGAGGAGGGGATCCGAACACTTATGAACTGAATGGTTCGATGTGCAATGAGGATTATCAGTCGACTAACTAACTAACTAACTAACTAACTAACTAACTAACTAACTAACTAACTATTTAACTAACTAACTAATTAACTAACTAACTAACTAACTAACTAACTGAATAACTGACAAACTAACAATGCTAATAGCTCCGGTCGTTCAGTAAGCAATGACAAATTACAAAACGTAAACTTGCCCAGGAGTCACAAAAGGCCAAAAAATTATGGAGTTGACTCTACGCACTGTAAAGGATATACAGCTAACTAACTAACTAACTAACTAACTAACTAACTAACTAACTAACTAACTAACTAACTAACTAATTAACTAACTAACTAAATAACTAACTAACTAACTAGCTGACTAACTAACTAACTAACTAGCTGACTAACTAACTAACTAAGTAATTAACTAACTAACTAACTAATTAACTAACTAATTAACTAACTAACTAATTAACTAACTAACTAATTAACTAACTAACTAATTAATTAACTAACTAACTTACCTACCAACCAACCAACTACTTAACTAACTAATTAACTAATTCACTAACTAAATCATAATTGTATAGATCAATCGGCACTCGGGGACTGGCATGATCAGTGTCACGCCTTCGCCTTTATCTCCTGAAACATTTCTGGTACCCGTTTTCGGCTTGATCGACCTGGGAGCTCAGGTTAATTGTAAAAGTTCCGTCTCACTGGAGATTGAAACCCATGACCACCAGGCTAGCAGTGTAGCGACTAAAGAAGCAGACATAGAATGAACGAACGGACGTTGTTTCGAAAGGATCACCAACCACTCATCTTTCGTCCATAAGTTGTCTATTGTTCAGGTTAATTCATATATATATAAACACATTGTCAAATGAATGCTGTTAACATAAACAATGCATATTACCGTGTTAAGAGACAGTCTGGCAAGCAGACAGACACACAACATACACACATAGACACACAACATACACACATAGACACTCAAACATGCACACACATATACATTCATATTTACACACAGATTTCCATACATACTTACATCAGAAAGCGCTAGTCAGATAGAACCTCGAACTACAGTACTTATTATGTTGGCGACGATATTCATTAGCTGGAAATGACATATAATACAGACATATAATTGCCAGTCCTCGACATATATTTGCTGCTTCCATTGTTTCGATTGACATTTGCTTCAGCAGCCACTTGCGGTGAATTAAATTACATCTTTGCAGCTGGGTGACGTGTATATACAACTGTCAATTGTTAGCACGACAAGCTGGAAATTATCTCGAGAATTAGTCCGTGATCAAAGACATATGGAGTTGTGCGCAACCCGAATGACATCGATTGTTCACCCCTCCCCCCTCCCCCCACACACACACATACACACACACACAATTAATAACTAACTAAATATAATAGCACATTACTGATAATTGAACCAATTTACAAAGACATTAGACAGTGCGCATGGAAGATCTTTACATTTCTCCCTAACACTTCACTTGGATAAATGGAGGAAGAGAAGAAGAAGGTGAAGAAGGATTAGATCGTCAATGCATTCTAAACGTTTAAATCCGACTTAATATCGGTGTAAGGGTTGAACAGCCCACTCGACATGAGCGCATTGGATGATTAAGAGCGAGCGCTCAATTTCTACTACGTCGTTGTCTAGTGACCTAATACGTAGGATAACATAAACATTTGACAAACATAACCAGGGGACAGCAAACGAAACAAGTTGATGACAATTACTCGATACTATTAATAGCTTCCCTTTGCCAGTCTCAAACATGAACATTCGGTCCTTTCTATATTCTTGCCGCCTACACAGAGCCGGCTCTGTGGCGAAGGGTTACGTAGATCTGTTGCAGTTCCTTCTATCAATACTGTGTCATCTGCATAGCATATTCTGTTTATAACATTCACTTCGTATTCCTGGCCTTTCTTTGATTCCTCTCATTATTACTTCACTTTACATAGAGAAGAGATCCGGCGACAATACTCATCCTTGTCTAACTTTGTGATCATCTATCATGGACCTCTAAGACATCGCTCGCCAGAGTTTGAAATCCGCTGACTATTTCTTATAAACGAAGGTTAAAACTTACTTTCCCTCCGTGTAGTGACAATCCAGAGTTATGTACGATGTTAAAGGTTGCCAGGAGACTCTAAGAGACTACTACAGGGACACATGGCGCTCTTTGACAACTCATCGTATGCGGAGCAAAATCGTGAGTGTAGACTTCGTTAGTGATACACTTCGTGTGACATTTCTGACCATCAATCACAGCATACTAGCCAGTGCAGTGGCTACATTCGGGATTGTCACAAACGTCATCAACATCGTGGTGTTCTTCAAACAAGGCATCAGTGACACGATCAACATCAGTCTTCTATCGCTGGCAGTCTCCGATTTATGCTCCTTGATCTTCCTTCAACTGGATCAATCTGTTCAGAAACCCTCTGTTCATCTACAAAGTCCCTATCCTCGCTGATGAGGTTCAGCATCTAACAGCAGCTTGGCCTCATGCGTGCTTCACCAGAATCACCAGCTGGATCACGGCTTACATCACGCTAGAAAGATGTCTTTGTGTGATTATCCCCCTGAAGTGAAAAGAGTTATTACCCCTAAAGTGACGATCTACTCTATGACAATCATTTTTCTAGTTATGTTGGCAACTATGATTCCTGATTATGCCACATCCTATATTGACTTGGAAGTTCAGCCTTGCTTACAATCAAACAATGTTGGGACTCATTTTTCTTGAATGGCAGGGATCAAATGGCCGCTTTAAGCTTCATGTTGGCTGCAGCAACTCAGATAGCTGGATTTGGCTCTGTAATTTTATGTACTACCATCCTTGTGATACAGATTCATCAGATATCAAAGTGGAGACAATCTACGACCAATGATACTTCTAAGGAAAGCTATAAACGAAGTAGGAGGACCGTTAAAATGGTTCTCTTGGTTGCGGTGATATACTGTGTATGCTTTCTGCCCATGATGACTACTTTCACGGCCGCCAGTACCGCGCCTGAATTTATTATCTTTGGTCCATATCACAATATGTTTCTTACAGCCTGGTCGTTCGCATTTCTGGTCGACGCCATTAACTCCAGTGTGAATATATTTGTCTACTACAGAATGAGCACGAAATACAGAACAACATTTGATACTTTATTTATGAAGAAGATATCTTAGTAGAAGAGTGAATCACTTCGGCCACAGCAAACATCACAGTGCAGTCATATGCACACACAAAACAATTATGTAAATCACAGTTGCCACAACTTCAGGCAGGGGTCCTCCAACATGACGGTTGAAACAAGGCTAGAAGTATAAGCAACTGTTTGGATACCCTAGATCTGGTCTACCTTTCAGCGTCAGAAAAGGCTTTCAGAGCAAGTTCTGTTGTTTGTTTCATTCATGTTAGTATTCGTGCCTTAGATGTTCCAACAACACATTGTTGCATGGTCAGATTATGTGACAGATCTCCATAATGATAAAAGAGAGGAACAGTATGATATTCTGAATAATAATGAAGGACCATCAATTTTAAAGATGAAAGTTTATAATGATCTTAACCATATAAAAACGAGCAAGACGCCGGAATTAGACAACATCACAACAGAAATGACTGACACATGCCTGGGTTCACTATCATTAAGGTGAGTGTCCTGGATAACAATGCTACAATATAAACAAGTTCACGTGGTGAAAGGGCATTCCCCGGAAAGAAAAATAAGAAGATAAAGGGGGAAAGGTGTGGGGGAGATGGCTGAAAAGAAGGGTTAAAAAAAAAAGTGAAAAACATTGACGGGGACAGTTGAAGTTGAGACCGAGAAAGGGTCGGATCGTTTTTGGAGAGTTGAGTGTTGGGACCCGACAAGTGTAGATCGGAGGTCTGGGAAATGGAATAGGGGTGGAGTTAGGTAGAGAACTCCGCGCTGTGTGTTTCAGTGAGAGTAATTCAGAGGCGAAGGATTAAAGACTGAGCCTAGTTGTCCGCAGCGAGAGTGTTTGGGACTATGTGTACTGTGCCTGTGCCTATGCAATGTATGGAGATATATATATATATAAAATGAACGTTCCTGGGGAATACTGTTGTATTCAGATGTTCAAATTAAAGTATTGTGTGTGCAGTCTGGTGTTTGATTTTGATGCATCGTGGTTGATCAGTTGTTCAACATAACATTTACACTGACATACCCTAGACACAACCATAGCCACTCCATCCATCTGTCACTCTGTCATCATTCACTTTGTGACAATGATCAATATTTTAGAAGAATATGGAATAGACCAGGCCACCAGACTGCTGAACACGATATATTATACTGGAGCTATACCTCCTAAATTATCTAATTCTATATTTATTGCAATCCCTAAACAACGAAGAGTCTTGGAATATAATCAACATTGACCAATTAACATAATGAGTCACATCTAATCAATCTGACTGGTGTGGGAGTTTTCTCTGCATATAGCTAATTTACAGACACGGGGAATTATGAGATAGCACATCTGTGCTTCACAACTCCCCAACACATCAAGTTCGGGGTTATAAATCAAAGGCGGGCAATTTGGTAGTAGACCGCTTTGTGTTAGTTAGTTAGTTAGTTAGTTAGTTAGTTAGTTATTAGTTAGTTAGATAGATAGTTAGTTAGTTAGTTAGTTAGATAGTTAGTTAGATAGTTAGTTAGATAGATAGTTAGTTAGTTAGTTAGATAGTTAGTTAGATAGTTAGTTAGATAGATAGTTAGTTAGTTAGTTAGTTAGTTAGTTAGTTAGTTAGTTAGTTAGTTAGTTAGTTAGTTAGTTAGTTAGTTAGTTAGTTATTTAGTTAGTTAGTTAGTTAGTTAGTTAGTTACCTGTTAGTCAGGTCTTAGTCAGATATGACTGAGCTACCGTATAACAGTAGACGGTACTACCTGGTCTCTGTTAGCGCCGAACGTTGGGCGACGCTTACCAAACCCGACACCCCACATTGTGCCAACGGCTTCGGGCGGAAGAGCGCAATTGGGAGGGTACAAGCCTTACCCTGGTGCGAGGAAATGCAAGCTAAAGACAAAATTGTCATGGCAGGGCAGACCAGGCCCTAAGCCTTGGTTGGCGACTGGTCTAGGATCGAAGCTCCGACAGGCGGACAGTTAGAGCATTGCTTTGCTGATCCGGCAGCTTCTGCAGCTTGTCTTGTTCCAGATGTAGGGGTGTTACCTTTCCTCTGGAGTGAACTAGGCGGGCCGAGAGAGGGATCATGCTGCATGGGCAACACATGATCTCTATATTTTAGCCCAGGCTTTGTGCTATGGAGAGGCAATAACTCCATCCCTGGTCTTAACTGGTCTCGGAATCAAAGCGAGAGGCAACTGTTACGGGTTATAAGTCCTTGTCAGTTGGCGTAGACATGGGGCGCCACGCGTTGCCTCTGACGGTGGGAGACACCTATAGGTGTCACTGATCAGCTACCGCCCGCCTCAAGCTGGGCAGCCCCCAGCCAATTGGGTGCTGATCCGCCACAGCCTGCATGCTTCAATGGGTGCTTGGGGCTAGGACAAAATCTGAATCGCAGGCTGTAAAACCAATGCACCAGGTACAAACAAAAATAAAAATAGAAACCTCAAGCTACGGCTTGCAACCTGGAACGTGAGAACCATGTGTCCAGGATTTTCCACTGACTTGACCAATATTGACGATGTGAGAAAAACGGCTGTGATTGATGCCGAACTCAATCGTCTTAACATTGATATTGCTGGCCTGCAGGAGACTCGCCTCGCTGAGGAAGGGTCACTCAGGGAAAACAACTACACCTTTTTCTGGAAGGGTAGAGGGCAGGCAGAAAAAAGGCAACACGGTGTGGGCTTTGCAGTGAAGAATTCGCTACTGGGAATGATTGAAATTCCAGCAGGAGGAAATGAAAGACTATTATCCCTGCGCTTGGCAACCTCTTTTGGGTTTGCCACCATTATTACTGCATATGCACCGACACTCGATTCCTCTGATGATGTGAAGGATTTGTTCTATGAGGAGTTAGACTCCGTGATCAAGGCAGTTCCAAAATCTGACTACATTTATATGCTCGGTGATTTCAATGCTCGTGTGGGCAAGGACTCAAGTTCATGGCCAGTGTGCCTTGGAAAATACAACATCGGTCGCATGAATGAAAATGGGCAAAGGCTGCTGGAGCATTGCACCAGTAATGACCTATGTATTACAAACTCTTTTTTTAAAACAAAAGAGATGCATAAGGTCACATGGAAACATCCAAGATCCGGCCATTGGCACCAGCTGGACTTCATCATCACACGGAGACAACATCTGAACCATATATCATTGACTCGTAGTTACCACAGTGCTGACTGTGATACGGATCATTCTTTGGTTGTTGCAAGGGTTAGACTGAGACCAAAGAGAATCTACACAGCTAAACACAAATCTAGCCCCAGGATTAATATTATTAACACTCATGATCCTGAAAAGTGCTTTCAGTTTCAACAGCAACTTGAAGATGCTTTCACTGATACACCAGAAAATTGTACAGTAAATGAAAAGTGGGGTCAAATTAAGGAAACTCTTTATAAAACTGCCGTAGGGGTTTACGGCACTGTGGATCATAAGAGGCAGGACTGGTTTGCGGCCAACAGCGAGACTCTGCAGCCCCTGATTGATAAAAGAAGAAATCTCTCTTAAGAAACAAGGAAAGACCAACGCGTAACACTCTGAGTGAGCTAAGGCAAGCTAGGAAGGATGTGCAAAAGGCTGCCAGGCAGTGTGCAAATGATTATTGGATCAAGTTATGTGAGTCCATTCAAATCGCAAGTGATAAGGGAGACATAAGAAGCATGTATGAAGGAATAAAGAAAGCCTGTGGTCCAGTGATCAAAAGAAGTGCACCATTGAAAACCTTGACTGGAGAAGTCATCACTGATAAGAAACAGCAGATGGACAGATGGGTAGAGCACTATTTGGAGCTTTACTCAAGTGAGACCAAACTAGCGGATGATGCCCTCAACGCCATAGAGGCTCTACCAACTCTTGACCACCTGGACACACTTCCCACCATAACAGAAGTTAAGTGTGCTATAAATGAACTTGCATCTGGCAAGGCTCCAGGTAAGGATGGGATTCCAATAGAGGTTATCAGGAGTGGGCAAGACACACTCACTATACAGATCCACCAGCTAATAGAGCTATGCTGGCGTGAAGGACAAGTCCCACAGGATTTCAAAGATTCAAGCATCATAACACTGTACAAGAACAAGGGCGATCGGAGCGACTGCAACAACTATAGGGGTATCTCACTTCTGTGTATTGTTGGAAAAGTATTTGCCAGAATTGTTCTGCGCAGACTTCAAGTCCTAGGAGATCAAGTCTACCCCGAATCACAGTGTGGCTTTCGACAGAACCGGTCTACCACTGATATGATATTCTCATTGCGACAAATGCAAGAAAAATGCCGTGAACAGAATCAACCACTGTTTATTGCCTTCATCGACCTCACAAAGGCATTTGATTTGGTCAGTCGTGAGGGTCTGTTCAAGGCACTAAAGAAGATTGGCTGCCCACCAACTCTTCTGTCCATTGTGGAATCGTTCCACACAGGCATGAAGGGTATAATCAAGTTTGATGGTGCAACTTCTGAAGAATTTGAAATCAAGAGTGGAGTTAAGCAAGGTTGTGTACTAGCTCCCACCCTCTTTGGAATATACTTTTCACTTCTACTGAAATATGCATTTCGTGATCAGTATGGTGGTATATACATTCACTCACGCTCAGATGGCGGCCTCTACAATGCTCAGAGATTGAAGGCTAAGACCAAAATTAGGAGGGTACTGATCAGAGAGTTGCTTTTTGCAGATGATGCTGCAGTTACGACCCACTCTGAGGAAGAATTGCAATGTCTACTATCTGCATTCTCCAATGCTTGTTCTGAATTTGGTTTAACAATTAGCAAAAAGAAGACACAGATTATGTCACAAGGTGCACATGAGGTACCATCAATCTTTATTGACGACGCCGAACTAGAGATAGTAGACCATTTTACATATCTAGGATCAGTGGTAAATAGCAAATTATCCCTAGATCAGGAAATCAACATCCGGATTGGTAAGGCAGCAACAACAATGAACAGGTTAAGAAAAAGAGTCTGGGAGAACAGGAAGCTTACTGCCAAAACAAAAGTCCTTGTCTATCAAGCCTGTGTCCTTAGTACTCTTCTCTATGGCAGTGAAACCTGGACAACTTACTCACACCAAGAGAACAATTTAAACAGCTTTCATATGCGGTGTCTGCGAAGAATTCTTGGTATTAAGTGGCAAGACAAAATCACAAATACTGAAGTATTGGAAAGATCAGGTTGTGTGACAGTTTATTCCATGCTCAGTCTTCGTAGACTTAGATGGATAGGACATCTTAGGAGGATGGATGATGGTAGAATACCAAAGGATATCTTTTTTGGTGAATTACAGATGGGTAAGAGATCTCAGGGTCGGCCTCTACTACGATACAAAGATGTGTGTAAGCGGGACATGATTGATACAGGCATTGATAATGCACATTGGGAGCAAGTCGCCGCTGAACGTGTTGCATGGAGGGCAAATATCAGAAATGGAATAAAGTCAAAGGAGAAAATTATTGCAGAAAAGTCACACACCAAGCGTTTGAGACGTAAGATGGTGCATGATGGTGGAAATGACCACGTGTTCACATGCACCCACTGTGAACGGACATTTACAGCGCAAATTGGCCTTATCAGTCACACTCGCTACCGCCATAGTTAAAAGTTATTATGCCTTTTTAAAGCACAAACTATCGTCTGTCAAGACGGCAAGGTGCCAATGGTCTGGTCTAGATAGTTAGTTAGTTAGTTAGTTAGTTAGTTAGTTAGTTAGTTAGTTAGTTAGTTAGTTAGTTAGTTAGTTAGTTAGTTAGTTAGTTAGTTAGTTAGTAAGTTAGTTAGTCGACAGATCATCCTCATTGCACATCGAACCATTCAGTCCATAAGTGCTCGGATCCCCTCCTCAGCAAATCCCGCAGCGTGTAGCGGCTAACGACACCAGTTCTGTGTTGGTTTATCAATCTTCTTTGGCTTCCTGCGTAGTGTTCTTGTTTGGCCACACCTCTTTTAATTTGCTGTTCTCGCAGTCTGACCATGGTTGTAGATTCACAGTCATCACTTGGTTCTCGCAAAAGTCTTACTTCTCGTAGAGCATTCAGAATGTCAGCCTGGTCCATGGCGCGTCCGCCCTCCACATTAGCCTTACCTGCGAGCTTGTCAGCCCGCTCATTTCCTTGTACTCCTGCATGCCCTGGCACGAAGATGAAACTAATCTTTGTCAGCCGAGACCGCTCCAGAGACAGCAACCACTCTCTTCGGATCCACCCCATCTCTATCCTCTTGAGCATGCTCATTGAGTCGCTAAGGAAACATGCCCTATTGAATGTCTGTGTCTCGAGCCATGTTATTGCTTTACTTACTGCCATGACTTCCATAGTCAGGCTACTTGTGGTCTCAACAAAAGCACCAGAGTCCTCCTTCACAATTCTCCCTCCGGCCCGCGCCGTAAAGGCCCATGAGCTTCTCAAATGTCGGACGACCGACCCATCTGTGTAAATGACAGAATCACCGTCTAACGAATTCTCGAAAATCAACGCTTGTACTTCCGCCTCCACAGCAGCCGGATTTTCTTGTCTGCATTTTCTGTCTAGTTGGATGCAAACTGAAAAGGACGTACAGAAATCTGTTGGCACTTGTACCCACTCCTCGCCAGGTTCTAAGTCCTCCAGTGAACACACCTGTTGAAGAATGTCTTCGGCTTGACCCATCCACGACCTTCCTCTTTTTAACCTGCTGCCCTTCACCTTCCTAATTTTACTTTGCAGTGGATGTTGTGTGTTTGCGCTAACTCTGAGGTAGGCACGTGCTCTGCAAATTTGTAGTCTGTCTTCAATGGTTGGAAAATCAAGAAGGTAGCGCTTCGCCCTGCATGCTGAATCTCTTGTACATCCAAGAATAATGCGCATAGCTTCGTTTTGTATCTTTTCCATCCTTTCTATCTGCTAACGGCTGAGAGTCAGGATCGCCATCGCATACTCAAAAACAGACATGACCAGCCCCTCATATAGGAGGCATAGATGGTGCTGCTCACAGCTTGCTGCCGCCATCACCCGCATCGCAGCCAAACCCCGCTTGGAATTTGTTATCACCTGACCTTTGTACTCATTATAAGCAAGGCTTCGATCAAAACGTATCCCCAGGTAATTCATCGCCTGCGTTCTTTCTACAGTCTCTGAACACAGGTTAACAGTTGTTGTTGGAGTGTTGACAATATGATTATTCAAAGAGAACCATGTCACTGTTGCCTTTGTTGGGTTGACCATTGCCCCAGCTTCAGCATACCAAGTACATATGCGATTGAGTTTGGTTTGTAGTTCCACAGCAACCTGATCTCTATCCTTACCCTGACGATACACTGAAACATCGTCGGCATATGACAATGTCCTCCCCGATCCAGTGATCTGCTCGCTAGTGATACTTACTGTGTAGGCGTTGAACAGCACCGGATATAATGGTGATCCCTGTGGTAGGCCAGGATATATTGTTATTGGTTTCGAAGTCCAACTGCCACATTTAAAAACTACTTTCCGTTAGAAGGGGGCTGCAGTGATCCAACTAAGGAGGAATGGACTTATCTTGAGTTAAAGAAGCTGAAGCATTAGAAAATCTAATGGTACTCTGTTGTACGCATACTCAAGATCAATGGCTGCAGCAAAGGTTTCACAGCCTGAGTGGAAACCTTCATAAACATCATGGGCAAAAACTGCTGCATTGGTCCAGGTTTCTCTTTTGGGACGGTACCCTCCCAGGGTAGGTGAGAAAACACCTTGCTTCTTTAGGTGGCTTGATATTTTTCTGGCAATTAACTTCTTCAGCAGCTTGTCTTTTATATTCTGCATGGTGATTACTCGATATCCCTGAATTTTTCTGTGGTCTTTGCCATGCTTCGGCAAGGGAATCAGATAGTTGTGTAACCACTCCTCCTTGATCCTAGCACCCCCTATACTGTTGTTGTACATGTCTGCTAGTTTCTCTAGATTGTTGTCGGTACACCTATTGATGTTGTCATTCTTCTGTCATCTGGCCCTGGAGCACTGTTTTTGATCGACGAAGCACAGCCTTGATTTCTTTCACTGTCACTTTGTCTTCATCAGAAATTGTCTGGGCCTTGCATCTGTCTGAGGTGACCTCCTTGGCAAGATTTCGGCCTCCCATGTCTGTCTGGTTGCTCTGCTCTAGATAGCGTTCCAATAGGGCGTTTCCCTTGTCCTCGTCAGTCCTCTGTCAGATGAGGTCAGCACCTCGGAAGTCAGAAATACTCTTATTCTTGACTACCCCACTCATGCTTTTATGTAGTCGTCAGAACAATTTCAGTGACTTGTCTGTGCTTCCTCTTTGACATACCTCTCCTAATTTTTCACCTTTAACTACCATAACCAGTTTTTTTAAATAGCTTACTTGTGTGTGCATCTCTCTTTCTAAGTGCATGCAGACACCAGGATGGGCAACTCTGTTCTTCTTGGCGTTTTGCCATTTTCTTACAGCACTACGCTTATCCACACAGGCCTTCTCCATCTCAAAATTCCACCAAGGTGGCTTCCCAGCTGTTTTTCCTGCCATGAAACTTTCTGCACTTGTCGTGCCTTATTTTACTCACCGCATCTTGCACTGAACTGTCATACTGGAAACTCTTGACCGTTGACTTGTGCTTCCTGGTTCAGCCTTTCTCCATCAATATGCTGCAAGGGTGTTGGTCGCTGCCGTGGTACCCTAGGACGCTCCATCTACACACTGTAGTGAGTGAAGGTGAAACCAGCGCCAGATCAATAGCACTGTCCTCATCACCTACGCGGCTAGCTGTCCTGGTGACACAGCCACTGTTGATACAAACCAGGTCAATGGTGTCAAATGCAGTCTCGAGCGCCTCCCCCTGTGTGTTGGAGGAAATGTTTCCCCATGATCTGCCTTTAGCGTTGAAATCGCCACAGAAAATGACATTTTTTTCATGACATAATTTGTCATTTAAGCACTGCCACTTCTCGGAATTCACACTCGCGTTACGGGTATAAACATTAACCAACACGAATGGTAGACCGGATTGAACTCTGACCGCCTGTATTTGTATGTCGTCATTGTCCCAACTGGACATGTCTAGCTGTGAAGCAACCATACTGTCACGGATGAGAATCGCCATTCCTTGATGTTGCCTGTTGTAGAAACATTTGAAGCCGGCCATTTTGAGTAACTGATTACCCAGTCTCTTCTTTTTACTGATCCTATTTTAAGTAGAACTGAGTGAACAAGAGTTCATGTTGTTATATACATGTACACGGTAAATAATATTTTCGCATCATTAGCGTATACTTAACCTACTGTATTTTGGAAATAATGTGAGTTAAAACTCTCATATTAATCATATCTTGTACTCTCAAAATGAACTATTACTTGTTGTTATTCAGATTGCTTGAGAAAGCAAAAGGTGGACATTGTATACTACAGTGTCCTTTTATGTAATCTTATAGACGATACTCGATGGTTGCAGTGATCAATTGTATACTACAGTATCCTTTTATGTAATCTTATAGACGACACTCCATGGTTGCAGTGATCAATTATATACTACAGTGTCCTTTTATGTAATCTTATAGACGGACACTCGATGGTTTCAATGATCAATATTAAACCTACCGTCTTTACTTCCCATGTCTGTTCAATCCACCAAAATAGTTCCATATTCGCTGTTTTATCATCTTTAATAACCAACATTCTTCAATATTCCAATTTTGTTGTATAGTTGCATTTGCTCATTTCTATGTCCAAGATATTCTTGGAACCCGTCTATAACACTTATATTCAAAGATATTTCTGCGCGGTTCAGCCTGTATAGTACGTGTCCAGGCCTCAAGGACGTATGTTGTAATGAGAAAGATGCACAATCTTTAAAAAAAAGCTAAGTTTTGTAGTTCTACCTTTTCAAAGTCACAATTTATTCAGCTGTTTTATTTTTGAAGAGCAATAGATATGCGTCTTTTAATTTATTTCAGTGTGTCACCGCTGCTGGTAATTAATGAATAATTAACATAGTTCTACTGATCTGTACATTACTGCTTGTTGTTGTATACTGGCAGGTGATAGTCTTGTTGCCAAAATTACCACATACCACTAGAATAGATAGAACAGAGACATCAACCAACATCTTTGTCATCAAGTACCATGCCAACCGGCAAAGGCCTTCATTACTATCCAGAGATCGCGGTCTTCGGTGTTCTGTATCAACTCTGCTGATGATATTCCTCAATCTACCGTCTCAAGCCATTCACTATAATTTCTCTTGGTCTGTCTATGCCTTATTTACCCTCGACCTTTCCATTTGTCACGGTGTTCTCCAGTAACTCTCTTCTCATCACATGACCAAAAAAAGTACTTTGTGTCTTTCTCATTATTGTATATAATCTTCTAGTTTCATTGGCCTCTTTCAGTCAATCGTGTTAGTTACTTTGGCAGTCCAAGAAATTCGCAACATTCGTCTCAGGAACCACATCTCTGTTGCTTCCAAATTCTTTCTAATTTGTTCATTTACACTCCAAGATTCACTGTCATTCAGCAAAGCAGATTCTATATAGCACTTCGGTACTCTCTTTCTTACATTCAATGTTAGTTTCGTATTTAATAAGATACCTGTCATTTTCTGAAATAAAAATTTAGCTTGCCTTGTTCTGCTATTAAACTATGTTGCGCACCTTCCGGATAATAGTATAAATGCCCCTATGTATTCAAATTATCCATTTGGTTAAGAATATTCCCTTCTTTTTCAATTTCACATTTTGGTGTCACATGTTTGCTGACAACTTTCTTTACATGATATTAGACTGTCTAGAAGATAGAGTTTTTAAAACAGTGGTTAACAGAGGTGTCCATTGGTGTTGTCTTTCCTCTGGAGACAACTAGACAAGGCGAGAACGAACGAACGAACGAACGAACGAACAGACTTTATTTTCAAAGGGTAACAAATTGGGCACGCAGGCCCGTCTTACATTCGGCCCTTCCAATCACTCATCTTTCTTTCATGAACAGTGCATAGGAAAAAAACATTGTCACATGAATTTTGTAAACATAAACAATGCATATGACTATGTTATAAGACACATCCACCACCCACCCACACATCCCCCATTCACTCCAACTCCTCCACCCAACCACACACACATACAATACATTCCCCCACCCATCCACCACATCCCTATACATCTCCCCACCCACACACACCTCTCATCCACCACACATCCCATCCACCCACACCCCAGAGAGAGGGATCATGCTGCATGGACAACACATGGTCTATACAAGTCAGCCAATGCTTTGTGCTATGGAGATGTTTACCTCCATCACTGATCTCTGCTACGGTTTTGTGGTTATTGTGCTTTTTTTTTTGAAGTACAGTGTAACCAACTCTTCCCTTTCTTTTTTTCAGCTTGTCTGCTCATTGTCCACGCTTTACATTGGTCAGTGTGTTTTCCATCTTGCAAAAGACTGCATCCGCCATGGAGATTCTTGTTTCAATGTATTCAAGGCATCTCCCTTTAGATGTTATGTCTGTTTTGAGATAGTTTTACCGAGTCACTTGGTTAAGAATATTCTCATTTACTTGTATATTACATTATGATACTTCTTTCTTCCTATTGATGACCATAATCAATGTCTGTTTATAAATTTTAATTATAACACTAATTATTCACTGTATCCAACAAGCGCATCTACCAAGGTTTCAGGGACTGTTAAAAATATACCATCAATGCGTTATCATCAACATAACTAAGGTTATTGATGTATCGTCCCCCATGGATACGTCCGCTCATATATTCTAATTTTCGAGAAAAAAAATTATTTTAGGAAATAGGTTGGCCAAAGTGGGAAAAATGTAGGCCAATAAAGAAAAATTATGGCCAAACTAGGAAAAATATTAGCCAAAGAAAGAAAATATGTTAGTCAAAGTGTGAAACAGTATGGCCAAATTAAGAAAAATATTAAGCAAAGTGAGAAAACTTATGCCAAAGTAAGAAAAATGTCGACCAAGGTTAGAAAATATGTTCACCACATAAAAACAAATGATGGTCACACAAAGCAATTATTTGCCAAAGTAAGAAACTTTGTTAGCCAAACTGGGACAAATAATGGTTAAATTAAGAAAAAATATAGCCAAACTAAGCAATGTACATGCCAAAGGAAGAAAAGTGTCCACCAAAGTAGGAAGGTGTGTAAGTCAAATAAGAAAAAAATAATAGTCAAATTAAGAAATATATGTCGACCAAATTGAGAAATATGTATGGCAAAGTAAAAAAAAAAGTGGCCAAAATAAGTAATATTTTAGCCAAATGAAGACAAATAGTGAAACAAAATGTAAGAAGGTATGTAAGTCAAATAAGAAAACATAATAGTCAAATTAAGAAATATATGTCGACCAAATTGAGAAATATGTATGGCAAAGTAAAAAAAAAAGTGGCCAAAATAAGTAATATTTTAGCCAAATGAAGACAAATAGTGAAACAAAATGTATGGCAAAATAAGAAAAACAGTTGGCCAAATTAAGAAAATATATTACCGAAACTAAGAAAATATGTTAGTCAAATAAAGAAATATGTTGACCCATTTAAGAAAATGTGTTAGCCAAATTACGAAAAAAAAACATGGCCAAATTAAGTAAAAACATTAACCAAAGTAAGACATATGTTAGTCAAATTAGGGGAAATGTGTTAACCAAATTTGGAAAAAGTATTGGTCAAATTCAGAAAAATATTAACCAAAGTAAGAAAATGTGTTAGCAAATTAGGGGAAATGTCTTAGCCAAATGTAACATCAACATCCCAGAATATTTTTCTGTTTTAAATGACATTCATCTTCAGAGCTTAACTACCAATGTTTTAATATCCCGCATCATAAGCATATCTTATTGTCATTATATTAACATGAATTAAAACTTACATACATCAGGTGCACTGATATACTTAACCTTGTTATGATACACAAGGTGAAATGGATGCAAGGATGTCAAATAACATATTATCAATGATATAATAAGTACACTATTACAGGTTCAGTTGACTATATTACTATCATAGTCTTCAATTCTCCACATTATACTATCTTCATCAAATGTACCCTTTCTGCGAACATTAAGCTTATCCCTGTTCAATAGGCTTTTATTTCTGTGATATTATTCCCCAATGGTCATCCCTCTTATTAGAAATGCCCTGTATCATAGCAACGCCATCTGTAACTAAGTCTCAATTCAACGTACTCTAGTAACTACATTTCCTTCCCTGCTTTTTTCGTATTCCGTAATCTTTCAGTGCTCTATATGCCACCAATTCTCTCTCTCTCTCTCTCTCTCTCTCTCTCTCTCTCTCTCTCTCTCTCTCTCTCTCTCTCTCTCTCTCTCTTTATCTGTGTGTGTGTGTGTGTACTTTGATTAACAAAACAACTCGAACAACAAATAAAGATGACCTGAATAAAGATGGTATGAACACCACATACAGATGGTCTGACACATCTTGACGACTTGTCCATTTCCTCTCACAACTTACCCACTTACTATCACAACTCTGTCCACTGATGTTTTTAATGCCTCCCTCACTTCATACATAAGTGCCCCTAAGTTAACATGTCTTCCTCATAGCATACAAAAGGACACATCACCTAAAATAGAAATATTCATCACAAAATATATTCACCACAATAGTACCCTACAACTCAGACATAAGTACTCCTCATTTCTTACAAATGTACCCAATTTTTGTAAGTGCATGTTTTCATCAGCCTTTTTGATAAGGACATGTCTTCGACAGTTTTGGTAAGCTAGTACCTGGTATGTTGTCCTAACGAGGGTCTCTCCAAGGTCCATCCTCTTCGTGATTATTATTTCACTTTGTATTGTGTCCTCTAGTGTCTAATTCTTTCCTCTACGTCTGTGAGTTCCGATCACTACCAGTGAATTGATTTCTCGTGCTATTATACGATACACTAGGCAAGTCATAGTATTAAGAATGTTCATCCGACCTAGCTTGAAAGAAAGACTAAGAAAGTGATATTACAAATAATGTCAAATCTATACTCAAGTGGACGTGTACAAAAATAAACCCGCTATTTCGCATGCTCATGTTAAGAAGTATATTTCTTGTACGATCTGAAATCATCATTTCAAGCTCATTGTTTCGGATTCTCTTATAACTGAAAATTACATCTCATAATACACACTTTGTCAGAAAGTGACTTCAAGAAATTGGAACTGAATAGGACTCACAGATTTGTTTACTTAACGCGGCCGTATGAAGCCTCAACAACAATAACCAATCTATGTGGAATTTGTTCAATTTTGGACTGTATTTGAGTCACCTGATGTGGCGCATCGTATTCCAATGCTTAAACTGTCTTACCAACTCCAGTTTAGTCGCAGGAAGTGGGCTGGTGTACCTGTTAACTGTGTTGGTTTTATAATTGGTCAAATATAGAACCCCCGGGGGATCGGCAGGGGTTCTGGAAGAATCTCAAAACTGAGAGGGAAGACCAGGAGAACATTTAATCAGATAGCGGTGGGAACGATTAGTAGTATGACTCTTCGCTGGCTATTGAACGAGGGGACTGAGCACGTATGGGAATGTCCTGAGTGCAGTGATGTCGGTTCTTGACTCAACTCAACTCAACATATAGTGCAAATGTCAATTGGTGATGTACATGATTCATTTGGTTACAAAGTCTTACCATGAGGAACAAGACACTTTGTCTGGCTTAGAAAATAGTCATTGTTTTTTATTTCGCATACAAATAACATACATTAAGACGTGTATGTTATTGTATATAAGGTGAGTATATACCTAATGTTTTCTTGAAATCTATTGCCATAGTTCTTCCAAAGAAATATGATGCAACGGATTGTGGAAAATTTCGCACTTTGTTTAATAACTCCCGTGACTACCATTATAATGATAATTATGAGTAGAAAAGAAATAAAATAAAACCGGAAGTTTGAGATGAGTAGTGTGGATTTGTGGAAGGTAAAGAGACAAACAACGCCATATACATTTTTGAGAACATTAACAGAAAGAATGATAGAAATGAAAAATGATTTATACGTGTGCTTGATTGACTCACCAAAACATGAGACATTATTAGAATGTTGGAAATGATAAACATTGAAGGTAAAGATCTGAGAATAAAACAGAGCAAAGAGCAGATACAAGCATGGACAACCAGCTGGGAACAGTAGATTGAATATGCATTATGTAAGTAAATGCAGAATAGCACTAGATAAGGCGGCATTTCACAAGATGAAGAATAATATCTGCAAAGTATTTTTCAATCGTGGTGGGTAAAAGAGGTCCGAATAGTTATGCTGAGCCAGTCCTGATTATGGAAGCGGATCATGGACAATTAACTAACAGGTGGGGAATATGTGGAAGTTGCGGAGATATATTTTTATAGAAGAATGACAATTACACAATGGACGTATATAAATAGCAATGACGATATCTTGACAAAAGTTCACTCACAAAAAGAGCTCGCTACTCGCATCTGAAGTGGACATTCACAAGTTGTTGGCATGTCATGAGAATGGGATAGCTGGCGTATGTTGTCACAGCGTGAAATTTGGAGGGTCGGGGAAGCAGTGGGAGATCAAGACAGAAGATGTTGGACAGTCTGAAATTATGGAACATTAGTATCAGAAATTATCGCCAGTATACGATATAGGAAGCTGTGAACAGATATGGTCGCTAACGCCACACGACATGGGCCAGAAGAAGACGCAAATGTAGCAGTAGTAGTGGTAGCAGTACCAGCAGCAGCAGTAGCAGCAGAAGCACAGGAGCAGTATTAATATAATGCACTTGAGCTATTTCTACATTTCTTTGTTGCGTTCAGTGGCATCGAGGTAAAGCATAGCCCACACACGTGTTGCTACTACTACTAATTAGTAATACAACTGTAATTGACTGAGCTTTCCATATAACCAGTGCCCAACTTCTGAGGTACTTGTAATTTACGTCCTGAAGTCAAGAACAAGAAGTCAACAGTTCAACTGACCGGCTTGTGGAAAGAACCGACGTCACAGGAGAGAACGAGTAAGCGTGTTAAACCACACAGCCACACCGACATCAACTTTGAAATCTAACATAAAAAAACATCATTGAAGAGCACGGCGTGTTCCGACTTGTGGAATATCTTTGCTGGACTGACTTCTGGTCTTACTGTCAGACTTGAAATTGGTCGGAGACTCAATGTCGGACTGGCCTGCGGCTGCTACAGTACGCCGTTGATGTTTTACTATTGCCGAGTGTGGGCAAGGTTGATTAGGAGGCTGGGACCACTGTCTTGTCTTGAGCCGAGTCTGTGTTGTCCGTGAAGGTAATTACTTCTGGTTGAGTTCTTCCGTCTCAGATTTGAAGTTGCCTGGGAGTTGTCCACTAGCCTGTGAGTTCAACAGAAAACTGGAGGCTTTAACAACGGCGAGGGGACAGCCTGTCGGTTTTCTTAAATTCCGTGCCTGCAATGGATAGAAGAAGTAGTGTAACATCGGCAAGTAAAACATGGTAATTTGTTAGTAGTCAATGGCAGCAACAGATAACAGAAGGATTGTAGCAACATCAAGGAAAGCCTGAGAATTCCCCAATAGTCTATGACATCATGAGATAACAGAAGGATTGTAGCAATACAAAGGAAAGCTTGGGAATTCCCCAGTAGTCAATCACAGCAACGGATAACAGAAGGATTGTAGCAACACAAAGGAAAGCCTGGGAATTCCAAAGTAGTCAATGCCAGCAACATATAACAGAAGGATTGTAACAACAGCAAGAAACCCCTGGGAATTTCCCAATAGTCAATGACAGAAACATATAACTGAAGGATTGTAGCACCACCAAGGAAAGCCTGGGAATTCCCCAGTAGTCAATGACAGCAAGAAATAACAGAAAGATTGTAGCAACACCAAGGAAAGCCTGGGAATTCCCCAATAGTCAATGACAGCAATAGATAACAGAAGGAGTGTAGCAACATCAATTTCCCAGTAGTCAGTTACTGGAGCCGCGGTGACGCTTTGGCTAGACAATCGCCTGCTGACCTGGCGGCCATGGGTACGATCCGCAGCAGCACGGATTTGATTTAAACAAACTTAAAGTGGGCTCTCGGGTCGACCCAGCCTGAAATGCATACCAAGAAAGTCTTTGGAAGTAAAGGCGCTCCGTTTTATACTGACCACCGCAGTCATCCAGCGCCTATTGATCTTTAAAACATATGGATCCACAGCGATATGCCCGAAGCGACTTACAGCATGTAAGCTTGTCCTTTACTTACTACTACTGCAACAACAGATGGACATGTTAAAATTTACATGAGAATACAATAGACAAGATGATATTGTGTAGTACTAGGAAGTGTGAAGAATCAGATTCGCTGGACTGGTCAGTTAACTTGTATGCCAGATCATAGGCTCCCTGAACGATTTTTTTTTTACGGCGATCTGCGTTGTGGTAAACGCTCCCAAGGCGGCCAAAGGAAACGCTTTAAAGACACTCTGAAAATTTAACTGAAAGATTTTGGAATTCATCTTGACACCTGGGAGACTGCTGCTAAAGACCGTAATTCGTGGAGTACATAAGGGTGCAATCACTTGTGAAGCAACCAGGACTGCAGGAGCTGTGAAGAAAACGCTGGACAGAAAAACCACTGCAGGAGATCCTCCTCCTGGAACGTCAAGTATTCTTTGCCCACATTGTCAAAGAACATTTCGAGCCAAAATAGGCCTAATCTTAGAACTCACGGCTCCATACTTTCAACCCCACTGGATGACATGAATGGCCATCATAATTCTTGGTGGGCAAACAACGGGAAATGTGTCGATGTCAAAACACATTAAATGTAGCCCCAAACTTAGAACATTTATCTTTGACGTTAGATCATTACTGAGTGGATCAGACACGTGGAGAACGACTAACATGATTACTAATAAACATTTTTTACGGGACGTTGCAGTCAACACAAGCATTGTTCAGCTGTTTGTTGATGTTCTTGGCAAGATTACTCTCAGTAGTTTGCCATTGCTCTCAGAGAGACCGGCTCACGTACCCCGTAAGTAACCAACGCGAAGCGATCCGCTGCCGAATCCATAGCAGCTGTGTTCCTCACGTGGATATACTGGATTACAAAGAAAGTCGTTAACATCTTCGCCAGGGAGACTGGCACTAATAAACTACACACATTATTTATTTGGTGTCTGTACTTAATACCAAGTATTCTTCGCGGACACCGCATATGAAACTGTTTCAACGTTTCTCTTGGTGTGAGTAACCCGTAACGGCTACCTCTCGCTTTGGTTCCGAGAAAGGTTAACACCAGGGAAGGAGTTATACCTCTCCATAGCACAAAGCCTCTGCTGAAATATAGAGACCATGTGTTGCCCATGCAGCATGATCCCTCTCTCGGCCTGCCTAGTTCACTTCAGAGGAAATGTAACACCTATACATCTGGAACAAGACAAGCTGCAGAAGTTGCTGATCAGTAAAGCAATGTTGTAACTGTCCGCATGTCGAAGCTTCGATCCTAGACCATCTGCCAACCAAGGCTTAGGGCCTGGTCTGATCTGTAATGAAATTATGTCTTTAGGTTGCATTTATACTAGGGATAGAGAAGGCCTAAAAGAAACGGAAACGAAGATTAGAAAAATTAATTATACAGGGGCTGAGTGGTCTCGAGGTATGGTGTCTGCTTCGAGTGCTGGAAGTCCCGGTTTCAAGCCCGGTGAGGACCGGGATTTTTTCACTTGGACTTCTAGTAACAAAATTTCCCTTGGTCTCTGCTCTGGGTAGTGAGATCAGACACCTGTGTGTATTGTTGCGCACGTAAAAAAATCCCTTGGCAGTTGGAAATCGAAAAAGAGCAGCCTAACGGCGCTGCCCGGGCAACATTTCAAGTGAAAAATGTACCCAAAGTAGTTTAAGATCATCACCCGTGCTACGGAGTTCGTGCACTGAGCTGAGGTTCTCCGGACTCAGGCTTGAGTTAGGAGTAGAACGGAGCACTTATGGGTTACACCCGTGTGCCGTGATGTTGATCTGTCAACTAAACTAAACTTATACAGGGAGGACATTAACATGTTTAACATTAACATTAATGGAACATGAGATAGCGAAAGGCGGACGGCTTGGAGTCAGTTGGCTAAACGCCTATGCTGCAAAGAAAGATAATTGGAGAAAAAAGAAGAAGTCATTGCAATAGTAACCCGGGGAAATGCAGTGGCTGGCACTCTTGCCTGCTTGCCCAGTGTGGTCGTGTACTCATGTCCCATTAGAGGCGGATTTTTAAAACATATTTTATTGCGCTCGTTTTAAACTCAATCATAGTCCATACAAATGCTACTACTAGTGAGTGTATTAAATTGATTTTTGCGTATGGATTAGTTTTCCATATTACCAGTGTCCATCAGGCGAACACGTTAAGACTTCTGAGGTATTTGTAACTTACGGTCTGCAAGTCAAGAACTGCCGAAGAGTTAAGCGACTTTCTCCGTAATCCCGTATATCCACGTGAGGAACGTAACTTGCGCGAAAATCGGTAGCGGTTATCGCCGCGTTGGTAACTTACGGGGTATGTGAGCCGGTCGCTCAGAAAGAAATGGCAAACTGCTGAGCGTAATTTTGCCAAGAAATCGACAATCAGCTGAAAGATGTTGGTGTTGACAGCGATGTCCTTAAAGGATATGCGAAAAAAAAGTCAAGAACTGTAAGTTCAACATTATAGTCTAGCTGACCGGTATAGGGTCTGAACCGGCTACCTCGGCATCAGCACACCGGAAATTTGACATCGAACGCTCGTATACATTCAGCCATGCCGATCTCCGTGTGTAAAAAAAATATAATGACATGCGTTCCATAACGACGGACTGAGATGTAGCCTAGACTGACATCGCATTCAGTTGTTTAGACAATTTCCAGAAAGAAAGTGATTGACTGGCGGAGTAACAGAGGCAACAAATACCAGTTGAGTTAAGTTGAACTAAGAATCGATATCACTGTACTCAGAACATTCACATACGCGCTCCATCTCCTCGTTCAACAGCCAGCGTAGAGTCATACTACTACTCGTTCCCGCCGCTATGTTTTGCATATCCTTTACAGGACATCGCTGTCAACATCAGCATCTTTCAGCAGTATATTGATTTCTTGGCAAGATTACGCTCAGTAGTTTGCCATTGCTTTCTGAGCGGCCGGCTCAGTTATCCCGCAAGTCACCAGCGGGGGTCGAACCGCTCCCAGCTCTCGCCCTGCTACGAGACTCTGCGTGATAAACGGGATTACGGAGAAAGTTTTGTAACCCCTCAGCCAGAGAGACCGGCTCCCGCCGCTATATGATTACATATTCTCATGGTCTTCCCTCTCAGTTTCGAGATTCTTCCAGAATCCGTGCCGATTCCCCCTCAATATCATTCTTTCCACATACGGGTTCTCAATCTGTTCCTCCTCCTTCTCCACCAGGTCCCACAGGCGCTCGGCCACCTCTCTTGTGGCCATAGGTAATCATAACCAAGAGGTGCATTCCCTGCCAGCCTATCAGCCTGTTTATTCCCCCAAACTCCCGTGAGGCCAGGGCCGAAAATCAAATAATTACCAGTGTCAGCACAATTCGGGATTTTAAAACTCAAGAAAGTATTGCTCGCAGCGGGTTTAATCTTGTTTATTGTTTCGTAACGTTGAGTTCTACTCAACATTATTCTGAATTGTCGTTTATATGTGTTTTTCCTTGTATGATTCCATTAACTCACCTTTTATAGCCATCTTATACGGCGTGGCTTTGTCGTAGTATTGTTCAAGCATAAATGGTGCGCTTACATACAATCATCTTTTCCCGATTGATTGATTGGTTGATTGATTGATTGATTGATTGATTTGTTGATTGATTGATTGATTGATTGATTGATTGATTGATTGATCTAGGAACCGACATCACAGCATTCGGGGCATTCCCATAGGCGCACCGTCACCATCCTCAGCAGCCAGCGAAGAGTTCCAACACCAATAGTACCAGTAGCAATCTGATTATATGTCCGTCTCGCCTTTCCTCTGAGCGTCGAGCGTCGGCCAAATCCCCTCGTCACTCCTCGCGGCAACCATGTCTGCCTTGTCATGCATCAATACTCCACCAAATTTTGCAGATTGTCTTTGGGAGGTTCCTTGAATTAAAAGTCTGTAAGAATTTCTGTAAAATCAATATTAATTACAGGTGGTTGAAATCTCGTGTCTGAGTTCATACCGTTGCATTACAACGTTCTGTTCATTTCAAATTAACGAGCCTTGCGTCGAAGAGTGAAAACGTCGCTAAAAGTATGAGAGAATAGGGCAAAGAAAGGTGCCGTGATATAAATTAAACCAAAGAACTGTAATTTAGAAAACCAGCAACAAGAATTAACACTCAACTATTTATAATTACCATATATTGTCAGTACAATCCAATAATATTACAGTTAATTTAGAACGGCGGGCACTCAACTGGAACGCTGCTGGCATTTTATTGAACGAACCATCACAACAGACAGACAATGTAGATGTGACCGCTTCTATTACTGCTATTAGTTCGATCCACGCATTCGTTTATCATTGACTGTTGTGAGTTAAATAATAATCTGCTTTTTGACAAAGCAGACATGAAATTATATATAATACTTTAAATGTGTAATTTAGGTTACATAATATGGTCGGGATAATTGTCAACAGGTGGTAACATCGTGGTGCGAATGTCTGTGGTTCGCAGCCTGGAGCACACATTTGTACCAGTTTAACGTCTGGCAGTACGTCATTTTTCTCATCATTTTGAAGTCTTACTGTCTGAGATTCGCACGTAAACTGTTTGATGAAAACGCGACGTACCATTGGCTGAGAACCACTGCTCCTGTTTGTTCACCATTGAATTCATTATTTTATAAAGGTCGACGTGACCGAAAGGATTAAACCGTTCGCACTTCAACTTCTGGTGCGCTGATGGTCGGTTAGTCAGATCAAGCAACACACCTTGACTTGGGGACGTAAATTACAATTACCTCAGAAGTCGGAAATGGGTTCGCATCATGACGAGGGACACTGGTAATAGGGAAAGCTAACCCATATGCATAAACCAGTCGAGAGTACTGAATAGTAGTGGCAACTACTACTACTACTACTACTACTACTACTACTACTAATACTACTACTACTACTACTACTACTACTACTACTACTACTATTACTACTACTACTACTACTACTACTACTACTATATTGGATGTTTTACTGTCTATAGTGGATGTTGTACTGTGTATGGCGGATGTTGTACCGTCTATAGTCTATTTTGCACTGTGTATAGCGTATGTTGTACTGTGTATAGCGGATGTTCTATTGGGTATAGTGGATGTTGTACTGTCTATAGTGGATGTTGTACTGTATATAGTTGATGTTGTACTGTCTACAGCGGATGGTGTACTGTGTATAACGTATGTTGTACAGTCTATAGTGGATGTTTTACTGTCTATAGTGTATGTTGTACTGTCTATAGTGGATGTTGTACTGTCTATAGTGGATGTTGTCCTGTCTATAGTGGATGTCGTACTGTCTATAGTGGATGCTGTACTGTCTATAATGTATATAGTACTTGGGATAGTGGATGTTGTACTGTCTATAGTGGATGCTGTACTGTCTATAGTGGATGCTGTACTGTCTATAGTGGATGTTGTACTGTCTATAGTGGATGTCGTACTGTGTATAGTTGATGTTGTACTGTCTACAGCGGATGGTGTACTGTGTATAACGTATGTTGTACTGTCTATAGTGGATGTTGTACTGTCTATAGTGGATGTTGTACTGTATATAGTTGATGTTGTACTGTCTACAGCGGATGGTGTACTGTGTATAACGTATGTTGTACTGTCTATAGTGGATGTTGTACTGTCTATAGTGTATGTTATACAGTCTATAGTGGATGTTGTCCTGTCTATAGTGGATGTTGTCCTGTCTATAGTGGATGTTGTACTGTATATAGTGGATGTTGTACTGTCTATAATGTATATAGTACTTGGTATAGTGGATGTTGTGCTGTCTATAGTGGATGTTGTACTGTCTATAGTGGATGTTGTACTGTCTATAGTGGATGTTGTACTGTCTATAGTGGATGTTGTGCTGTCTATAGTGGATGTTGTACTGTATATAGTTGCTGTTGTACTGTCTACAGCGGATGGTGTACTGTGTATAACGTATGTTGTACAGTCTATAGTGGATGTTGTACTGTCTATAGTGTATGTTATACTGTCTATAGTGGATGTTGTACTGTCTATAGTGGATGTTGTACTGTATATAGTGGATGTTGTACTGTCTATAGTGGATGTTGTACTGTATATAGTTGATGTTGTACTGTCTACAGCGGATGGTGTACTGTGTATAACGTATGTTGTATTGTATATAGTGGATGTTGTACTGTATATAGTGGATGTTGTACTTTATATAGTTGATGTTGTACTGTCTACAGCGGATAGTGTACTGTGTATAACGTATGTTGTACAGTCTATAGTGGATGTTGTACTGTCTATAGTGTATGTTATACTGTCTATAGTGGATGTTGTACTGTCTATAGTGGATGTTGTCCTGTCTATAGTGGATGTTGTACTGTATATAGTGGATGTTGTACTGTCTAAAATGTATATAGTACTTGGTATAGTGGATGTTGTGCTGTCTATAGTGGATGTTGTACTGTATATAGTGGATGTTGTGCTGTCTATAGTGGATGTTGTACTGTCTATAGTGGATGTTGTACTGTCTATAGTGGATGTTGTACTGTCTATAGTGGATGTTGTACTGTCTATAGTGGATTTTGTACTGGGTATAGTGGATGTTCTTCTGGGTATAGTGGATGTTCTACTGTCTATAGTGGATGTTCTACTGCCTATAGCAGTGGTTCTCGACCGGTGGGGAATTCCCCCCCCCCACAGGGGGGTATTTTGGGGTTTCCAGGGGGGGGGGGGGGGGGAATGAAGATTATTTCAAGATCAAGATAATACAAGAAGCGATTACTTGATCTTGTTTTTCCCTTCATACTTTACGGTTCTGTACGTCTCACCCTTCTAAAATTCATTTTATAAAGTAAGTAGACCCACAAATCACGTTTTATGTGGACGTCTAGACTTGTTTTTGTATGTGCTTCCATTATTACGTACAATGTGTAGTGACGGGAGGGGGGATTTTTAGGTAGGAAATACGAAAGGGGGAGGGGGGAAATGACGTTCTGAAAATATGGTGAAGGGGGGCACGGACCAAATTTTTAGGTAGGAAATACGATACGAGGGGGGGGGGGGGGGGGGGGGGGGGGGGGGGGGGGGGAGGGAATGACGTTCTGAAAATATGGTGAAGGGGGGTGCGGACCAAAAAAGGTTGAGAACCACTGGTCTATAGTGGATGTTGTACTGTCTATAGTGGATGTTGTACTGGGTATAGTGGATGTTGTACTGTCTATATTGGATGTTTTACTGGGTATATTGGATGTTGTTCCATTTTATCGCTCGGCGTTCTCTAGGAGTGAGAAAGACTGATTACCCCTTTCTCCGTGCACTCATGCCTCCATCAATATGATGATTCTAACACTTCACATACGCATTGCAAGTTCCTGCTACGGGTAATGTTCTATTTCTTTGTTTTTGTAGTTGATGTTACCTGTGCACCAAAAGCTGATAGTTACCATTGCACCAAAAGCTGATTTTACCTGTGCACCAAAAGCTGTATTATCTGGTGGTCAATGTCAGCCACAGAGTCGTCGGTTATGGCAGTTTGAAACCTGTTTCTGACCAAGTCAGGATACTATTGGTGATTATAGAATACCATTGTAATCCGTTTATTCTCCACCGGCAGCATATAATAAATGTGTGTAGTTTATTTGTAGACATGTTATTGTTCTCCATGTAAATGCTCTATACAGCTGTACTTATTTAACGCGATAATTTATTATTGTAAGTTTGGTGCGCAGTTTAATCTGATTTGACTTACGCAAAAACCTTTGCGATATATAACCTACTCTTGTCTTTTGTCTTTTTATTTTAATGTCCGTAGGTGTTCCTTGCCGGTTTCCCTGGCGAAGGTGTTAAGGACGTTGTTCGTAGTCTCGTATACCCACGGACGAACACAGCTGCGCGAGATACGGCAGCGGATCGTATCGCGCTGGTTACTTTCGGAGGTATGTGAGCCGGTCTTTCAGAAAGCAATGGCTAACTACTGAACGTAAAACTTGCCAAGACGTCAACAGCAGCTGAAAAATACTGGTGTTGACTGGAAAGGTGTTCCATGTTTTAATTTTCAGTATATGCACAGTGACGACTTAAGAGTTATAAACATTTCAGGCAAATATAATCTGAACACGCTAGGAAATGAATGTTGCTCACAACGCAACGCCTGCCAGTGGTCATGCCATTAGAGACCTCATGAGCAATGATCTCCGTGTGGTGTTTCTCACAGTTAACTGTAGCATTCTAGCCAGTGCCGTGGCCATATTCGGGATTGTCACAAACATCATCAACATCGTGGTGTTCTTCAAACAAGGCATCAGTGACACGATCAACATCAGTCTTCTATCGCTGGCCGTCTCCGATTTATGCTCCTTGATCTTCCTTCAATTGATCAATCTGTTCAGAAACCCTTTGTTCATCTACAAAGTCCCTGTACTCGCTGATGAGGTTCAGCATCTCTCAGCAGCTTGGCCCCATGCATGCTTCGCCAGAATCACCAGCTGGATCACGGCTTACATCACGCTTGAAAGATGCCTATGTGTGATTATTCCCCTGAAGGTGAAAAGAGTTGTTACCCCTAAAGTTACGATCTACTCCATGGCAATCATTTTTCTAGTTATGTTTGTAACTATGACTCCTGAATATGCCACTTGTTATATTGACTGGAAGTTCAGCCCTGCTTACAACCAAACAATGCTAGGACTCATTTTTCTTAAAGGCAGGGATCAAATGGTAGCTGTAAGCTTCTGTTTATCCTCAGTCACCCAAATAGCTGGATTTGGCGCTGTAATTTTATGTTCTACCATCCTAGTGATAAAAGTTCATCAGTTATCAAAGTGGAGACAATCTTCGGCCAGTGATACTTCTAAGGAAAGCTATAAACGAAGTCAGAAAACAGTTAAAATGGTTCTTTTGGTTGCGGTGATATACTGTGTATGCTTTCTGCCTATGATGACAAATTTTATCGTCAGTTCTATGGAACCTGGCTTCATGATTTTTGGTCCATATCACAATACATTTATTACAGCCTGGTCTTTTGCATTTCTCATTGACGGCATTAACTCTAGTGTTAATATTTTTGTCTACTACAGAATGAGTACGAAATACAAAACAGCCTTTGATAATTTATTCAAAAAATCATAGTGAAACGGATTTTATTCTCATGGTAAAAGCATGATCAGCAGCAGCAGCAGCAGTATTATCATTTTTTAAAGTATAAACCGTGGGGTGTTTCATTGCAAAACAAAAGTATATATATATATATACGCAATTAGGTTATATCACTCCATCCATCATGTGCCATGCCGGTAAGCGTGGGCGGTCATGTTCTGTCATCTTACTCGATCACCAGAGTCGTGGATCAGCTCCGTGTTTCTGTCTCGACCATGCCACAAGGCCAAGCCATCCAGGTACTTGCTTCTAGGTCTTCCCCTTGGTCTGTTCCCCTCGATCTTACCAGTTGTCACCAAATTCTCCAATCCATTTCTTCTCATAACATGCCCAAAACATTTTGACTGTCTACGTCTAATTTCTCTAATCAATTTACGATCTTCATTTGTTTCTTGAAGGACTTGTTCATTGGTCTTTCTGGCTGTCCATGGTATTCTTTGCATTTTCCTCAGAAACCACATCTCTACAGCCATCAGATGTTTTTCAGCCTGACTGCTCATTGTCCACGCTTCACATCCATATAAAAGTACAGGTTCAATGTAGCATCTCAACACTCTTTTTCTCGTTTCAATTGACATCTTTTTATTGGTCAATATGTTTTTCATCTTGCTAAAGGCTACTTTTGCCATGGCGATTCTTGTTCTAATCTCTTCAAGGCATCTCCCATCAGATGTTATTACTGTTCCGAGATAATTGTACCTGCTCACTTGTTGAAGAATATTCCCATTTACTTGTATATTACATTGTGGTATTTCGTCCTTCCTAGTGATGACCATAATCTGTGTCTTTTTACAATTTAATTCTAACCCTAGTTGTTCACTGTGTGTAACAATCGCATCTACTAAATTTTGCAGGTCCTGTTCATTGTCTGCAATCAAGACTGTATCATCTGCATATCTAATGTTATTGATGCATCGTCCCCCAATGTTGATTCCTTCCATATCTTCAATATTTCTGAAAATACTTTCACTGTACAGGGAAAACAGATCTGGAGACATTACACATCCCTGTCTCACACCCCTTTTAATAGGCTGATATTGGCTTACTTCATTATCAACTCTTATGGCAGCTTGTTGTTTCCAATATATGTTTTTTACAAGTCTAAGATCTTTTCCATCAATTTGTAGATCTTCAAGCATCCTTATCATGTTGACATGTCTCACTTTATCAAAAGCCTTTGTGTAGTCAATAAAGCAAAGGTGTAGATCTTTGTTTACTTCTATAGAACGTTCGATTATGTTTCTCAGTATATACACAGCATTTACTATACCCTTGCCTTCCACAAACCCACATTGTTCTTCTCCTATTTCAGGTTGTATTTTCCTCCTAACTCTTTGCATGATAATTCTTAGCAAATTCTTCGTGATGTGACTCATTATACTAATTGTTCGATGTTGATCACATTCCAAGGCTCCTGATTTCTTTGGGATTGCAATAAATACAGAATTACATAACTCCTGAGGTATATTTCCAGTATCATATATTGTATTAAGCAGACTGGTAACTTTATCTATTCCATATTCTTCTAAAGCATTAATCATTTCTGTTGTGACGCTGTCTGAACCGGGGGTCTTGCCAGATTTCATATGGTTAAGCGCATTTTGAACCTCCATCTTTAAAATTGCTGGTCCTTCATTATTATTTTGGACATCATACTGTTCGTCTCTGTTATCGTCGTAAAGGTTTTTCACATAATCTGACCATTCATGTAAGATCTGATCTTTTTCTATTATGACTCTTCCATCTTTTGTCTTTAGGCAGCCTGCTGATGTACGTGTTCTTTGATTAGTAAGATCCTGAATTCTTTTGTGCATTAGTTTCGCATTGTTACTGTTGTGTTGTTTTTCAATTTCTCTGCAATTTTTCTCAAGCCATGTTTCTTTTGCCTCCTTACATAAGGTTCTCACTTTTCTGTGAATTTCTTCATATTGGCAGGATTATCTTTGTTCTGTCTTCTTGTTTCCATTAGTTGTAAAATTTCTTCAGTCATCCATGTCTTACGGCCCACTTTCTTTACTTTTGGAATAGTTTTTTCTGCTGCGCAACTGATTGAATTCTTCATCGTTTCCCATTGATCATCTACATCTTGAAACAGGATCTCTAGATCAAACAATATATCAAATTTGTTCTTTACTTCTATGTTAAAATTATCTTGTATTTCTTTCTCAGTTTTGAATTTGCACAAGTCATATTTAGGGTTTCCTGCTGTATACTTGACTTTCTTTAACTTTACCCTCACTGTGCCTGTAATTAATCTGTGATCACTGTAACAGTCTGCATTTGGAACTATTTTTACGACTGTTAACTCATTTCGAAACCTTTTGCTAATCAGGATGTAATCTATCTGGTTTTTAATCCTGCTGTCTGGACTCACTATCACTATTATATCACTACTGTTTCAATATCTAAACACAGAAAAGTAAGGCTGAACAGTATATTCATTCAAAGTCGTCTTTACCAATGACAGAAATAGTACTCAAAGTCATCACCGTCATCATCATCAAGTGCATTGCCGGATGCCGTGGGCGTTCATTCTTCTCCACAAATTGCAATCTCCGATGGCATGGATCAATTCCTGTGTTGACTTCCTCCCATGCCATGACACAAGTCTAGAATATTCTCAAACTACGATAACAGCAAATGACATTAGCATGCTAAAAACTTGATTGATTTAATTTCTTCTTCGTGTTCCTCTTCCTCTTTTGTTCCAGTTGTTAATATCGTTGTTGTTGTTGTTGTTGTGGTTGTTGTTCTTCTTCTTCTTCTTCTTCTTCTTCTTCTTCTTCTTCTTCTTCTTCTTCCTCTTCTTCTTCTTCTTCTTCTTCTTCTTCTTCTTCTTCTTCTTCTTCTTCTTCTTCTTCTTCTTCTTATAGTGCTTGCAGCGTCACCTTGATCATAATTTCAATCCGCAATCTTTTATTTTCGTGTTCTGCCAATCATTTCTGATAAAGATCTTCGTCCATTCCATGACTTCAAATAGTCTAGCATTTTCTCTCATGTGTCCCCTGCCTCTCATCTCCTCCACATTTTCCGTTGTCATGACGTACTCCATGTTTCCTTTCCTATAACATGTCCACAGAATGCTGACCTGTTTTATTCTGATGAGAGCAGGTCCATCTGTGAGTTAACTTCATTTAAAATATTTCCATTCCATATGTATGTGTTCAGGACATTCTCATCATTCTTCTATAAACCCACGCATCTGTTGCTTACACATATTGGTTCACTAGTCTTGTAATTGTCCATGATTGACTTCAGTACATCATGAATGGCTCCTCAGAAATTCTATTCTCACCTCGACTAATAAATATATATTCCATTTAAACAAATTTCGTCTTGTGAGATACTGCTTTTGCTTGAACAATGTAACTTCTTGAATAAATTTTCCATCAAGATTCTCAAATACTTAAATACATTGCCTTGTTTCAGATCAGTTTCATTTAATTCGATGCTGCATTTATGAAGACATGTATAACGTAGTAAATGCAATTATTTATGTTTGTATGTGATTCATATTAAGACCTTTGTTGTACCTTTTTGTGGCAATATAATCTACCATTTGTTCACTTGCGCTCCATGTTCTGTTATCAAAACTATGCCCTCAGCTAATGTAGCAAAATTGGTGGGAATGGCTGTAAGGACACTAAAACACTGCTCAAATCTTATTACTTATATTTTCCTCAAGGCAAGTTCTAATGTCCCCTCGGGACCGCCACATATATTCTCTTACTTTATCTAATAATAATAATAATAATAATAATAATAAAATAATAATAATAATAATAATAATAATACCCTAGTGTAACAGCCCGTCCCCTTTTGGCAGGCCAGTATATTCCACATAGCTAATAACAAGTGGCTATTAAAAACGATAAAACAAAGAAAATTTAAATATTTTGGTCACTTGAAACGTCACGAAAGTTTGGAGAGAAAAATAATGGAGGGGTATATGCCAGAGAAGAGAGGAAGAGGAAGGTCAAAGAGAAGATGGTGCAGGATGTAGCGGATGAACTCCAGATGGGTGTATCGGATGCGGGGTATCTTGCTTATGATCGAGAGGTTTTCTTGAAGGTTGTTATGGGAGTTATGTTCTGCAAAGGACATGCTACTGAATGAATGAATGAATTAATTAATTAATTAATTAATTAATTAATTAATTAATTAATTAATTAATGAATAACAAGTACCACGCCAGTCATTACTATTACTGAGTCGTGTAGTATTGATTTTTCATTTTTCCCATGCCTTTACAATGCATATCTTTTATATTTTTGCCGTTTTCAGTTAGCCTTGAATGATGTGTGAATGATGTAATGTATGAAAGAGAGTGATAGAAGGGCAGAATGTTAGACGGGCCTGCGTGCCCGATTCTTAACCCTTTGAAAATAAAGTTTTGTTGTTGTTGTTGTTGTTGTTGTTGTTGTTGTTGTTGTTGTTGTTGTTGTAACTCCTGACAGTAATCAAGATAGACAGAACGAAGTCAGACTATTAACAATCATTTATTGAGGCTCTGGCTCAACGATTGAAAACATAAAACACCAACAAAATACGGAGACATTTACATCAGACACTTAGCTGGCTGTATGAAATTAGACCTGAGGGATGTGGCAAGCTAGCCCAGTAATAAAGTTCATCATAGACACATGTAGAGTCAGTTGTCGCGTGTCCGTATTGTCTGGGAGGACAGACGCTGTTCACCCTTGTTATGTGTTGGTTGCCCCTTGATATATTCCTCGACAGCTGGAAAATAGGATTGTTTATCCTTGCACACTATCTGGAGGCGATAATTTTATTCAGCCAAAACGTTCAACCACAAAAAACTCGAGGAGGAAACTTTCTTCACTTTTGTTGATGGTTCCAACAAAACATCGACGGTGCATTTTCAATTAACAGCATAAACTCAGCCACAGTTGATGGTCCATTGTTAAAAAGTTGATAGTGCATCGTCAGTCAACAAGAGAACATCAAAACAGTTGATGCTTCATTGTCAAAAGGTTGACCGTGCAAAAGATACTCAAACAACAAATGTATGGTTTATCGTAAAAAGCCACACGGATGCACATTCAAAACACTGAGCATTCATCTTCAAGGTCATGGTCAATGGAAAACTCAAAATGGGGTAGCCTGAAACAAACAACTCTAGGATAGACATCAGAACCAGCCCAGTCTAAACATGACCTGAGACTCGTCTGTTTTCTTCTAAGGATGATTCTCAGAGATACGGGCATCATTTAATAACCACACAGACACGCACACGCACACACACGCACACACACACATATCTATCTATTTATCTATCTATCTATCTATCTATCTATCTATCTATCTCTCTATCTATCTTTCTATCTATCTATCTGACCCGGCCCGGCATCGCCCAGTTCCTGGCGGGGATCTATCTATCTATCTATCTATCTATCTATCTATCTATCTATCTATCTATCTATTTATCTATCTATCTATCTAACTATCTATCTGACCCGGCCCGGCTTCGCCCAATCCCTGGCGGGGATCTATCTATCTATCTATCTATCTATCTATCTATCTATCTATCTATCTATCTATCTATATATTTCTCTATCTATCTTTCTATCTATCTATCTGACCCGGCCGGGCTTCGCCCAGTTCCTGGCGGGGATCTATCTATCTATCTATCTATCTATCTATCTATCTATCTGACCCGGCCCGGCTTCGCCCAGTCCCTGGCGTTGATCTATCTATCTATCTATCTATCTATCTATCTATCTACAGACAGACAGACAGACAGACAGACAGACAGACAGACAGACAGACAGCATTAGAAGAGCACTTGAAAGATCTTTACATCTTCCCCCAACAATTAACTTGGGTAAATAAAGCGGCGGCAGCAGCAGCAACAGCAGTAAGAGAAGGAGGAGGAGGAGGGGGGGGGGAAGAGGGGGAGGAGGAGAAGTAGGAGGAGGAAGGGAGGAGGGGGAGGAGGAGGAGAGGGAGGAGATGGAAGGGGGAGGAGGAGGAGGAGGAGGACTACGGGAGGAGGAGGAGTGGGAGGAGGAGGAGGATTATAACACATATGCCTGTAGATAACTGTAGCGAAAATGTCCACCTATCTGAGAAATATGCAACAATTTTACATATATAGCAATGCTATTAAAAGTTATGTCCTATCGCTATATATAAATTATAATGTAAATTAAAATATTAAATAATATTAAGTAAATAACTGTTTGTACACTAACAACTATGACAGTTGGCAGCACCGGAATGAGAAGAAGACGTGTAGCGTGTAGAAAATTTCATCTCAATCGGATGGATCCTTCGCGAACGCATAAATTATATATATATATATATATATATATATATATATATATATATATATATATATATATATATATATATATATATATATATATATATATATATATATATATATATATATAAAGGTTTCGTTTTGCGTTAACATTCGTAAAATAATTTCCAATGCAGACTGTTATAGTGATCACAAATTAATTACAGGCACATTGAGAGTAAAGTTAAAGAAAGTCAAGTATACAGCAGGAAACACTAAATATGATTTGTGCAAATTGAAAACTGACAAAGAAATACAAGTTAATTTTAACATAGAAGTAAAGAACAAATTTGATATATTGTCAGATCTAGAGATAATATTTCAAGATATGGATGATCAATGGGAAATGTTGAAGAATTCTATCAGTTTGGCTGCAGGAAAAAATTATTCCAAAATTAAAGAAAGTGGGTTGTAAGACATGGATTGACTGAAGAAATTGTACAGATAATAGAACGAAGAAGACAGAACAAAAATAATCCTGCCAAATATAAAGAAAATTCCAGAAAAGTCAGAACTTTATGTAAGGAAGCAAAAGAAGCATGGCTCGAGAAAAAATGCACAGATATTGAAAAACAACACAACTGTAAAAATACCAAAGTAATGCACAAAAGAATTCACGAGCTTGCTAATCAAAGGACACGTAGATCAGCAGGCTGTCTGACGACAAAAGATGGAAAAATCATAATAGAATAATATCAGATTTTACATCTATAGTCAGATTATGTGGGGGGAAAAAACTTTATTATGATAACAGAGAAGAACAGTATGATATTCAAAATAATATTGAAGGACCATCAATTTGGAAAATTGAGGTTCAGAATGCTCTTAACCATATGAAAACTGACAAGACCCCGGTTCAGACAGCATCACCACAGAAATGATTAATGCTTTAGAAGATTATGGAACACATTAAGTTTCCAGACTGCTGAATACAATATATGATACCTAATGAATTATGTAATTCTATATTTATTGCAATCCCAAAGAAATCATGAGCCTTGGCGTGTGATTGCCAGACGACATCTCGGGGTATATCTAATTCAAACAATGTAACTTGATAACAAAACACAGCTCGTCAACAACAGTCGTCAAATACAGGTTCAGAAGCCAAAACCGAACTGAAGAACTTTGACAGTTACGACGCTGTTTATTTTCCGCAGCGCACAGGCTTGTAGCAACGACAATAATAAATAATAACATACTGTGCCTCTTCTGACCAGGTCAGCAGTATTACAATTATAATTAAGATTAATAACATGTCCCAAGCCTTCTGCACTCGTAGTTCTAAACAATGTCCTTGCCCGTCCACACGGCGTCCTTCTCTCTATCTTCGAAATGTCCTTTCTGCCGTTTCTCAGACATCGAGTTTCTGTGTTGGTCTGCCTGTTTATTTGTGGCTTCGATCAACGTTGTGTCCACAGATTGTCTCGTCCATTCCAATTACTAATTCAGCCACTAATGCGATATAAAGCCTGTGCCTAGCCAACCGATATTTCCTAAATCAACATGAGCCTGCCGCTCCTAAGAAGCTCCCAAGTCCGTCTGCCTTTGTTGTTGTTGACAATCTTCCGTGACGTTTCTGTGTTATCACGTCATCTGCTTAGATTTCTTAGCATTTTGGCTTTGGGATTCTCTGATATTTCTAATTTGTCTATTGCGTCACACCTGCTACTTGGCAGTATGCCCCTCCCCTTTGAAAATGATGCAATCATTTTAAACTGTTGTCGATTAGTCTAACCTGACAAGTAGCAGTGCAGACGCAATGAGCTATATGTTGTGCTAATACGATGGTATGGTCTCCTATCAATCACACATAAAATCTAATAAAAGAAAATTATTATTATACGACGGGCACGCACTCCAGTCTACACCCAACGGTAGACGTCGTGTAGCACTGCCAATGGGAGGGCTGTGCTAACTACACTATAATACAGTCTAGTCCCTCATTTGTCAAAACCGACAAGCGTCCACACTCTAAGCTAAAAACCCCGAGTGAGGGGACGTGTGTCATTAACTGGTACCAATCCGTCTATATTAGTTTTGACCTGTAATTATAATCTCATTCTTTCATCTGCTATGTCATCAGTCCTTGTTACGTTGATAGGCGAGGCTTTCTGCCTTGGTAGCGGTTGACGTATAAAATCATATCAGTTTCCTTTCCTTTGTCGTGGCGGTTATGTTGAATATCAATGTAGCTCTAGCTACTATCGCCTCATGCAGTAAGGAATGCCATGTCGAATCTCTTTCAATATGTGACATCATCATTGTCGCCTCATGTGTTGATGGTAATCCCAAAAACCTATAATCAGTCTATTCCCGCAGAACCAGGACAATCATAATCTTAAAATACTTATATGTAACTTATGAACTAGTAAATCATTAATCATAATTATGCACATCTTTTCATTGTGTCATGCTATTCAGCCCGATATATCTTAATGTACAGTCTGTACTGTTCTTCGTCTGAACTGTATCGTGTATGTGTTCAATATATAAATTATCTACATTCTACCAACAAATATGCATGTAACAACTTAAATATATTCATATATTATCAGTCTTTCAACGATGGATGACGTAATATGTGAAAAGTATATGAATTGCATGATCCTCTTGCGTGAACCATGACGTAGATTTCACAGGAATGATAGATTAAATGTATGAATGACATGATCCTCTCATCCTCAGTGTGATGAGTGAATCATGCAGTATAATCTGAATCTATTCGTTTGTGAAATGAATGTGACGTGAGAATCCGCACAATGACGCGAAGTGTGAATGCGAGTAATGATTAGACTCGATGATGCGGCGCATAAATACATCCGATGATGAGAAATGTAAACCTGAGTAATCATGTGATATGTGAATTCCATCTATGACGTGAAAAGTGAAATTTGATCGAAGACTCGAGATGTGAATTCGACCTACGATGAAACATGCGAATTCGACCAATAATGAGAAATATGACTTCGGCTAATGATGAGACATGTGAATTCTACTACTGATGAGTAATTTGAATTCGACCAGTGCTGAGAAATGTGATTTTAATCAATAATAATACATGTGAATTCGACCAATGCTAAGAAATGTGAATTCGACCATTGGTGGCAAATGTGAAATCGACCAATGATAACAACTGTGAATTCGATCAGTGCTGAGAAATGTGAATTTTGAATTCACCCATAGATGCTAATCGTGAACTTTGGTCCACGATGTTAATAATGTGTTTTGTTAATTCGCTACACTAGGTGACATGGGAATGAATGCAACTTCGCATGGCTGAAGCAAATACGTAAATAAAGTAAATTAACTAATAATAACAAACACTGTTGTCACTCCACAAAGACCGCACGCAATTCTTGAGGAAATTGCAAAGTTCCAGCAGCAACTCCAATGTTAATGTACATTCACTCGCGCACAATATTGAACAGAAGTATTAGCAGTCTTTGCTCGATATTGGCAGTCGCCATGACTCTCGTTGCTGACAAACCTTTTAGAGCTTTCGTTATGACATAATCGACATGATCTCTGAAAGACAGGCTACGATCAAGCCTCATGCCAAGATATGTCATTGACTGGGTTCTACTCACAATGCTCCCATCCATTCTTACTGCCGGCAGGTCTGTGTTCACAATATGGTTATTTAGGGAGAACCATGTAACTGATGCCTTTGCAGGGTTGACAGGGCACCGGCATCAGCACACCATGAGAAAATTCGATCTAGTTAGATCTAGATAACCAGTAGTTCAACTCTAACCTCTAACAATGGAATCACGGCTACTAACATGGCAGACAGAAGTTACTTATACTGGGCGTTTACCCAGCTCGAGTAGCGACTGAGAGTCGCCATACGGTTAACTAAACCCTTTGGACGAGTCCATTTTCGAATTGCCCCCTTAACAATCGAATTGCCCCCCCCCTTAACAATCGAATCGCCCCCCCCCCCCTTGTGGGGCGTGGGCCCCACGTTGTGAAACACTGATCTACACCTTTGCTTTATTGATTACATAAAGGCTTTCGATAAAGTGAGACATGTCGACATGATAAGGATGCTTGAATATCTACAAATTTATAGAAAGACCTTAGACATGTTTTGTTTTGTTTTGAAAACATATATTAGAAACAACTATCTACCATAATAATTGATACTGAAGTAGTTCAATATCAGCCTATTAAGAGAGGTGTGGGACAGGGATGTGTAATTCCTCCAGATTTTGCTTCTGGGAAAAATAAAACATCACTGAGCAAATCCTTCAAGAAACAAATGAATATCGTACACTGATTAGAGATATTAGACGTAGACAGTAACAAGTTTTTGGGCATGTTTTGAGAAGAAATTAATTGGAGAACTTGGTGGCAACTGGCAAGATCGAAGGGAAGAGACCAAGGAGAAGCCCGAGAAGGAAATACCTGGATGGCTTGGCCACGTGGCATGGTCGAGACAGAAACACAGAGCTGATCCACGACTCAAGTGAGATGGCAAAGCCTTACCAAACATGCTTATCGGCATGGCACATGAAGGACACACACACAGCACACACACACACACACACACACACACATACAGACACACACGCGCGCGCGAGCGCGCGCGAGGAAGTCAATAAGTAAGTCACAAATTGTTGTAGAAATATAACTAAATATTATAACACCTTGAAATTTATTTTTATACATACATTGCCCCTTTATTTCTCAAAACTAATTTCCAACCAACATTGATGCATTTATCCCAAAGTTTTATAAGTCCTCCCAAACCGGCTGCATAGAACTGCGTGCTCTGTTTTCTAAACCACGTTTTCACTTCATATTCAACTTCGGCATCATTCGCGAAATGTTTCCCTCCAATGTGGGTTTTCGGTGGACCAAAAAGTTTGTAATCGCTAGGGGCAAAGTCGGGGCTGTAGGGTGGATGCTCCAGAACTTTCCACCTTAGTTGGTTAATTTTCTCATGAGATAATCGAGCCTTATGTCTTCTGGCATTGTCACGAAGAAGCAACACTCCTCTAGTCAGCAGTCCTGGACGTTTTCTTCGAATTGCATCATGAAGCATCCATAGAACTTACAGTAAAATTCAGAATTCACATTGTCATCTTTCTTCTTGAAATTGGTTAAAAGCACTCCTTGACAATCCCAGAACACTGTCAGCATAACCTTCCCTGCTAATGGCGTAATCTTGAATTTTTTGGACACAAGGCGAAGAAGGATGTTTCCATTGCATTGAAGCACGCTTTGATTAGGGCTGGTAGTGATGCACCCCATGATTCATCCCTAGTAACAATCCTGTTGAGCATATCTTCTCCTTCATCTTCGTATCGACAGAGATGATGCAAGGATAGGCCAAATCACTTCATTTTGTGTTCCTCCTTCAATTGTCTGGGTATCCATCTTGAGCACACTTTCTTAATTTTCAATCGGTCCTGCATTATGCTGTATCCTGAACCATGTGAGCGCCCTATTGCAGATGCTACAGAGTCTATCGTTACTCGCCTGTCACCTCTAATCATCTCCTCCATCCGCTGCACGGATGCTTCTGTTGCAATCTCAACAGGACGACCAGATCGTATTTCATCAACAATTTTAGAGCGTCCTTGAGAAAAATTTGCTACCCATCTATGCACCGCTTTACAGGATAAGCATTTGTCAGCATAAACAATAAGCATTTTCTTATGAATGTCCTTTGCAGGCAGTCATTTTGTCCACGAAAAAACGCACAACAGCACGTTGCTCTTTGGTTGTACACTCCGTAAGTACAGTCGCCAACTATATTTACATGTCATCCGACAGAACTGTGTGACTTACTTATTGACTCTCTTACGTATATACCTGTTCACTTTGCATTGCTCCTACAATTTAACGAAGACAGGGTAGTGGAGGTTATACTTCTTCTTCTTTTGTCGCTCTGGGGAATCAGTCACTGTCTAGGAGAGTATTGAGAATGAAACAGACCTACCTGATAGAGTATCTTGTTTTGTGATCAACCAGATCTTGACATCATTAATCAGATCAGTCACCTAAGTAGGGTAGTTATAGTGAAGAATTTCCAAGACCACTTGGTCTTTTAAAATGGATAATACTTCCTATAGGGTTATGCAAATCTGGGTTCACCATTCCCAGAAAACATTGTATTTATTTAGACAGAAGTTGTCGTCTCCCGTGATGGAGTATTTATATGTATAGATATAGAGCACACTAGTGAAGAATATAAACTGTGATCCAATCCTGTCGGTATTACATTAATTAATTGTTAGAAAGGATGGTAGCCTTATCAAAATAATGATTTCCGTTCTATTAAAGGAGGAATATTCTTCCGTCTCACATGTAAACAGAATCAAATTTTAAGGGGATGTTCTGCCGGTCTTAAAAGTATTCTCACAACAGAGTATGGTCTATGCAGTTACCATATCTCGGGATTGCTCAAGGAAGGGTTAGTGATGGTACAGAATTTCATCACGGCCCAGGATAATGATAATTCCTTCTTCCTCTCGAAATGTACCGAATATGAATTTAAACTACAGCGTTCCGAATAAGGAAAGACAGAGCATAGACTATTAGGCGTAAAGAAGACGCCTGCAGATGTATTCCTTTAATTAAAATGCTGAAACACTATTAACTCAACTAAAACACCTGTGTGTTTTCCTAGCAGATTCGATGAGCCGACTTGTTTACACATTCAACACACGCATGGGCACTGCTGATAAGTAAAATAAAAAGGTTATATACAGGACTAGAATGTCCATTCTCTAAATTAGAATTTTAAATCATTTAATTATAAAAGCATTTTACCTTCATTACGACATAATATCCTTGAAGTCAAATGTAGAACTCTAGTAGTTGACACAACTCTGTGCTGACATACATTGCTTTATCAAACTCGTGTAGTTCTCTACGATGTGACTTCCACAAATTGTGACCAGAGATGGGTACCAGCTGATTTATGATGTCTCAAAAAAAGTTATTCCACCGTGGCGCCGAAACAAAAGTAGGAACGTTGCGTTTGTATGCATAAAGATAGACTTTTAGCATAAAGATTGTATAATTCCAGAGAAACGGTGAATTCATTTGTATATTATTCGTGCCTCACTGCGGTTTAGAAAATTAACCCTTCGTGAGTACGTAGAAAGTAATTAGAAATTTCCTACCGAAATTCTTGAATTTTCTTCCTTTTTCTGTACGTGGCTAGTGACACGATTGAGGATAGTTTGGCAGCGGACAACCTGCTTGGTCTTAAAAGTGAGGAATCTCCAAGATGCTGTTCTCAAGCGGTTCCAGTTTGACCAACCAGCCAATCTAGTCGTTTACCGTTTGTAGATAGGGATCCTTATTGCCCTCAACTTTTAAGAAAAGAAGTTGTCTCTCAACTATTCAAAAGTTGAGAAAGCAGAAGTGCTTTCTTAAGAATTATTACATTTTACTAGGTCAAGTCGGTTCCAGTGGCCTTTTCCTCCCCGTTTTTGATGGTAAACTACCTGACTCCGATAAGGAGTGGTGGAAAGGGTTAAGGTGCCATCCGGTGGCCTCTGAAAGATTTCAATTGTTATTAGGTCTAGGGATGTTTATTTTGATTCCATTAGCGCCTGATGTGGTACAGTGATATTTGAACACTGACATAGTCGAGTTCGTTGCTTTCAGCTATTTCCGTGCATCCTGGTTTGTCGGGCGGCATCCCGCTTTGTAGTTTTAATATCTGTGTCTTTACATCAGAGTTTCCATCCCCTCTTACGCCAAGTACCACAGACATCACCATCAGGCGTACATGTGTGATAACTTCCTCTTCGAATTTTCAAGGGACTTTCGTGTGGTATACCTTTGACTTACCCCGACAATCAATTTGTAGTTTAAGGAGGACACTATTCTTTCGACGCGATACGGTCCCTGTCATCCAATCTCCAAATAATTCTCCCTAAGGGAACTAACAAAACTACCCTATCTCCAATTTGGAAAGATCGGCGGTGTACTCTCTTTTGATAGTAGGCATGTCTCTTTCGGGCCTTCCTCATTGGATTATTTGCTAACATCCACCCAGTGTGGGGCTTCTTCTTAAGCTCTTCCACATACTTGTAAGACGACACCACCTCTTCCGTGTTTGTCTCATCAGGCTAACATCGTAGTAAAGCTTACTGAGGAAATTTGATGGGTCTGCCGAACAGAAAGGTAGCTGGCGAGAGCCCTGTGGACCCATTGGGAACCTCTTGATAGGCGAAAATTGCCGCTGGGATGTACTCATCCCATCTGATGGGTTTCTCTTGGGCTAGCTTACAAAGCATGGACATAGAGTCACATCGAAGCGCTCCGCTTGCCCTTCTGACTGAGTGTAATATGGACTGTTTTGAATGTGACTTGCGTGGAAGATTCTAAAACTTCTTCCATCAACTATTCTCTAAATTGGGACACATTATCTGTCAGCATCTGATAGGTAAATCCCAATCTGATGAAAGCCTCCATAAGTGTTTTGACCACCTTCATTGAATCGATGTTGGACGGAGGTACCCCCCCCCCCCCCCCCACCCATTGAACAACAATCTACCATCGTTAAGATATATTTGTTTCTCTTTGGAGTCCTTGAAAGAGGTCCCACAATATAGATGGCGACCATTTAAAATGGTGAGTTCATCACCGGCATCTCTCCCAACACTACAGAAGGAGTCCACTGTTTTGGTGCCACTCGCTGGCACTCTGGGTAGGATTTTACATACCTGCGTACGTATCTAGTAATTCCTGGCCAATAATAATGGCAGGAAACCCTCTTTAAAGTTGCCCCGACACCCATGTGACGACTAAAGGAGATAGTTTATCCCATGTGTAGAATCTGTTTTCAGTAGCCATTAGGAACAACCAGCTGGCCGTAATGGTACACTTCTGTCCCGGCTCTCCGATAAAGCAATCGATTCTTCATGTAAAAGTGGCATCTCTAAGGAGTATCACTACTCTAGGGCAACTTTGCAAAACAAGCTTGCAATGTCGCATCTTGATTTTGCACAGTTCGTATCTCTCCTGGTAGAGTGTGTGAGATTCCAGGTGGCTGTGATAATGACTGTATGGCCCCAGTAATCACGGGCTTGCTTGGATAACGAGATCCAGGATCAATGGAACATAGGATCTGTCAAGACCGTAGCCTTTATAGTTAAAATAACATATTTTAATTTAATGCAAACCTGGACAATGGGTTATGAAATTGCTATGAAAATTTTCATAGCCGTTTTCATCTCAGTCTTCTCTCAGGTTAGCTGCTCAGTAATTACAAAGTGTGGCGCTATGACTGCGTCAAACTGCAGTCCCATGTTATAACAACACTCAACCTGGTGTCCATTGGCCTCTATCACTTCTACTAAGGATTGTCTGTTTGTACCAGGGATTTATTTCCTTGAGAACATAGCCCCTTTTATGCCATACATGCAGAGCAATTGAATGTTTATGGGATGGTTCCGACAGTCCACCGTGTTATGTGTATATGTTTTGCAATGCCTGCAAAGCTATTTATACCATCTCCCTTTCGGAGATGATGGTGGACTGCGGTCCTAATGTTTGTGTACCTGAGGTTTCCCAGAAGGTCCTCCTTTGGAGTTGGATTAGTCTTAGTAGTGTGTCCTACATTTCACTGTTCTGTGACATTTTACACCTTCGTTAGTGAGGCACCAGACTCCCTATGTGTTAAGACATACCTTTCAGCTTAAATGTTGATTATCTTATGCCTTTCCGCCCTATTTTACAAAAGGAAAGTCTGGAGCGATTTAGCCATCTGCGTTTTCATTTGGTCAGTTATGACCAACTCAACTAGACTCTCGTAGTCATTTATGAAGCCCACCATAGCCATCCACTTCAGGAGATACGATTTTAGTCTCACCGCGCAGGCAGAGTACATTTTTCCCGACTCTTTCTTGGCGGTTAGAAATTTGTCACGGTAAGTACAGGCTATCATCTCAAATCGCTTCAGCAGTGTCTGTTTGAGTGTGTCAACGTCATTTTCTATCCCCGGTGGGATTCTGTCATATATTTTGTATGCAGCAACTCGAAGTCCTTCAGGTTCCACTCCACCTTCTCAACACCAACTGCAATATCCATAGCTGAGAACCGGTGTACATTATCATCAATGTGTTCCCTCCTTTCATAGAAAGACGTTAATGGGAAAGCCATTGGCAGATATGGATTACTGCCGAAGATCTGGGAACGAGGGATTGGAAACCCTCCTACTGCTCCTTCTCTCTCTCTCTCTCTCTCTCTCTCTCTCTCTCTCTCTCTCTCTCTCTCTCTCTCTCTCTCTCTCTCTCTCTCTCTCTCTCTCTCTCTCTAAAATTCTGAACCTTCAACTCTTACACTTTCATTCGGAACTCATGTTCCCTCTCTGCCTTCTTAGCCTTGTGTTCTAATTAAATGTTCCCAAATTTTTGTTCTATGGCCAGCTTCTTGCTCTAAAACAAGTCTCTTGGCTTCTTGTTCTAAGGCATGTCCCTTGGATTCTTGCACTATGTGAAGTGTCTTGGTTGCTTGAACCATCCTCTTAGATTCTTGCTCTCCTTTCCTTCTATAGCGTTCCTCTTGCCTATAGTCTCTGTGAATATACATGATGTATCAGTTGAGCACTTCTCCATCCAGGACTATTTATCTCCCAGTTTCTCGGATCTATGAAATCGTTGGTCACGTTGCAGCCATGATGCTGGTTACCTGTAAGCTCTTTTATTGTGGTAACTTAATTTAAGCAATAAATTATGTTAGCAATTTGCAAAACACTCAGTCAGTCCGTCCGACACTGTCATTTAGAGGATATTCACAATTTTGAAGTTCCCAAGCAGAACATAAAGAGATAGCACAAATGTTAGAGGTTCCTACTCACAAGGAATAGATAGAAATAGATTCCACAGTTGGTAGGCGTGACTGCAAGGATGCTACAACACTGCTATGACCTTATTAATTATCTTTTCCTCAAGTCAAGTTCAGATGTCCTTCGGGACTTAAACATATATTCTTTTACTTTAACTAACTCCTGACAGTAATCAAGACTGGCAGAACGAAGTCATTATATTAACAACATTTTATTGAGGCATTGGCTCAACGAATGAAAACTTACAAAATACGGAGACATTTACATCAAACACATAGTTGGCTTATGAAATTAGACCTGGATAATGTGGCGAGCTAGCCCAGTAATAAAGTTCATCATAGACACAACGCCAACACAACAAATCATAGCCGTTCCAGCTAGGACACAGATAAGTTGATATTTATACATTCATGTAGTGTCGATCGTGTATTTGTTAGTCTATTTTTGTTTGTTTGTTCTGTGCTGACGAAGTCTTTGGTAGCAACGTCCATTGTTTTTTGTAGTTGTGCTTTGGTAAATCTCTCAACCTACTTCTCGTTTTTCAGTGATTTCATCATAGACACAAGAATAGTCAGTTGTCTTGTGTCCGTATTGTTTGAGAGGACAGACACTGTTCGCCTTTGTTTTGTGTTGGTTGCCCTTTCTTAGATTCCTTGACCGCTGGGAAATAGGATTGTTTATCCCCGCACGCCATATGGAGACGATTGATTGATTGATTTAGGAACCGACAGCACAGCATAAATTTCTTCAAGCAAAACTTTCATTCAAAAAACTTAAGGAGGTGACCTTCTTCATTATTATTGATGGTTCCAACACAACATTGACCGTGCATCTTCAATCAACAGGATAAACTCAACAACTGTTGATGATTCGTCGTCAAAAGGTTGACAGTGCATCATCAATAAACAAAAGAATCTCAAAATAGTTGATAGTTCATCGCCAAAAGGTTGCCGTGTATCGTTAATCACCAAGAGAAACTCACAAAACAGTTGATGGTTGATTGTCAAAAGCCACACGGATGCACACTCAAAACATTGAGAATTTATATTCCCAAAAAAAGTTGCTGCTGTATCGTCAATCAACAAAGGAAACTCAAAAAGGGGTAATCTGTAACAAACAACTCTAGTATAGATATCAGCACCAGCCCAATGTATAGATGACATGAGACTCATCTGTTTTCCTCTTAGAGTGTGCCTCAGAGATGAGGGCATTATTTAATAAACACACACACACACACACACACACACACACACATGTGCACACACAAACACACATGTATATGTCTGTTCCTGTCCACTGGGCATTGCTCTTTAACCTGATCGAATACGAGGATAGTGGGGTCTATACTTCTTCTTTTATCACTGAGTGGAATCAATTACTGTCTTAGAGAGTGTTGAGACTGGAACATACCTTCCTGGTAGAGTACTTTGTTCTGTGATCAAATTATCCTCTGAGAACCAGATCGTGACATCATGAATCAGATCAATCACCAAAGTATGGTAGTTACAGTGAATAATTTCCTATACCACTTGGTCCTATTAAGATTGATAATCATTCCTATATGGTTATGTGTATCCGGATTTACCATTCTCAGAAAACATATTTATATAGACAGAAGTTGTCGTCTTCCAGGATGGAGTATTTATATGTATGGATATAGAACACACTAGTAAAGAATATTAGCTGTCACACAGCTGACACACCGGAAGCTCCCGGCGTCTTCAATCGGTAGGCACATTGTCGACAGTGGCCATATGGTGGACAGAGACACTGCATTTCGCGTGTTGTTTAACACACAAAATACTCGCTTGTTAAAATTTGCAGAAGCAATTATGATCTATCAACGCAAGCCAGAATTGTGCAAATAGAAAGACATGTTAGTCAGCTTAAAATTACCGTCGTAGATAAGTGACATTACTGTGCGAAAATATGTGTATATTTCAACTTGAAGGATTTATCTAGTTAATTCACGTAAGTTGTGTGATTTCTGCAGTATGTACCTGACGAGATGCAGCGAATTATGCCAGGCAATAAATCGTGCAATCTATTGTTTGTGTCTTCGTTATTCAAATTCACTACGGGAAAACATTGTTTTGAATATTATCTGTGATCCAATCCTGTCTGTATTACATCGATTAAATGTTAGAAAGGACGGTAGCCTTGTCAAAGTAATGATTTCCAATCTATTAAAATAGGAATATACTTCCATCTCATATGTAAACAGAAACAATGTTTAGGAAGATGTTCTGCCTGTCTAAATAGTATTCATACAACAGAGTATGGTCGTATGCAGCTATCATATCTCGGGATTGCTCAAAAAGAACCAGTGATCGAATATAATTTCATCACGGCACAGGATAATGATAATTTCTTCTTCCTCTCGAAATGTACCGAGATTGGATTTAAATTACAGCGCTCAGAATAAGAGCATAGACTATTAAGTGGATAGAAGATGCCTGCAGATGTATTCCTTTAATTAAAATGCTGAAACACTATTAACTTAACTCCGCAACCAGTGTAATTTCCTCAAAGACGCGCTGATCCGACTCGTTTACATATTTAACCCGCGCATGTACACTGCTGATAGGTAAAACATTTTATTGGTCGACTGTCTACTCCGGGGTAAACAAGAAAGGGCAAGGCACGGTGTAGGAATAGTCATTGAACCAAAGCTTGCAAGAAGAATATTAGAAATAAAATATAAATCAGAAAGAATCATAACAGTGAGAATAAAAGGACAGGCGAATACTATATATGTACAAAAATACTCACCATGCAACACAAACAACAATGATCAAGAGTGTGAGGAGATCTTCGAAGACATCTATGATATACTTAATGCAATAGACAAGCAAGACAATAGCATAGTTATGGGACACTTAACGCAATACTGGGACGTTACAGGGCGGACATAGAGAAAAATCTTGGAGTATTTGGAGACCAACACAATGAACGACATGATAATGGAGGTATATTTGATGGAGCTTTGCACTGTACATGACATCCTTATAACAAACATATTGTTTTAATCACGAAGACTCACATATTTACGCCGGGTACAAATGGAACGATCTAGACACCAAAAGCCAAATTGATTTCATATTAACAAGAAACAACCGGTAGAGAAATATATCAAATGCAAGGGCAAGGCCCAGCGTAAGTGTAAACAAAGACCACAAAGCATTATTACCACAATAAGAGCCAAAAGAAGAAGAAAGAAGAGGCCAGGGAAAAACATGTCATGCGTTTTAGTAAACTTTAACAATCTAACAGACGAGACAGCGAGAGAAAATTATGACCAAAAAATTTTTGAAATATGTGTATATCTACATATAGAAAGAAAAACGGTGGAAGATGAATATGAGATGTTCAATTAAATATTTTAACCACTGCAAATATGACATATGCAACCACGAAAAAAAAAAAACACATAAAGAAATATCCCCTGTCACTTTCTAGGTTTGAACCCGCATCACCAAATTATATCACAAACCGCCAAGAAATGGGAAGGAGAAGGGGTGATTGCACCTCATGTAAGCACATGCAACTAACTTAGCGTCGATAGATCAACGGTGGGTCTACATGTTCAAATGGAGAGTGAAGAGAGATCAGTGTTTGGGTCGATATTTTCAAATATTTATATCGAGAAGTATGTTTTTGGGTTCATATTATCACGTTTTTAGTAACGAGAAGACACACTTTAAGTCGTGATTTTCAAGGGTTTCTATTTAGAGGTCAGTATTTGGGTCGATAATTTCAAATATTTGCGCCGAGAGATCAGTGGTCGATATGTTCCAGTATTTGTGAAAAGAGATCTGTGATCGATAGTTTCCAGTATTTTTGACCAGAGATCTGTGTCAAAATTTTCAAGTATTTGTGACCAGAGATCTATGGTCTATTTTTTAAAGCATTTGTAATCAGAGATCTGTGGTTGATATTTAACAGTATTTGTGACGAAAGATCGGTGGTTGGTATATTTCAGAGTGTTTAATGATGCAACAACACTATACATTAGCAATATATCTACTACAGTATGTACTCCGTATTTTTCTGTTAATATAGCTAGAATACTTCCTGCATATACACATAGTTTGTAATAATACTTGAATATAAATTATCATTAACGTTCTAACATGCTATACACATCTTGGACATAAATTATCATGAACATTCTGATACTGTGTACACATCTTGGGTCTAAATTATCGTGAATATTCTAACATCGTATACAGACTTGGGCATAACGTATCAGGAACATTATAACTTTCTATACACTTATTGTAGATAATGTATCATAAACATTCTAACAATATAAACATTTAAGCATAACAAATCATAAATATTCTAACACTCTAAACATATCTTTGGTAATTGCCAGAGAACTGTCGCAATATGGTAACAGTTTTTCTCCAATAATTTTCAGAAAGTTCTGACAATATTTTTTCACCATGCTGCTGGAAGTTTCTTCGTCAATATCAACATTACTTTGTACAACTGATAGTCTATGAAGAAGTATAACAGCAAAATTAAATGAGGTATAGCACCATCAATTTCTAGTTTGTCAAAAAATGTTTTAGATTTCTCATGTATATACTGCATTCCTTTAATCTGAGCAATATTCGGAATGTGGTTTAAGAATTCTTCTTCATCTTCATTAAAGTAATGCGGGTATTTTTTTTTTAAATGGGCATTGAAACGTTGGCAATATGATCGCCATGCACGTGTTACAGATTTTGTTGGTATGGTCTATTTCAGCTGTGATGTCTTTGCCTGACGCGTATTGTAATATATTTCAAAAATGAAATATGGCGTTAAATTTGCCCGACTGGCAACACTGCTTAGCAGTGCGTATTGCGTATTTGTGCTACCTAGATCAGTAATCTGCAACCTTTTTCCAGTCACACACACACACACACACACACACACACCACACACACACACACACACACACACACACACACATATATATATATATATATATATATATATATATATATATATATATATATATATATTATAATTGTAATTGTTGGTGACGCAATCAAAATTTAATCTTATATAATAAAAGGCTATGTGTATTTATCTATTTATCCGGTGTCCCATCACAAGATACAAACTTTATACAAATATATAAAGAAACAAAAAGGATAAAAAGCTTTAAAAGGGTTTTGTTTTTGTTTGTTTTTTTAAATTAAGGGCAGCTCTGACGTAGATCAAGTTGCTATGACATGGCTACTATCCCATGAGAAATACAAATGTTGCTGTCCCATCCCACCCCTTTCCCATGGGATTCTCATGGGAATAACATTCCCATGGCCAAGCCTGGTAATAGCAACAGATGAAGAGGGAGCAAACTAAAGATCAGAATAACTTATAAAGGAATGTTCAGCGCAAAACAATATCATCTGTATCGATGTTTCTGTTATTGCTTCGATGTTCTTAATTTTGAATATGACGAAGAAGAAGAAATACAACATGTCAACATCTTGTATTGCATACAGGCACTCTCGCTACTTCATCCACACCACACAGAAAACATCAGTTGCGTGGATGGAATTTATACACGTTTAATTCAGGCGAACCTGATATATTCATACAATCACGACCAGGCGGTGACTGCCTGTCTAAATATACAGTGGTCGCCTTTCTTCACAAACCTCATACATAATCAGATACAACTCAACTCTCGCTATCTGTAACTTGCGCCCTCGTAAACTACATATTGGCTCTCGGGAAAAACACACACGTCCTGTCTGGAAGACTGTCCTGTCCCGTCTGAGTAAGTTCAGTCCACTCGCCAGTCTGGTCGTCCTAAATCCCGTGCGGTCAGCAAACCCTCGTGCTGTTCCACTCGTCACGTAGTACAGTAGTCTTGTTCATGTCAACCTTGGGTTGTACTACTGCTTAGTCTGTTTACGGGTGTTGTCCCGTGAACTAGCGTCCCCCGCCCTATCCTCGGGGTTGGTCCTACTGGTGTCCTAGATATGACACGTCCGTGTCCTCATCTAAGTCCTGTCTTATAACTGTTCTAAGTTATAGCTTTCGTTCTGTCTCTACTCTATCTACTCCCTTGTAGAGGTCCTTATCTACGTCATATCTGTCCTTACCCCTCTTCTGTCTCTTGTCCTATCTATGTCCTACCTAACACTTTGACACAACAGCAGCAATAACAACAACAAAGACAGCATCAGCAACAATGTGAACGAACAAACAAAGAACATTAAAATCAAAACATACACACACATAACCATAACATCGAGATAAACAAATGCACGAACAACCAGAATAAAGAAACATCAAATATAAGAACAAAACGAACGACAACTACAAGAACATAACATGAACCAGAAACACCAAGAACAAAACGAACAAGAACAAAGAAACGAGAACATTTTTTTTTTAAATAATAAAATCAAGAAGATAAACAACAAACAAACAAAATTAAATTAAGATTTAAAAAGGCATGAACAAACAGAAGAATAGAATATCAGGAACAAGAACTAAAAGAATAAGATCAGGAAGAACCTACAAATAATTAAATAAAAATAACAAGAATCTCAAGAAATTGAAAATCAATCAACAGAGCAAGAAGAAACACAAATCAAGAAATTAAAGGTACAAATTTTCTTCGGATTGTCAGAATTGTCCAATCTAAGGCTACCATCCGGAGGAAGCAACCGTCAGCACAGAACAACAGTATGTAACATTAGGACCTGTTCTCATTAATAGCACGCCATTGTTAGTGTACGAGAAGTGTCATAAAGATCTCGATGCTTCTCTCTACCAGCATCTTTTGAATATATATTATCATCATGTGCCATTTTGATAAGCGCGGGCGATCATGTTTCGCCATCTCACACGATCAGCAGAGTCGAGAATCAGCTCTGTGCTCTTGTCTCGATTACATCATGTTGCCACGCCATCTAGATATTTACCACTCCGCCTTCCCCTTGTTCGTTTTTCCCTCAGTCTTCCCAGTTGTCACCAAGTTCTCCAGTTTATTTCTTCTCATAATCTGCTTAAACATTCTTGACTGTCTGCGTCTAATTTCTCTAATCAGTTTTTGGTTTTCATTTATTTCTTTTAGGACTTGCTCCTTGGTTTCTCTGTCTGCCCATGGTACCCTTTGCATTTTCCTCAGAAACCACATTTTCACAGCCATTAACTCTTTTTTCAGCTTGTCTTCTCATTGTCCACGTTTCACATACTTATTAAAGTACAAGTTCTACGTAGCACTTCAATTCTCTTTTTCTTGCTGCAGTTGATATCTTTTTATTAATCAGTATGTTTTCCACCTTTCTAAAAGCTACCTTGCCATATCAATTTTTGTTATAATTTCTGTGACTATATTTCCTTATAATTTCTTTTTAATGACTGTGAATCTACAACCATGGTCAGACTGCGAGAACAGCAAATTAAAAAGGGTGTGGCCAAACAAGAACACTACGCAGGAAGCCAAAGAAGATTGATAAACCAACACAGAACTGGTGTCGTTAGCCACTACACGCTGCGGGATTTGCTGAGGAGGGCATCCGAGTACTTATGGACTGAATGGTTAGATGTGCAATGAGGATGATCTGTCGACTAACTAACTAACTAACTAACTAACTAACTGTTATAATTTCTTCAAGGAACCTTCTATAAGATGTTATGACTGTTCCGAGATAATTGTACCATTTCATTTGTTTAATTATATTACCATTCACCCATATATTACATTGTGGTTTTTTTTTTTTAATCTATATGCTAAATCTTAAATTTAGCTCATTTTACGCCTGTATAATATTTGTCGACACCTCCAATCTGTGGAGCATATTCATTTAACATGTTGTAATCTGTGTGTTGTCTTGACGTTTTGAGCTAGTATTATTTGAGTCCGTCCATATTTGTCATTGGTAATGAACAATTGGATATGATATACTGTTCAGACTTGACACTTTATCTCGTGTACTATTTTTAGACATTAAAGCAATACTGATAGTACTTTTTTTTTGCGTTGGTTCGCTTTAAACTTAAGCTTAGTTCATACGCGCGCTACTACTTCTAGTGCAATGGACTGATTTGTGTGTGCGGATTAGCTTCCCTTATTACATGAGTCCTTCGTCATAAGTCAAATCAGCCCTGATTTCATAGGTATTCCAATTCTATGCTGTGTTCGTCTGGATAGTTATTTTAGACTTAATTGCGCTGTGCCTGTTTACAGCAGAGCTGCGATATTTACACCGTTCGGCCGACAAATCCGACTTCTTCAGGCATATGTTGACCGGGTTACCTTCCCAGGTTTTCATAGGTATTGATAGTGTTTGTTGTAAAGTAAAATCAGACGATTCATATTGGTTATGCAAATACTGTTAGTATCAATCGTAGACTTGTATTTGTGATGATAATACAGATGCTACCGACTATAATTTCTTGAAGAAAGTATCAAATGTTGTTCTGTATTTCGTGCTCATTCTGTAGTAGACAAATATATTGACACTGGAGTTGATGGCGTCGAAGAGAAATGCAAAGGACCAGGTTGCCAGAAATATATTGTGGAATTTACCAAAAATCATGAAGCCAGGTTCCACGGAACAGACAATAAAATATGTGACGGTGGGCAGAAAGCATACACAGTATATCACCGCAACCAAGAGAACCATTTTAACTGTTTTCTGGCTTCGTTTATAACTCTCCTTTGAAGTATCATTGGTTGATGATTGTCTCCACTTTGATAACTCATGAATTCGTATTACTAGAATGGTCGTACATAAAATCACAGCTCCAAATCCAGCTATTTGGGTGACTGTACCTAAACCGAAGCTTAAAGCTACCATTTGATCCCTGCCTTCAAGAAAAATAAGTCCCAGCATTGTCTGGTTGTAAGCAGGACTGAACTTCCAGTCAATATAGCAGGTGGCATAATCAGGAACCATGGTTACAAACATAACTAGATAAATGGTTGTCATAGAGCAGATCGTCACTTTAGGGGTAACAACTCTTTTCACCTTCAGGGGGATAATCACACAGAGGCATCTTTCTAGCGTGATATAAGCTGTGATCCAGCTGGTGATTCTGGCGAAGCATAGATGAGGCCAAGCTGCTGTTAGATGTTGAACCTCATCAGCGAGGATGGGGACCTTGTAGATGAACAGAGGATTTCTGAACAGACTCACCAGCTGAAGGAAGAACAAGGAACATAAATCGGAGACTGCCAGCGCTAGAAGACTGATGTTGATTGTGTCACTGATGCCTTGTTTGAAGAAGACCACGATGTTAATCAGGTTTGTGCCAATCCCGAATAAGGCCACAGCACTTGAAAGTATGCTGTAGTTGACTGTGAGAAACACCACACGAACAGCATCGCTCATGAGGTCCTTCCCGACAATGTCATCCGCAGATGTATCGTTGTTCGCAACAATCATTTCCCAACGGTTTCAGATTATATTTTACACTAGCGCTTCAAATCCGTCAGACTTCTGTCTCACACAAGAAATGAAAATCATTACAAGTTAATAATACGTAATGGGGTGTCACAACAATTAAAGTTATTAATATCGATCTAGGTTCAGCGATATATCCTTTCAAATCAAACACAACAGAGGACAACATCATAAACACAGTCAACAAGACGCAGAAGAGTCGCATTCTGGGGAGAAAAGGAAATCGCTCTCTCAACCTATATGGTGGAATGAAGCGGTGGAAGAGACATGAAATATTCAAAGACTTGTAATCCAGTCCTGGCAAAGAGCAAAGGAAACCAGGAACTCTCAACAGAAAGCACGTAATGGACTAAAACAGGACATGGTGACGAAGACAGCTACCTTTCAGAAAGTCGCTTAACAAGCGAAACTGACCAAAAGGAAACACTTTGCAAAGAAGTATTTTTTTTCCGCGTTGCCATCCTGTTTCAGGATATTGCGGTCAAAACCAGCATCTTTCAGCTGTATGTTGATTCCTAGGCTAGATTACGCTCATCAGCACGCCACGACTTTCTGAGCAACCGGCTCCATACTCTCATAAGTCACTGGTGTGACTCGAACCATGTTTACGTTGCTCAACGAACTCTGTGCGATGATCCAAGTGTCTGGTTGCAAAGACGTATGCAAAGAAAGTTTTTTTTTAATGGTGCGCCAAGAAGGAGAAATACCAGGGACTTTCAGAGAAAAGACCAGACCTACAATAGAACAGATGAAGAGAAAGGAAAAATCCTCACTGAAGGATTCAACAGACAACCATGCGCACATGACCGTGATTAACAGGTAGACACAATGAAAATGTTCACTGAACTGTGTGCTGGGAGGAATATGCTCATTGAACTGTGTGCTGGGAGAAATATGTTCACTGAACTGTGTGCTGGGAGGAATATGACCGATGATCTGATGATTACTACTGATGACATCAAGGATACAATTACGACCTCAAAAAAGCTGCACTCGGCCCTGATCGCATCACATACGAGGCTAAAAGAAACGGATCTGCAGGGCCCGTGAAATAACTTCAATAGCAGCTTTCAAGCTGGCATGTTCCGTAAACTGGCTATACAGTTATTAGAATCGAATGGTCGAACCTGGAAAAAACGATACACTTATTAGCAGATACCGAAGCATCACAGTGCATACCAGGATGGGCCAACCTGTGGTGAAAATAATTATCAGAAAGATAGCATATGAACTCGATAAGAATCATGTTGTGTTTGTCACACTGGGAGGATACAGACAGAATACAAATACATGGCGGAATGGTGCGGTCATTGCATATGATACACGTGAAAGCTACAACGTGAGTCTTGAACAAATGTGTAATTGTCATAAATCTGGAAGACGCGTACAACAAAATTTCATTTCATCTACTGATGAATCTATCACTGGAATTTAATCCCTGCCCACTCCTTGTCATGTGGATATTCTCTGCCCTATTTGGAAGAAAGAATATGTTCAGATTCTGCAGCTGGTCGTCAGACCTGATTGTAATCTATCCAGACTTGCCCCAAGGTTCTACTCTGTCTCCAGTCCTTTTCAATGTCTACACAGAATCACAGGTAAATAATCCAATAGCAACGACAGAACCCTCTCATGTACAGATGACATCCTGGTGTACAAGCAGGGAAAAAATCGAACTAGTGTCACCTAAGAGATACAACGAGATGTCGATCGAGTGTCATCATGGCGTAAACAATTCAGATGCAACTGTCAATCCATCCAAAGTTATCATCACTTGGTTCTCACTGATTAATCGTCTTCTCAGCAAACCCATGCCAGTAGTGAAATGGACAAGGTTGGACATTGAAAGAACCAGCTCCATGAAATATGTCTCACATTCAAGGATCGCATCGACCACATAATAACCAAGGCCATGAAAGATGTCAGCAATGAATGTCATGTCTGTGACGTACCCTGAACAACGCCTACTTGTGATGGTGTACCAGTGACTGGTAATCTCTACCAATGAACACGCCATGTCCATTCTGACAATAAAGGCCACACAAACAAAAATACTCAACAACGTAGACACTGAAGCTTTGCGGAGCATCCTCCCATGCACCAGAGATGCATCCTGTCCAGCCAGGAGATACCTTCTGGACTTTCTCTCTGTGAATAGCAGACTAAAATTGACCAGAGCACGTGAATATCTTAAGGTGAGGGTCGCCATACGACACTCACTCCAAGCTGCCCTGTCAATCCCTAATGGAAATAGAAGTGCTTAGGACGCCATCCGCCAAGTAAGCAGACCCACAGACATCAATGTTAGAAGGGAGTGGGGCTACCAGGGCCAGCAGATTATCATGCTACCATCTCTGTCCGCATCACTCTTGACACAAGTCGCAGAGAGCAGAATCCTGCCGCAGTAGTCACAGGTAAAAGCTCTACTACACGAACACACCGGATAGGGCCATGCCGCGGTATTTACGGACGGCACAGTAGTACGCGGCAAGTGAAGTGTAAGAGCATTCTCAGCAAGCTGAAGCTGCAAAACTGTTAAGGGAGCAAGTGGTGCTTTTGCCGTGACAAACAGCAGCCTTACGATGGCAACAATTGCTATAACCCATGCCCAGAAATGATTCAACGTGCAAAAATCATTCACACACATGCACTCTGAGCGATTCAATGAACATGCTCAAGAATGCCAGACAGACTTGATACGACATGAGTAGCTCGACATCCTGAACACATCAGAATTAGTCCAGCCAACTTGCATCTGTCGGCTCCGTGGTAATAGGGTCACCACGTTATCGTAATCCCGTATACCCGCGTTCGAAACACAGCTGCGCGCGATTTGACAGCAGACCGCGGTGCGTTGTATTTTACGAAATGGTATGGCTCCGGTCGTTCAGGTAGCAATGGCAAACTACTGAACGTAAACTTGATAAGAAATCACAACAGCAAACAATACTGCATTTGACTGCAGCGTCCTGTAAAGGATATGCAACTAACTTAACTTGCATCTGTGTACCGAGGCACTCAGGTTTGAAAGGCAACGAGCGAGCCGATAGTTAGGCGAACATGGCGATGATCGAGGTGAGAAAAGCAATGGAAGGGTAAGAAATCGCCAGTGCTGTAAGTGATGCTGGACGAACAGAGGACTTTAAGGAAACCTGGGAATATGTTTCCTTGTCCAGAGTGAGGGAGATGGCAGGGAAGCTGGGAGCCGCCAGACATGAACAAATTTCTTCAATAGCAGAAGAAATGTGATTAACCAACGCAGAAGTGGCACTAGCAGTAGATATACGCTGATAGAGATAATAGATAGGAGATCGGAGCACCTAAGAACCTGTCCGGAGTGCAATGATGATGATCCTCACTAATTCAAAGAGGCAAGATAAAGTATAAATCAAGCAAATGATAGCCCTGTCCCCTTAGATGAAAGCTAACTTCAAGCAGTGGTATCATACTTCTGTTTGCAATGAACAGTTAACAAAGTGTTAGTTGCAAAACCTTTACAGGACGTCACAGTGAACTCCAGCATTTTTGTTGTTGGTGTCTTTTTGTGATTTCTAGGAATTTTACATTCAGTAAGATGCCATTGCCTTCTAAACGACCAGCACTGATACCATTTGTAGAAACCAACGCACATCGGTCTGCTGCTAAATCGCCCGCAGCTGTGTTTTGAAAGCGGTATGCGGGATTACGAAATGCGCCCGTAACCACCTTGCCACAGAGCCGGACAGATAACAGACAAGAGATTTAAACTTAATAACTGAGAAAACCAGAGAAGCTTCTCCAGCTCTAGTAAATTCTAGGACAGAAATTAAACTTTGTGTTCACCATAGAAGACTCTAATGTTAAATCAATCATGGTATATGGCGCGGACATATGGAGAAAAACTAAATATATTTCTAATAAACTTTTTTCTTTAATGTGCATATCCTTTGCAGGGCGTCACAATCAACCCAAGCAACATTTCTTGGCAAGTTTACGTTCAGTAGTTTGCCATTGCTTACGGAACGACCGGACAAACTACAAGCGTCAATTAATTTGTGCCTGCTCACAATGTTATGAGTAGTATGGTATGCTAGAATCACCAAAATGCGGAGCTTAAGTAACGGCCTAGACATTTTCCAGCGAAGTGAGGAAAAAGTCATTGGCTCTAGATCTGTGGTTCTCATCCGGTGGGGGATACCCCCCCCCCCCAGGGGGGAATTTTAGGGTTCCCGGGGTGGGGGGGGGGGGGGGAATTAAGATTATTTCAAGATCGCGTTAATGCAAGAACTGATTACTTGATATTGTTTTTCCTTCCATACTTTACGGTTCTCTACTTCTCGCCCTTCTGAAATTCGTTTCATAAAGTATGTAGACCCGCAAATCAAGTAGTCTATACCTGTTCTAGTATGTGTTACTAAATTTAGCATTTTATTTTTACGTATGCTGTGTTTTTTTTTTTAAAGGAGGGGATGTATATGGAGTAAATACAAATAGGGGAGAATGACATTCTGAACATATGGTGAAGGGGTACATGGGCCAAAAAAGGTTGAGAACCACTGTTCTAAATAGAACACACTTTTAAAAAAAAAAAACAACTTGCAAATAGTATTTTTAGATTTTTTTTTCCTGGTATTAACCTGGCGACAGCTAAACTAGACGGGTAAGAGAAAGAAAGATAGGAATGAATAATACGAAGAAGACAAGGAGGAAGACATGATGGCTTGACGTCAATTGAATGAGGGCCAGTGTTTCAATGGAAGATATAGGACAACAGAAGAAGAAGTAGAAGGAGGAAGAGCAGATATAACATGAAAACCGTAATAGTAAGATATAAATTACAATAACCATGCCATTGTCTTGAAACCATCAATATTGTTGTTACAGATGTAAAGAGTGCACACGAACACATGACGTCATAATGACAGTTTACAGATGGCAGCCCCACTTTTGACATGCACCAAAGAGAAGCAGCGCTCTGTTATCCGTTGTTTAATTATTGAAGGGGTGAAACCTATAGAAATTCATTGAGGAATGAAGCTCCAGTATGGTGATGCATGCCTGTCAATCCAGCAAGTGTATGAATGGAGTAGGAAGTTTCGACCCGCAATCAAATACAAACAACGTGGACTTCTGAGTTAAGGTGTCCTGTTGCAACATGACAATGCTTGACCCCATACTGTACGTGCAAAGGTTGAAACCATCGAACACCTCCACTTTCAGTGTGAACCACATTGCCCCGTACTGGTCAGACCTAGCCCCAAGTGATTTCCACTTGTTTGGACAACTTAAAGAGTCAACCAACATTTAAGGTGTATATTTAAACCCCCCATCATAGATTCTTTAAAGCACTTTAACATTCTATTTGTTACTGCTAATGAATGTATTTTATTGGTGAGCATGTTTTCCGTCTTTCAAAAGACTTCTTTTGTCATGGTGGTCCTTATTCTAATCTCTACAAGGCACCTTCCATGGGATTTTATTACTGTTCACCCGAATGTTCCTGATTTCTTCGTATTTTGCATTGTAGAAGACCATAATTTACGTTTTATAACAATTGCATTCCGTTTATAATTGCTCACTGTGTACAATTACAGCATCCACATTACTCCAGATTAGACAGTTCATTGTAACGAATAATTACATACTATCTATCACTTGCCGTCTTGACAGACAACAGTTTGCTAAATTATGCTTCACAAATGGCATAATAACTACGCCCCATGGCATGAACTAGGGATGAAGTTATACCTCTTCATAGCACAAAGCCTGGGCTGCATTGTAGAGACCATTTGTTGCCTATGCAGCATGATCCCTCTTCTCTGCCTACCTACTTTACTCCATAGGAAAGGTAACATCAATACTTTTGGAACAAGACAAGCTGCGGAAGCTGCCGGACCAGTAAAGCAATGCTCTAACTGTCAGCACATATAATTAACAGTACTGATTATTGATACGCAGCTACGATGATAATATGAGCACAATCGTATCAGGTTTCGACGCCAGCTTCACCAACTCCACACGTTGTCTCACTAAGTGAGGGAAAAACTGGCCACCTAGGCAATGAAGCCCAGGCCTACAAAATATGATAGCGCTAGCACGTCCCAGATGTATAGAATGGAAATTGCACATAAAAAGACATAAAATTATTATTTCACATTTGTCGTCAAGTCGTGTAACGATAATATAACTATTAATACTTTAATAATAATTTGGTCTATAATTTGTTACACAAAACTCACTTTAACTGAAACATGTTACGCATAATTATAACTTTAAAAATAACGTTTCATGCCCCTTTCATGACGTTGCAATCAACCTCAGATTGATTTCCTGTGCAATTTTAAGTTCAGTAGTTCACCGTTACTTTCTTTGATATCGCCATGAATTCTGTCTTTCTATTACTCAAGCTAAGGCCCATATTTACCCTTTCTGCAACCACTGTATTTATCATTTCCTGTAGCTCCCTCTGACTTCTTGCTATCAAGACGTTGTAATCGCCATAACGTAAAGTATTTATATTATGTGGAAAGATCCCTGGCATATTATCTGTAGATATCATTATATTTTCACAGTTCTAGGAATGCACTTAAATGGTCCTAAAAGATTTTTGATTCTTTTTGCTGCCAATAAGCTTGTCTTTTATTATTCGTATATCTTCGACGTTAATGTTTAGTTGTTCTAGTAGTTTGAATATTTCCTGATGTTTCAAATTGTCAAATGCTTTTGGGTCATCTGTTAAGCACAATTACATCTCTCTCTTTAATTCCATAGCACTTTATAATTGTGTCCTGAGAATATTTATTGCAATGTTTGTGTCCTTTCCCTCTACAAATCCACCTTGTTTATAACTAATTTCTGAATTAATCTTGTGTTGTATTCTTCCCATAATTATTCTCGCTGACATCTTTGTCTTGTTAACTAATAACTGCATCTACACATCGTTAGACGAAAACTTATAATTTAATTCCTAGCTGGTGCGGTGTCAATCGAAACATGTAAGTAAAATACGTCTTGTGGAATTTAAATAATACTCTTCATGGACAGTTTGTCCAATCAAATATCAGTAGTGTCTGTGGCATGTCAACTAGACATAACTTTAGTGGACGGCACGACATAGAAAAGTAATTATAGAAATTAGATGTATAATCTGTCGAATTCTGTCTTCTAATTTCTACTTGGTAGCTTTAATTTTCAGTTGTGAGATGTAGTTGCTTCAATAGCCTCAGGCTTTTTGTGTCTAATTCTTCGTCTCTTGATATTTTTTCTCCCGGTGTGATAAGAGAGTTTACACATTGATAGAAATGATTCAGGAAATAAATCAGCTCTCTACTTTACAATTGTTAACTGTTTAAACAAATTATTGTACGCAGAATATAGTTAACTTTAAGGTACACGCATAATTCTTTTTCAAGAATTTAACATCTCGAATTGTATCCATACCGCTCTCCCTCGTCGAGGGGTCAGCAGCTTTCTCCGTAACCCCGAATACTCTCGTGGTTGACGTGAGCGCAGGAGAATTGGAAGTGGTTCGAGTCGCACCAGTGACTTAAGAGAGTATGGAGCCGGTCACTCAGAAAGCAATGGCAAACTACTGAGCGTGATCTTGCCAAGAAATCAACAATCAGCTGAAAGATGCTATGTTGACAGCGATGTCCTGTAAAGGATATGCAAAACATCTTATCGTACCCATCCATCCATCATGTCCCATGCCGATAAGCGTGGGCGGTCATGTTCTGCCATCTCACTCGATCACCAGAGTCGTGGATCAGCTCCGTGTTCCTGTCTCGACCATGCCACATGGCCAAGCCATCCAGGTATTTGCTTCTCGGTCTTCCCCTTGGTCTCTTCCCTTCGATCTTGCCAATTGTCACCAAGTTCTCCAAGTCATTTCTTCTCATAACATGCCCAAGCAATTTTGACTCTACGTCTAATGACTCCAATCAGTTTACGATCTCCATTTGTTTCTTGAAGGACTTGTTCATTGGTTTTTCTGTCTGTCCATGATATTCTTTGCATTTCCTCAGAAACCATATTTCCACAGCCATCAGCTGTTTTTCAGCTTGACTGCTCACTGTCCACGCTTCACATCCATACAAAAGTACAGGTTCTATGTATCCCCTCAACACTCTTTTTCTCGTTTCAACTGACATCTTTTTATTGGTCAGTGTGTTTTTCATCTTGCAAAAGGCTACCTTCGGAATGGCAATTCTTGTTCTAATCTCTTTAAGGCATCTCCCATTAGATGTTATGACTGTGCAGAGATAATTGTATTGATTCACTTGCTTAAGAATATGCCCATTTACTCGTATATAACGTTGTGGTATTTCAGTTTTCCCATTGACGACCATAATCTGTGTATACATATTGTATAGTACCTTTTACATTATAACGAAATATATTCTCGTAAACGGCCTGCTTATTATATATTAATAAATAACCATACGACAAAAGATAACAGCAAACAGTGGCATGTTGTCTTTACGAAATCCGTAAAGAGGAAACCCTTATGTACAATCATTCTGACCCGATGTTGCGCCCAGAGAGGAACACTAATTCAGCTTTAAACAGCACTTCCTTACGTAGTAAGACTCCGAGTCGGCTACTGCGCGTTTAGCTAATATGAAGTAAATATGGCTAAATAAAAGAATTCATGGAGGCTAGAACAAAGCGTGGGAAAGACTTACATTACATACTTCTTCTCATAGTCCATGCCGTGTGGAGTTGGTGATCATGTCTGTCCACAGCCTTCTGTCTCGTGTACTGACAATCTTATTATAGTCCATACCGTGTGGAGTTGGTGACCATGTCTGTCTACAACCTTTTGTATCATGTACTGGCAATCTTTTTATAGTCCATACCGTGTGGAGTTGGTGATCATGTCTGTCCACAGCCTTCTGTATCATGTACTGGCAATCTTCTCATAATCCATGCCGTGTGGAGTTGGTGATCATGTCTGTCCACAGCCTTCTGTCTCGTGTACTGGCAATCTTATTATAGTCCATACCGTGTGGAGTTGGTGACCATGTCTGTCTACAACCTTTTGTATCATGTACTGGCAATCTTTTTATAGTCCATACCGTGTGGAGTTGGTGATCATGTCTGTCCACAGCCTTCTGTCTCGTGTACTGGCAATCTTTTTATAGTCCATGCAGTGTGATGTGGGTGATCATGTCTGTCCACAACCTTCTGCCTCATGTACTGGCAATCATTTTTAGTCCACGCCGTGTGGAGTTGGTGATCATGCCTGTCCACAGCTTTCTGTCTCATGTAGTGGCAATCTTGTTATAGTCCAAGCCCTGTGGAGTTCGTGATCATGCCTGTCGACAACCTTCTGTCTTGTCTACTGCCAGTTCACAATGCCGCATACCGCGTTTAAAATCAGTAGAATGCGATTTGGCAGCAGGTTGTCTTGTGTTGAATTTTAACATTGGCATGGGGAGTCTGTGGCGAATTGGTCAAGCCGTTTGACTCGGGCTCCGAAGGTTGTGGGTTCGATTCCGGGCCGTGTCCTTCGGTTCACGATTTAAATTTTTCGGAGACCCCTGTGGGTCGTCGCTAGAGCTACGGAGTTCGTGCTTGGTGCGACGCTTTCCGCGCTGCGGAAAGAGACCGAGCCATATGGAATAAAACCCAGTACAATGAAGTCGACCCGGTCGACTTTTAAGCGACTTTTTTTAACACTGGCATGAGTTTCGGTCTTCCCGAAAGCAATGGCAAACCACTGAAAGTAAGCCTCTCAGTAAATCATAAGGAGTCAAAGCATGCAAGGGTTGCTTGCGCCGTCCTGTAAAGGGCATGCAACTAACATAACATAACCACAGCAAACGTTAGCACCTTGTCACATTCAGTATACAGTCTAGTCTAATGTGAGATCACTTTTTTCAAGGAATGTGCCGCGATGCAGTTTCCTGCTTTGGCTCTATGGTGTTAGAGGGCTATCACATTGTGTAGGCCTGAATGCACGGGGGATTAGGCTAGTTTTTTCCTCACTTAGCAGGCATAGAGTTCAGGCGTCGAATCCTCGTCCGGCCGCCCTCTTGAAATTCATTACCAGCACCGTTCCCTGTCATCTTCGCTGACGCGACCCGAACTAATTACTATTTTACTAATCAAGCACATTGAAAAGATGCAGACATCTTCTAGTATTCTCAGTTTAATCTTGTATTACGTCATGGACATTTACAAAATATAGATGCATTTTATGGAGGGAAACAAATACAGCGGCTTTGTCATCTTTTGTGATGTCGTTAGAAGCTCTTGGTCATGTGTGAGCAGAACTCTGAAACAACAAAGGACATGCATGTGGTATAATTAACTTCAAGGTAAATTGTTGCAGCAAAGCCAGTGATAAAAGAAAATGTAAATATGTAAACAAAGACGCCATAAACAATAGATTGCGCGATTTTTTGGCTGGCATATTTTATTGCACCTCGTCAGGGGCATACCTCAGAGTTACATGTAATATGAAGTGAATAAATGAAGAATATTTTGGCTGAAATTTATGTGCATAGTCATTGTAAATTGTTTATAATCATTTTCCACTCCTCGTCGCATATTTGGTATTTAGTAGGTAAAATTATTTATTGGCCAACATTGTGCTACGAATTTCATACACGGACGCTTACTGAACATTGTGCTACGAATTTCATACACGGACGCTTACTGAACATTGTGCTACGAATTTCATACACGGACGCTTACTGAACATTGTGCTACGAATTTCATACACGGACGCTTACTGCAATGAGCGCAAAATGATAACAATGGAGATTAAATGTCTTACAAAAGCTGAGGGAGTTACCATGGGGGATATAATTAGAAATTAGAAAATTAGAAGACGACTAGCACTTCATTACAAAACAACAGATTAAATGGTTTGGTCGACTCACAAGAATGTCCTGATACCATCTGCCACAAATAGCCACATTGAAGAAATATAATAGATACAGAACACGTAAAAGATGGAGTGATCGTATCAAGAAGAACCGTAGAGGAATGAATACCAATTTACAACGAGCATTAAAAAGAGCGAGCGCAAATAGATCTCTACATCCCACCCCAAAACTTCACTGGGGTACATGGGGGAAGAGAAGAAGAAGAAGAAGAAGAAGAAGAAGAAGAAGAAGAAGAAGAAGAAGAAGAAGAAGAAGAAGAAGAAGAAGAAGAAGAAGAAGAAGAAGAAGAAGAAGAAGAAGAAGAAGAAGAAGAAGAAGAAGAAGAAGAAGAAAAAGAAGAAGAAGAAGAAGAAGAAGAAGAAGAAGAAGAAGAAGAAGAAGAAGAAGAAGAAGAAGAAGAAGAAGAAGAAGAAGAAGAAGAAGAAGAAGAAAAAGAAGAAGAAGAAGAAGAAGAAGAAGAAGAAGAAGAAGAAGAAGAAGAAGAAGAAGAAGAAGAAGAAGAAGAAGAAGAATGATCCCATTGTACATGCCGTGTAGTATACTGGGTATATGAAGATAGTTCCAATATCTTTATATGGCCAATCGGCACTTGATAGGCGATATGGTCAGCCGCCTTTACTTCGCACAACAATTTTGGCACCTATTTTAGACTGGGTTGATATGGGCGTCTCTGCCTAAAGCCTGAAAGCAAATGTTATAAGAAGGCAGAGTTATTCACATTCTAGCACATTATCTTCCCGAAAATATCTTCCGTGAAAATATCTTCCCAAAAATACCTTCCCAAAAATATGTTATGAGCGGGTGGTAACCCTGGAACAGATGTGTGAACTTGTTTACAATCTACCCACCAGTGATGGAGTTGTATTTTGTTTACAATCTACCCACCAGTGATGGAGTTGTATTTTGTTTACAATCTACCCACCAGTGTTGCAGTTGTATTTTGTTTTCCGTTCGCGAGCTTAGATCTCAAGCGTTGTCCATATATGTGCTACTATATCTAGTGCATTTGACTGTTTTTGCTTCTGGATTTGCTTTCCCTATTTCAGTGTCCCTCGCCATCAGGCGAACCCACTCTAACTTTTGAGGTTCTTGTAATTTACGTTCCCAAGTCCAGAACGAGAAGTCAACATTTAGTCCAACTGACCGGTTGCAGGGGTTGACCCCGCTACCTTGGCATCAGCATACCGGATATTTAAGAGTGAGCACTCTATTTCATTCGGCTATGCTGGAATCCGCTGGGGTTTTACATTTTGCCCTGCAAAACAGTCAGTAAGGGACCCTTCTACATGCCATAAAACGCATTAGGCACACGGTTCCAGACACATTTTTATAGCAAATCGAACGAACGAACGAAAGAACGAACAAGATGGTCGAAACATTTGATCTTCAGCCTTTCATTATATGTGGCACAAGGTGTCGACCCTACTGTCTGACGACATAATTTAAAACAACGGAGAGAATTTATTCATCTGATTCGTGGTCAGCATCCATCAATACAGCCTGAGCTTCTTCGGATTTGTTGGGCAAGCGAGAGTCATCCTGTCAGCTTTATCCTAGTTAAGAGAATAGATCTAACGAGTAATAAATAGTTTGTCAAAATTAGCAACTGTCAAAAGGGTCCTTGAAACATATTTAATAAAATCTATTAGCGGGATTGTGTATTATCAGCATTTGTCCTGCCATCTGGCGTTGACGTTAATCTCTTTCCACAGATCTCAGTCTTTGGTGTTCTGGAGGAAATTTTCAGGAATTACATACTTACTCACAAACATATGGCACAATAAGATTGTGGTAACTCTGTCTCGTCGTATAGCTAAGTCCCATTTATATCGCGTCTTTCCTGGCAATCTTCGTACTCTGAAAATTTATCCTTGAGCATATTCCCTCAGGTCATCAAAAACTTCTACAGTAGTCTACACAGTGTACCATTAATCTTTCTGAGTGAGGCGTTTGTTTCCCGTTGGAGCGGTATTAAATAATAGTCTTCTCAATACAGTAACTTAGAACCCTGGCCTTTGAGCCAGTCATAGTGGCCTATGCTTCAGAACGAATTCTGAGCTCATAAGCCAGCCTCCTAACAGCAGGGCTTCTCTTGCAAGACTTGTTAACTAAACTGTTGAACGCATCAATAGTCCACGTCAGTATTTTACGTTTCATATCAGTGCGAAAAAGTTCGTTATAAATGCAATTATACATTATTTCTATGTCCTGGGGGACCTAAGTAGGCTGTATACACCATGCAGTATTTGACAGTGCATCATTCTCTAAAGATCTTAGATCCATTCTGTTTTATTTTGACTATAAGTTACATACAAGCAGTACTATATGTGATGTGTTGAGAGTCACCATTTGAACTCTTTCTGTAAACGCAACACACTGAGTAATTAGCTAGTGTTCGTGTGTATCAAGCAACGAATAGTGTGTTATTATTGCTTTAACTTTTGGTCTGAGTGTGCTAAAGAAGCCTGGCATAAATTTTCAAATTTATCATATTAAATGTTTGGAGACAAGCATGGGTAACGTGGGGCTTAGCACGCTTGCCAGGCAACCCGGCGGTTTAGTGATCGAAATTTATAATCTAAAAGTAACAATATCTGTAGTATCTCGTTACTTAATATAAACTTAACAGTCTGTTTAAACTCTGATGTTTCATAATCTCACCTTGATAATCTATTTTCCCATCACCGTTGATGTCTACCTCTTTCATGATGTCCATTATCTCCTCATCCGCCATTTTATCACCTGTTTAAAATGGAACACACTTAAATATTTAGAATGTGGCCGTAAATTCTGAAATAACACACAAGAAACTACAATATAAAAGTTTACATTAGTGCACACAATTATTCACATCTGCCAAGCCAATACATTCTTTCTTCAGTACCACAGGGCTGGCGAGTTGTGTAGTCGATAGGGGGTTATGCTGATAATGCCATGAGGGCGATTAGACAAGCGTTCGACACCCTCCGTCGTGGGAAAGACTGGCACCTATTCCTTCCTGCGCTCAGACCTATAAAATATGACTGTCCTATCACATCATAGACCCCTAGCATGCTCCTTCTTCTGGGCTATGCTTTCTTTTTTCAATCCCAAAGTCATATTTGCTGTGCCATTCTGAGATATTTTTTTTCAATTACTAGATAAATACTAATAACCCGTTTTGTTGTATGGCAATGAATCATTGAAGGTTAATTAACAAATTAGGAAAAGCTAAGAAACAATGGATATGCGGTTCCTGATACAAATGTTGCGAATACCTTGGACTGCCAGAGTAAGTAACAATGACTGCCTGGCACAGGCTAATAAAACTAGAACATTATACACAACAATAAGAAAGGGACAAACAGCATTCTCTGATCATTTGGTGGGAAGAGAGTCATAGGAAAGTAATGTGACAGCTGGAAAGATCAGTGGGAAAAGAGGTTGAGGCATACCAAGAGAAATTATGCTGGAGGGACTAAGACAGTGAATTGGAGGAATATCATCAGCATAGTTGAACCAGACCACAACTGACCGAGATCTGTGGAAAGACATGAACGCCTACGCCAGCTGGCATGGCATATGATAATGATGAAAAGACAAATAGCATAATAAAACAATGAGAAATTTATTTTACCTATTGGTTATTGAACTGTTAACATTTTTCATCCTTTTCTATTGCTATTAAAAGTCTAGAAATCAATTATATAAATAAAACAGATAAAAGTGTGTGTGAAACAATTAAAACACAGTCTCATGTAAATTAAAAGTGTTTCGTGTGCTGTATTCGACGAACAATAAACGATTGCTCAAAAATAGTGAGGCGTTCAATACATCTGACTATGTGTTTTAATGGTTTCAATAATATTTATTTATTCATTTCATATGATGTATAACTCTGCAGTATGCACCAAACGAGAGACAGCGAAATATGTCAGGCAATAAATCGTGCAACATACTGTTTGTGGCTTCTGTGCTTAGACTTAAGAAATATTGTAGAGATGACGTGGAAATGAGGAAACAATTAACAAGCTGTACATATAAATTTTAAATATATACATGTGTATACCTGGGGCAGATAAAATCATTATGAAATCTGTCTCGTGAGCAATGTACAGTAGCAAGCTTTATACACGTATAAAAATTGACTGACTCGCATAAAGGCAACTGAAAAATATATAGCTACAGACTCGAACCAGATGTTCTCAAGCATGCATCCCTTATACTGAGATAACTGCTGTATTACGTACCTGTATCATCTAAGTGGCACGTAGTTACTGTACAGAAATATGTGTGTCTATTATATAACCACAGATTAATGACGTATATTGTCCTAATCCCCACTTGTTGTTATGTGTAGGGGTGTGGGAAGCGAAAGCTTGCGCTCCAATGCCAGGTGTGTTGCCTTTGGTTGCGTCATATCTGGGTTTGTTTAAGTCAGGTATGACTGAACTACCACATGACAGTAGACGGTACTGCCTGCTGACTGTTAGCGCCGAATGTTGGGCGGCGCTCACCAAACGCGACACCCCACATTGTGCCAACGGCTTCGGTCGGAGGCGTGCAACTTGAAGGATACACGCCTTACCCTAGGGCGAGGAAATGCAACTTAAAGACTAAATGTCATGGCATGGCAAACCAGGCCCTAAGCCTTGGATGGCAATTGGTCTAGGACGGAAGCTTCCATAGGCGGACAGTATTGCTTTACTGATCCGGCAGCTTCTACAGCTTATCTTGTTCCAGACGTATTGGTGTCACCTTTCCTCTGAAGTAAACTAGGCAGGCAGAGAGAGGGATCATGCTATATGGGCAACACATGGTCTCTAAATTCAACCCTGGCTTTGTGCTAGGGAGAGTTATAACTCCATGTTACAAACTATTGTCTATCAAGACGACAACGTGCCAGTCAGTCAGTCATATGTGTTTGTTTAGACTGAAAATTTGAAGTTGTCGTTATATTTTGGGGGTCTTCGGTGGTTTTAATTCTAAATCTCCTTTGATTGATATGATAGCTGAACGGGGCTCATTCTCATAAGATGTCGAAACTACTTTATTTATTGTTTTCAGATCAATTCGATGCAGCTGTTACGCCGGTATTGTTTTTGATGTCGGAGTTTCGTACTCTGTCTCTTCCGAAAATCGTAGCAGCTTGTTTCAAGTATTTCATCTCACATAAACAAATCGGCAAGCATTGACTGGCACCTCGTAGAGTTTCGACAATTTTAGAGGTGTCCAGTTGGCTATGCGTTGAAGTACACTTTGTTCATGCAGCAAGGCGACAGGTTTGAATCCTAGTTTGGCAACTATAGTTTTCAATGTGTATGTTGTCTAGTGTGTCTTTCTTGCCAACCAATACTTGTGAATGTGGTTATATATTGTCTTAGTGGTCTCGAGGGTTTCCCAACATATTTATGTGTATTATATTTCATGTCACCCGTGGCAAGTTTTCTCTGGTGGGATGTTGTTTGACGTTGCAAGCAAAATGTTGGGAAATCAAATATTGCTTATGATGAGCCTCTTATTGATTGAATTAATGACTTGAAGACACGATAGACAGCAGGAAAGACAGAAAGCTGACAGAAGACAGTATCTTACCTAATGTTGTCATGAATGTCTTGAACTCTCCCGCGTCGATGTAACCGCTCTGATCCAGGTCAAACATTTCGAAGGCTTCTTTCATCTCCAGCCCAAACTCGTCCACCGTCGGTTTCGACAAGTTGTTGTCGATGACGTATTTCTCAAATTCTGCGAAATCAATGGAGCCGCTTCCTGGGTGGCAGAAAACAGAAATATATGGATGAATGATATCAACAACAACACACACACAAAAAGACCCAAACATGGTTACTTCTCTTTCTTTTTAATAATAAAGGACCCTTTTATACGTCTTAGGTACACTGGATATATGGTGCTAAACGTATAGTTTTATAGATAAATGGACGTCTCTTTTATAGACCAAGGAAGGTCTCTTTTATAGATCAACGGCCTCTCTTTTATAGACCAATGGACCTCTCTATTATAAACCAACGGATCTCTCTTTTATAAATCAGTGGACCTCTCTGTCCCTCGATTGACGTGCTTGACCAGGTTTCATCCCCAATTCATGTAAGCGATTTAGCATCGGAGTCTCGTCAGTACCTGCCAACCAAGTCCATATTGTATTGAAGATATCAGCCTTGTCCATACTTCTTCCCGTATATGCTGGTGCAGCATTTGCCAGCTGGTCTGTGCGTTCATTACCTTTACCTCCAGGTATGTCCCGGTACGTACATCCAGCTGAGTGGTGTGAAGCACCACTTCCAAATTTCGTCTATCCATTCGGAGTGGAGACTGCCGATTGCGATTTTCTATAGCATGTTCGTGGGGTCTGATATGATTATCTCGCGTGTGACGACTCCTTGTACCTCTGCTAATGCCAGTGTTCCGGTGGCAGCGCTGATTTCCATAGTCAGGCTTGGTGAAGCTGTCTTTGATGCCCCGCTAGCCTCTTTGATTGTCCTCCGCATCGTTTCTGCTGTGTTGGCCCAAGACGGCCTTGAACCGCGCTTCACGGACCCGTCTGTGTAGATGTTACTGTGTGGTGGGGGACTAGGTTAAGGCATGTGTGGGTGGGTGGAAGTTGTATGTGTGGGTGGTGGGGTGTGTGAGTGGATTGGGGATGTATGGGTGGTTAGGGAGATGTGTGTGTGTGTGTGGGGGGGGGGGGGGGGGGGGTAGGGACATGTCAGTTGGTGGGGATGTGTGTGTATGGTTTGGGGATGTGTGAGTGGATGTGCGATGTGTGGGTTGGTGGGGGATTGTGTGTGTGGGTGGGGAATATGTTGTGGATGGAGATGTGGCTGGGGGATTGGTGGTTTGAGGTGTGGGTGGGGAGAGGATGTGTGGGGTAGGATGTGGATGGGCGTGGGATGTGTGGGTTGGTGGAGGAATGTTTGTGGGTGGCGAGTGTGTTTTGGTTGGGGGATCAGGTGAGGGCAGTGTGTGTGGGTGGGGGATGTGCGGGAGGGGGATGGGTCGGTTGGTGGGGTATGTATGTGTCCCTTGGTGTGCGTGTGTGTCGGTAGGTGGGGGTGTTTATGTGTCCCTTGGTGCGCGTGTGTGTGGGGAGGTGGGGGTGTGGGTGGGGTGATGTATGGATAGGTGGGAGATGGGCCTCATAACATGGTAATTAGCCTTGTTTATGTTTACAACATTCATTTCACAATGTTTATTTTTCTTCCTATGTAAATGTATAATGCTCTTGATGAACGAAAGACGAGTGATTGGAAGGGCCGAATGTAAGACGGGCCTGCGCGCCCAATTTGTGACCCTAATAAAGTTGATTTGATTTGATTTGATTTGATTTATCTTCTGGACGCGATTGTTATTCGGCCAATACCTTTATCTCATCGCACTACCCCAAGATTATACCCCAAAACTATACATACCCCAAGATTACACCCCAAGATTATACCTACCCGAAGATTATACTCCAAGATTATACCCCAAGATTATACCTACCCCAAGATTATACCCCAAAATTATAGCTACCACAAGATTATACCTACGCTAATATTATCTCCCAAGATTATACCCCAAGATGATATCTCTAGATTATACCCTACGATTAAACCCCAAGATTATACCCCACTATTATCTCCCAAGATAGTACCCTAAAATTATACCCTATGATTATACCCCAAGATTATACCACAAGATTATACCCAAGATTATACCCCAAGATTATACCCCAAGATTATACCCCAAGATTATACCACAAGATTATACCCGAAGATTAAACCCCAGGATTATACCACAAGATTATACCCCAGGATTATACCCCAAGATTATACCCAAAGATTATACCCAAAGATTATACCACAATATTATACCCCAAGATTATACCCCAAGATTATACCACAAGATTATACCCCAAGATTATACCCCAAGATTATACCCCAATATTATACCCCAAGATTATAATCCAAGATTATACCCCAATGTTATAGCCCAAGATTATACCCCAAGTTTATACGCCAAGATTTACCCAAAAATTATACCTCAAGAAATGCCATGCATATGTTCTATGTTATTATTTCTTATTGATGTTGTAGTTTAACATACAAATCTACTGAAAACAACAATCGGGTGTGAGTTTGGGATGGCCGGGGAGGGGGAGAGATAGGTAGAGAGAGAGAGAGAGAGAGAGAGAGAGAGAGAGAGAGAGAGAGAGAGAGAGAGAGAGAGAGAGAGAGAGAGAATAAAAAGAGAGAAAGAATTCAAGGTATCTAGCTAGAGTGCGTAAAAGACAGAACTGGACAGACAACATGCAGATATAGTGAGAGTAGACTCTAGCAGAATGTGAACATACAACCAGGACAGTCGCTGCTTGACATTCCTTACCATCAACCTTCACTGCAAATATGGTGCGAACGATGATGATAATGTGTCATTTATACAGGATGTTTTTAGAGTCTCACTAAACTTTGTACTCGTATGTAGAACAAATGTGAAAAATGAAGTAGATGATGTCATCAAGAAATGTGCTCCACAATCCATCGTGAAGCAGTATGCAGCGAATGGCTATCGACTGCTGGAGTAATTCTTTGCACTTCAAACAAAATAGTTTTATCAGTGGAAGAAATAACAACAGTCACGTTTCAGGAGGTATTTGACAATATGGTATGAAGAGACGTGTACGGTCATGTCTTGATGCCCGTGGTGGAGATTCCCAACACCTGTTATAATGAATACTGCATTGATACTTTCCAGCTTCCCCAAAATAGCGTTAGACCACAACAGTAATTATTGTAACTACTTTAATGAACTTTTAGCACATTTATTTTTGACGTCATGTACTTCATTGTTCAAATGTGTTCTACATACAAAGTGTAGTGAGACTTTACAAACACGTGTATTATACTTAAATGACATAGTATAATACGTATCTTCATTATTTACATGATCGTCATCATTACAATCATTAAAATTTAAAGTTTTAAGGGGCAAGATAACCGACTCCAGTGCACCAGATGTATCCCATACGGCCCGGTCTCGAAAGCGTGCTACAGAGCACAAACTCCGTATCTCATGCAGCCATCCCCTGGAGTTTCCGAACAAACTGTGTTCATGATCCCAGTGACGGATTCCACAAGAGCACCCACGACCTTCGGAGCGCGAGGAACACGGCTTTATTATTACCATTGGTTCCCTTAAAGCTAGAGTCTCCGTGGCGATGTGGTTACGAATACTGCCACGCGAAGATTGTTTTCCATTCCGACCTACACCGTGGTTCGATTCACGAGTGCAAATTTCTCGGAGACTCCTGAGGGTCGTTGCTGGAGCAACGTGCTTTATGTGATGCTTTCGGCAGACCTCCCTGTGGAAAGAAACACGGCCATAGAGGATAAAACTCACTGCATTGAAGTCCATCCTCTTGTCTTGTAAACTCTCAAAGCTCTGATTGGTGTTCGGGTCGTTTACTAGAGTTGTTATCCGATCAGATGGTTTGTGTTAAAGTATAATATTTCATCCGCTTCCACGGTAGTGACTTTTATTAAATTTCTTAGTAATTGTACAACACTGCAGCGGGCTGCGGGATGAAATGCATACTGCTTCGAGTAGCTTGGGGTACACAAGAGGAGACTGGATCAAGACAGTAAACTCTCATTTCATCACAAACTGGACATAAAACGGTGGGACGAGCGATCGTACTTAAACTTCGGTGTGCTGATGCCGAGGTAAGGGGTTCATCCCCAACACCGGACAGTTGGACTAAAATGTTGACTTCTCGACTTTGACGTGGGGACGTAAATTACAAGTACCTCTGAAGTCGGAATGGGTTCGCCTGATGGCGAGGGGTACTTGTAATAGGGAAAGCTAATCCACACGTAAAATTTAGTTCCGTGCTAATAGATGTATATTGTGTGGACTGCGTTTAGGTTCAAAGCAAACTTTAAAAAAATACCATCCTGGTCCAGCTGTTTGACAGCCTCTGTGGCCTGTCTGTCTGTAAAGATCATAAACTGCGACTGCAGGAGTATCTTCATGTCATCCAAGGACAGCTTTCCGTCTCTATCTTCATCCAGGATGTCGAACGCTTCTCTGATTTCTGTAGAAAATGTCAACCAGGAGTGAATCGAAGCACCGTGTACACTAAAGCAGCTTTGAGAACGCAAGCATAACAGAACCAATGAAGAATATACGCATGTAAAGTATAACATGATAAATCAACGCACGGATATTAACTGGCATTTGTTGAAGTAAAGAAAAGAAATAGGAATAAAAGACCACACTTGACAATAACAAACATGGAAGCTAAAGGCAAATTAGGGTTCAACCCTGTCATCTCCAAATGACAAGAGTCTCTCACAAAAAGACCGCAAAAAAGAACGCCGGGCCATACAGAAGTCAAGTATATGATCCGTTATACGTGGATTAAAGATATTGGGCAAATGGAGATGGTCCCACAATAGTATAGACCAATCGACACTCGATAGGCGATGTGGTCAATACCGCACAGGCCGACTTGACTTCCCAAGATATGTCAAGGTAGCATTTTAAGCTGTGCTGAACTAGAAACCCAGTCAGTGTTAACAGTCAGCCTCGATGTGAATCCTAACACGTGATCACCGGACCAATCAACACTCCATGTATGATGTCATCATCATGTCGGCCGCTTTTACTGTCAAGAACATTTTCATGTACACATTTTAAACCTGGAAAGCCAGGCTATTATTTTAAATTCCCGGTTGGATGAGCACGGAACCCATTACGGTGCTACGCTGGCCCAAACTTAATCAAAGGCCTGGATGAAATAATACTGATGACAATGGCAATAATAACATATTAATAACAGAATCGCATTATTATAATAATCGGATTAGTAACAAATATATCGTTCAGAAAGCAATGGCAAACTACTGAAAGTAAACTTCCCAAAACATCACAAACAGCCAAAAAATGCTGGGGTTGACTGCACCGTCCTGTACATGATAAGCAACTAACTTGTTTTTACACAAATGTATACTACGAACAAAAATCTACAGTAAGGTTAGATCAGTGTGTACCGTCTCTTATAGTTAAAGAACTTTGCGACCGGAGTTTTTGATATTCCCATGGCTGTTCGGTATTTATGATGACAATTTATTGACACAGAGAGAGAGAGAGAGAGAGAGAGAGAGAGAGAGAGAGAGAGAGAGAGAGAGAGAGAGAGAGAGAGAGAGAGAGAGAGAGAGAGAGAGAGAGAGAGAGAGAGAGAGAGAGAGAGAGAGAGAGATGGCCATAAGTCAATATTGGAGGAAAATAACAGCAATATATGATGTCCAGGTGATACAGTTTTGCTCTCATAAATAGAGCAGAATCTCACAGAATTACGAGTAGTGAATCAAGTACAAAAGCTAAGGAATAGAAATAATGTCCAATAAATGTTGGCTTTCTTCCGACGTTGTGGTTATCCCTACGATATATGCGTTCTCTTACTTATCACCTCATCAGAATTATTGTTGAAAATATCTTCTCCGTGCACCTTTCCATCCTCCATGGTGACTTCAGCACTCACAGTCTTCTCATATCCCCTCCCTTTTTTCCACACTCAACAGGCAGACAGCCGTTATCGTAATCTCAAGGCCGCTTTTGAGATATGCAGATTACGTCACCGTTCTGGGTCTAATTCAGGCACAGTGGCTTATCTGAGACTTCTGTGTAAATTCAGTTCAAGTGTGCTTCAGACTCAGAAGGTGGCATTCCTGAATGCCACTTTTTACATCCGTGAGTGGTTCTTCCGCATAAAGCCGGTGTGTTATTTATGTCGTCATCTGCAAACGTTAGAGCATGAAATACATTGGTGAACCAGATTTACGCTAGGCTGACAGATTTTGGCAATATCTCTTAATGTTCACGAGTGGTGTTCATAAACCGGCGTCTACACATTTCAACAGTGCTGATCACTTTAGCGTGTACAATAGCCTATGAGGACTCTTTCACCGAACGGTGTCAATGTTGAATGTGGTTTCATTTAAATAATTATGTTTTTTTTCCCCCTATATTTGTTTTTATTTCATCCTCTTATCCCTCTATCGTCTGTCACTCTCACTTTTGCTTGCTCTATGCGCATCCCACTCGTGTCTTCAATATAAAGATTGACCACACTTCATTCACCACCTGTTTCCTCTTAGTTTACACTTTCCCCGCTATTTTATATCACTTCCAGTCAGCTGACGGACCATGCTCATAGCACACAGTTGAATGTATATGCTATATGATTTTAATGGCTTCAGGCCCTTATATAAGTGGTTTTGTTAAGGTTTTTTATCAGTGTATTTGTGTTTTTGCGCGCTAACGAAGGTCGTCATACGTAACTTCCAGTCTAGTACTTGTCATTGCGTTCTTGCAAAGCTAACTAATACCACTTTCCGTTATTGTTTATTTGCTCTTGTTTTCTCGGATTGAGCCTTAAGATTATGTGTATTCTGATAGTGAGTCCTATAATTTGCACTTTTTACGTTGTCTACAGATTCCTTTATTTCTATTTCTTTTCCGTCTCTCCTGTGAATGCCTACCAGTATCCATAAAAATATTACTCATACTTTTATGAGGAAAAATAGTACTTCTAACATTGGCCAGTTTGCCTGTTTGTCTATTATTTCAATTAGGGTCACTGCCGAGAACCCACTGTCTAACAGCAGATGATGAAGTCTGCGATACCAAGCAGGAGGTGCACAAACTGGCATGGCACCATGTAATCTGCAAGAGTGTGTTTGTCACATGCCTGTGTTCAGTGGCATTAAGGTGAGTGGCCGTACAAGATAAACAGTTCACGAGATAAAATAGGGCGGATAGTAAGTCCCCCAGAGGGCGTAAATGAGAAGACAGTAAGTGAAAGGGGGAGCTGAGAAGAGGTCAGCTGGCTAGGATGCTGGTGAGGCAGACAGTTGGAGCAGTGAGGTTGTGTGTTGTGTGTGAAGCATTGTGGGGGATAGAATTGTTTAAAAAGACAGGGACAAAGATTGACGGGGCAGTTGAGGTTTAAACTCCGAGCTGAGGGGGAGTTGAGTCTAGACCGGACCAGGAGAAGGTCGTGGTCTGAGAAAGTGAAGAATTGTGACGGAGTTCTGAAGATAACTCCGCACTGTGGGTTCCAGGGATAGTGAGTGGAATTCGAGACCCATAGTGGGTTACTTTGAGTCGGGCCTAGAGAGAGGCTAGTATACCTGTCGTGTGGGACGAGATTTTAGTAGCCTTGAGAGGCAATGTTATTCGAAGTGTTCCATTGGGATGGAGATATATTCTTAGAGAATTATTGTTCCTGGATTTATATGCTACATGTGTCTGTGTTAATTCAGAATTAAAGGAATATTATGTGCGCAATCAACGCTTGTTCACTGACTGGTGTTTTGGTGGTGATGCATCTTGGTTAATCGGTTGTTCAACATCACATTGTTACAAGGACATACCCTAGACACAACCATAGCCACTCTATCTGTCACTTAGTCAACATTCACTTTGTGTCAGAGAAGATTTCTGGAGGCTTCGTCCATCAAGAACAATATAGACATTGTTGTCATTCCGTTTATCTGTGAACTAGTCGATTAGAAAGAATACTAACATCGGAGACATTAGTCGGATGCCCAATTACAACAACAATGATGAGGGCTCTCCTGTCAAGAATAAACACCATTTTCAGTAGACAGCGCATTTCAAAAGTGTCGGAGAATTAATACAGAGTCCACGAGAAACCAGGTAAAAATATCATTTCTCACTCGGAGTGGGGAGAGTAGACGGGGAAAGTGTGTCCACGATATAAACACTGGGGTTTCTTCCGTGCGGGAACTGGGTAGCACATAGGTCACGAGAAGGTCAGGACAGGTAAATTGGATACCAGGCAGTATTTCTTCGGCTATCAGGGACGTCAGAAAATTAACGCAAACAGGCGCGTGTGTTTATAGGTCAAGTGAACAGTACAAAAAGTCGGCGCCATGATACTGGCAAGATGATATCCTGACAGGTGCGTGTGGGTGTGACGAAGACAGGATTTAAGACAGTGAGCAATTTCGTTGAGAAGTCCTGGGCGTGGTGAGACATCTTGTGTGTGTGTTGAGGACAAAGCACAGTGTGGTTGCAGGGCGATAGGTTAAGAATTCACCACAGGTAAAACGACGGGTGAGGACGGTGGAAATTGTGAGTCGCCACGGACAAATTGGGTTGACAAGAGGGTCAGTGCTGTTTACGAGGACAGCGAAGTATGTGTGGATAACGGAAAAGTTCCGGACATTACTTTGTTCGCAGTCAGTGAAGATTGTAGTACACTGAGGTACTAACTGAGATGACCTTGTGAGTCAAGGCCGAGAACCAGGGAATTTGACGGAAAAATTTCCACTGAGAATAACACGTTGGGTTTCTACGGAAACTAGGATTTACGTTTAACGTCTTTGTGTGTGTGTGTCATCATCGGCAAACAAACCACAACAGTCATTCAGGTGCCGTCTTCGCAACTATGAGCGCATTTCTTCACCAAAAAGACTTGCAAAGCGGATTTAAAGCGCGTGATCATTTTCTGCCATTCGTTGATTTAACCTGGTCAGCAACAGTGAAACCATACCATCACTTCAAAGCGACAGTGACTACGCAGATAAACATTCATTGATTTTAAAGGTATTTTCGGCTCCCCAAAACGCAACGAAAACCCAATATTTCTGGCAAAACAAGAGCGTTCACATACATTATACAATCACAGGCCAACTCTACAGGGAGGGTTACAAAAACGTTACGGACTGTGTAAGACAAGGCGTTGGGATAATTATCATCATCTTCAACTTTTACGACAGTCGAAAATCGTGTCATCACGTCAACAAAAAGTGACAACGCATCACGCATCAGAACATTAATTCATTGTGGGAAGCTAACGTCGTAATCTTTTCAAAACAGTAACGGACAAACATTTCCAGGCGATTTTCGGAGACTATTGAAAACAAACTAAGGACTTTTGTAAGATTCTACCATCACATTGGTGTCGGCAATCCCTTGTTTGCTTCTGTTGTTCTCATCGTCCTAAGTATTGTTGTTGTGCGTTACGTAAATATTTGTATGTGGTCCAGTGTTCGTTATAAGTAGGATATTTTTGCATTGTTTCTCGAAATGCGGGAGACGGCGCAAAGGTGAAATTGTCTAGGTACATATTGTATGTTGTTGAGAGACAGCTGACGAGTCAGTTTGTTTTGTGCTGTGGCATTGGGTCGTCTCGACATTATACACGGTGTCCAAGTGTCTACGTCAGATCTATGTACATTATTCATTTTATATTTGTTCTTTTTACTGTTTTCTCTTTACTGTTACATATAATATTTGAGTTCTTTGGATATATGGTATTGGTGTAATTCTTATGTTAATATAGCTTCTATCTAGATGGTATTTGTCAGTTTATATTATGCGCACGGTATGGTCTTTCATGGGCATGTTTATGTCAGTGGTTTTTATTTCTATGTAATCATCCGTCTTGCGTTTCACCGGCCTATGCGTCTAGCGTTTAATAGTTGGCATTTAGTGTGTATCATTCATCTGTGTATGTATATGTATGTTTACAACTATTTCCAGGAATTGTTCTACAGTTATTTATATATATATATATATATATATATATATATATATATATATATATATATATATATATATATATATATATATATATATATATATATATATATACGAGGGAGTATAGTTAATATTCCCCCCTCACTACCTAGTGCTTATAGAGTGACTGGGTGAGTACAGAGTGATATTGTAGCACTACAGATTTACGTACACAGGGAGTGCGGGTGTACTTAGGGAAGTGACACAAAGACTAACAGCAGAGTCTTCACATTTATAGTTGGCTGACAGACAGCAACGTGTCCACAAGTACAAGATGCCTACTTTAATGGAATATATTGAAGCAGGGGAACGAATAGGCCTGAAAGGTAAAGAGTTACAGGAGTATGCAGAAGCGAAAGAACAAAAGCAGACGGAAAGAGAGGAGAGGCATAATGAACGCGAGGCGAAGCGTCTACAGAAAGAGACGCAAGTAAAACTAGCTGAAATGGAAAACAAACGTCTACAGGAAGTAAAGTTAGCTGAAATAGAAAATAAGCGTCTACAGGAAGCGACACAAGTAAAACTAGCTGAAATAGAAAACAAGCGTCTACAGGAAGAGACACAAGTAAAACTAGCTGAAATCGAGTTAAGAAAACTAGAACTATCTTCGAAAGGTCAAAGTGAGAAAAGCAGAAGACCGTCACAGTCGTCACAGAGATTAAAACTGCCATTTTTTACGGACCGAGACAACTTGGATTCCTATTTGTCGAGATTCGAAGCATCAGTGAAGGTATTAGGCATCCCAGAAAGCGAGTACGCAATTAGACTGGGCGAGTATTTAACGGGTAAGGCTCTAGATACAATGTATAATTTACCTGTAGAAGAAAGAAACAACTACACTATCTTACGTCATCGTTTGCTCACAAAGTTCCAACTAACTGAACATGGATATAGAACAAAGTTTAGACAGTTAGTGCCAGAGACAAATCAATATTTCACAGACTTTGTTAACACAGTAAAGAACACATTTAACAAATGGATGGAGCTTGCAGAAGTAGGGAAAGATTTTAATAAATTAGTAGATCTAATGTTAAGAGACAAGGTAGTATCTGCATGCAATTCTAATTTAGTGGCGTTCTTTGAGGAACGGAAGCCAAAGGACATAGACACAATGTCTCAGTTAGGGCAAAACTATATGACTGCACATCCTAACAGTTCTATTGGGAAACTAATGAGTGAGGAAATAGTCTGTGCAGCGTACACTAAACAGGACCAGAATCCAGTCATGAGACCAAGGGCGAAAAGTGTGGATTCAGCACAGAAAGGTGAGCAACAAGAACTTCAAGATAATGGTTTCCGAGGAAACAATGTTGGTAGAGTAGGACGGTACCCATATAGAAGAGGGAACTTCCAGAGACGTCCAAATTATGCCGGATGTTGGAATTGTGGGAGCTGGAGACACAAAATGACAGATTGTGATGCACAACCATCAGATGGACCAACGAACAACAGTAAAAGGGAGATCACTTGTTTCAAATGTGGAAGGAACGGGCATGTCAGTCATCAATGTAGGATGAGAGAAACAGAGCACTCAAATGCAGCACAAGTAATTGAGACGCTGAACAATGAAGATTGTAGTGGGTGCAAACCTCTTTTTGAAAAAGACAGGTCAGCCAGTCCTAATATGTGGTCATACAGTGAAAGCAGGATCAGCAGTGCCATGAAGGAGGAAGTCTGAAGATGCATCATGGGATTTGTCAATGATAGGCCAGCGTTAACAATTAGGGATTCCGGATGTACGTCTATCGGAGTGAGGAAGAGTTTAGTAGCATCCCTCGGATTATACAGGGAAAAAGATTAGATGCATAACATTTCAATGGGCACAGTAGAAGTTCTACCCAATAGCCATAATAACAGTAAAAACACCATATATCACTGGAAGAGTGACAGCATGTGTTTTAGACTCACCAGTGGCAGATCTCATCATAGGAAATGTTATAGGAGTTAAAGATTGTACAGAAGAGGAAGTAGTTTATTGGGACCAAAAATATAGTGTAAATAGTAACGAGGTAGTTACCAAAAGAAACCTAAATTAGAGAGTATAGCTGAGTAGAAAGAGGCACTTGAAGTAAACACTGAGGACAAGGATAGGACAGCTGAGCAGGTGAGAATGGATCTCAAATAGTAGCTGTAGGGAATCCCAGAGACAAGATACTACTCTTGACAAATGTTTCCAGGGGTGTAGTAAAGTGAGACATAGAAAGTCAAAGAAAGGTAGATGGTGCTTCGAGAGGAAGAACAATGTTCTCACTCGCCGCTTTTCAGATAGTGGAACTGCACGTCGGCAAGTAGCAGTACCTTTAGCACACAGAGACCGATATACTAGAACAGCTCAGGATAGTGCATGTGCAGGGCACATAGGCATAAGGCGTATGCAGCAGAAAGAAAGGTGCCAGATATATGGGCCAAGATTGAATAAAGAGTTCAGACTAAACAGAGACTCAAGTGTAACGGTGCAATATGCAGATAGAATAGTTGAGTTAGGTCTAAAGAGTGTTCGCGACATTACTGACCCAGGGCTAGGGATAGCAAACAGATGTTGTAATTGTAGAGGTACCATGAGTCATGGGTACATCAAAGGTAGACACAGCATCGACAGGAATCAGAGGTGGGTTAATGCAAGAACAGAACCACCTGATATAGGGTCGGTACACAAATAGTATTGTGTGGTCGTGAAGTAGTAAGAGACCTGTGGGTACATAAGTATAATGCTTTCCTATGACGTATTATTATTATTATGTGATGTAGTAGTTCATGCATTGGTACACAAGATAGAAAGTTGTTTTATATTTATGTGTGGGGAATAGTGGAGTGTACTATGAGCATTTGATGTATTATTTAGTGTGGTAGCTAGAGTAATTTGGATTTATACTTACGACTACCCAGGCAATGTGTCTGGGTCACATATTTGATAAGTATTAGTCTCCCAACATTTGAAAACGATGTTTTCTTTTGAGGGTGGGGTAGTGTCACATGCCTGTGTTCAGTGGCATTAAGGTGAGTGGCCGTACAAGATAAACAGTTCACGAGATAAAATAGGGCGGATAGTAAGTCCCCCAGAGGGCGTAAATGAGAAGACAGTAAGTGAAAGGGGGAGCTGAGAAGAGGTCAGCTGGCTAGGATGCTGGTGAGGCAGACAGTTGGAGCAGTGAGGTTGTGTGTTGTGTGTGAAGCATTGTGGGGGATAGAATTGTTTAAAAAGACAGGGACAAAGATTGACGGGGCAGTTGAGGTTTAAACTCCGAGCTGAGAGGGAGTTGAGTCTAGACCGGACCAGGAGAAGGTCGTGGTCTGAGAAAGTGAAGAATTGTGACGGAGTTCTGAAGATAACTCCGCACTGTGGGTTCCAGGGATAGTGAGTGGAATTCGAGACCCATAGTGGGTTACTTTGAGTCGGGCCTAGAGAGAGGCTAGTATACCTGTCGTGTGGGACGAGATTTTAGTAGCCTTGAGAGGCAATGTTCTTCGAAGTGTTCCATTGGGATGGAGATATATTCTTAGAGAATTATTGTTCCTGGATTTATATGCTACATGTGTCTGTGTTAATTCAGAATTAAAGGAATATTATGTGCGCAATCAACGCTTGTTCACTGACTGGTGTTTTGGTGGTGATGCATCTTGGTTAATCGGTTGTTAAACATCACACTTTACAAGGACATACCCTAGACACAACCATAGCCACTCTATCTGTCACTTAGTCAACATTCACTTTGTGTCAGTGTTATTTGTACACAACATGTGTCCAGCAACTGTCGTCGTGGCACTCCGAATGTACCATCTATTCGGGTAGCAGGAAAGACAGTCAGAAAGTCTAATGTCAGTGCCAGATACTCTATATCTAGCATAACGAACCTTGGCTTTTTGTACAGAAATTACTAGGGCAACAATAAGCGAGACGAAGAAGAGGAAGAAAATGAGGAGAAGCTACAGCATCAGCAAGATGACGTGACGAATTAGAGGAGGGGGAGAAGGAGAAAGGGTATGATGATGAGAACAAGGAGGAGAAGCTAGGAGAAGAAGAGCCGCTGGATGAAGAGAAGTAGAAGAGAGCGAAGAAGAAGAAGAAGAAGAAGAAGAAGAAGAAGAAGAAGAAGAAGAAGAAGAAGAAGAAGAAGAAGAAGAAGAAGAAGAAGAAGAAGAAGAAGAAGAAGAAGAAGAAGAAGAAGAAGAAGAAGAAGAAGAAGAAGAAGAAGAAGAAGAAGAAGAAGAAGAAGAAGAAGAAGAAGAAGAAGAAGAAGAAGATGATGATGATGATGATGATGATGATGATGATGATGATGATGATGATGATGATGATGATGATGATGATGATGATGATGATGATGATGATGATGATGATGATGAGATGGAGGAGGAGGGAAGGAGAAAGACGACGACGATGATCAGGAGACGGAAAAATGAATACGGCGATGAAGACGAGGAGGAGCAGAAGAATAAGAAGCAAACAGAAGAAGGCAAAGAAGGGGGGAAAGAAAAATAAGCAAGCGGAGGGAAAGGACGACGACGGAGAAGAGGAACAAGAATAAGAGGAGTAGGAGGAGAAGTACTCGTATTAGCAGGTGGAGAAGAAGCAAGAAGAAGAGGAGGAGGGGCGTAATTGAACGACAACTACGAATAGGAGGAGGTGCAAGAAGAAGAAGAAATCTGTCATCTAGTCTACGTTGAGAATCGGTAGCGGTTCTCACCGCGTTGGTGACTTACGGGGTATGTGAGCCGGTCGCTCAGAAAGCAATGGCAAACTACTGAGCGTAATCTTGCCAAGAAATCAACAATCATCTGAACGATGCTGATGTTGACAGCGATGTCCTGTAAAGGATATGCGAACAGCAACAAAATGTTTACGCTGTGTTTCGCTAACAATGAATATTTACAAAAACATGTCCGCTCGGTTTGATTGTGTAGACGAGGCTCCGAACATATCATATTCGTTCTAAACACATGTCCGTCTCCAAGTGCTATGGTAATTTGTCTACAGAAATAGTTTTATTATTTTATTTTCATCATCAAGTGCCCTGCCGGTTGGCGTAGGCGTTCATGGCTCTTCACATATCTCGGTCCTTGGTGCTCTGGGTCAACTCTGCTGATGATAATCCTCCATGCCACTGTCTCAATTCGTCCAGTATCATTTCTCTTGGTCTGTCTCTGCCTCTCTTCCCCTCGATCTTTCCAGTTGTCACGATGTTCTCCAATGCCTCTTTTCTCATCACATGACCAGAGAAAGCTGTTTGTCTTTTATCTAATTGTTGGATATAATGTTCTATGTAGTTTCATTAGCCTGTCTCAGACAATTGTTGTAAGTTGCTCTGGTAGTCCAAGGGATTCGCAACATTCGTCTCAGGAACCATACCTGTGTTGCTTCTCATTTCTTCTTAATTTGTTCATTTACATACCAAGATTCACAGCCATACAGCAAAACTGGTTCTACATAGGATTTCAGCGCTCTCTACATTACATTCAGTGATAATGACTTATTGCATAAGATACTCTTCATTTTCTGAGATGCGGCTTTTTCTTGCCCTATTCTGCTCTTAATCTCTGTTTTACATCTTCCATCTGATGTTATAAATGCCCCATGGTATTTAATATTATCCACTTGGTTAATAATTGTCCCTTCTGTTTCTATGTCGCACTTTAATCTCATCATTTTCTTTGTTACTGTTTTCTTGACATTCAAGGAGAGTCCTTTCTTTGCACTCTCCGTTACTACAATGTTCACAATTGTTGTAGAAAAATATGAATAAAATTGGGTGGAACTGCGGTAAAGCTGTGAAAGTGTAAACAATATAAAATTACACACAGTAGTGCAGCTTTATATAACAGAATTAAGACACATACAGGACATTGCGGCGACTAGCCTTCATCAGCAAACAATCACATTCCCAAACACAACATACAGTCAAGGAGATCTCCTGTGACTACATCAGAAGGTGACGACAGGACGAGAAGAAAAAAAGGATGAAAAAATGAAAGGAGTGAAGAAAATGAGAATTAGACAAGGGGAGTATGACGATGGAGTCTCGATGGAAGATAAGGGGTGGATCTAAATACACACAGAAAAGATAGCTGGTAACGGCCACGATTAAGTGAATAATTATAACACCCCGATAGCAACATATAACGGTTAACAGACGAAGATAGTACAATTAGTTGCAGTTGTAAACATAGCATGGCGGTGTCGAATGTGACTGATAAGGCCTATTTGCGCTGTACATGTTCGTCCACAGTGGATGCATGTGAACACATGGTCATTTCCACCATCATACACCATCTTACGTCTCACACGCTCGGTGTGTGACTTATCTGCAATAATTTTCTTCTTTCTCTTTATTCAATTTCTAATATTTGCCCTCCATGCAACACGTTCAGGGGCGACTTGCTCCCAATGTGCATTATCAATGCCTGTATCAATCATGTCCCGCTTACACACATCTTTGTATCGTAGTAGAGGCCGACCCTGAGATCTCTTACCCATCTGTAATTCACCAAAAAAGATGTCCTGTGGTATTCTACCATCATCCATCAACCTAACTTGTCCTATCCATCTAAGTCTACAAAGACTGAGCATGGAATAAACCGTCACACAACCTGATCTTTCCAATACTTCAGTATTTGTACTTTTGTCTTGCCACTTAATACCAAGTATTCTTCGCAGACACCGCATAGAATGATGTTTAAACGTTTCTCTTGGTGTGAGTAAGTTGTCCAGGCTTCACTGCCATAAAGAAGAGTGCTAAGGACACAGGCTTAATAGATAAGGACTTTTGTTTTGGCAGTAAGCTTCCTGTTCTCTCAGACTCTTTTTCTTAACCTGTTCATTGTTGTTGCTGCCTTATCAATCCTGGTGTTGATTTCTTGATCTGGGGATAATTTGCTATTTACCTCTGATCCTAGATATGTAAAATGGTCTACTATCTCTAGTTCGGCGTCGTCAATAAAGATTGATGGTATCCCATGTGCACCTTGTGACATAATCTGTGTCTTCTTTTTGCTAATTGTTAAACCACATTCAGAACAAGCATTGGAGAATGCAGATTGTAGACGTTGTAATTCTTCCTCAGAGTTGGTCGTAATTGCAGCATCATCTGCAAAAAGCAACTCTTTGATCAGTACCCTCCTAATTTTGTTCTTGGCCTTTAATCTCTGGGCATTATAGAAGCCGCCGTCTGAGCGTGAGTGAATGTATATACCTGCATCCTGATTACGAAAGGCATATTCCAGTAGAAGTGAAAAGCATATTCCGAAGAGGGTGGGAGCTAGTACACAACCTGCTTAACTCCACTCTTGATTTCAAACTCTTCTGAAGTTGCACCATCAAACTTGATTATACCCTTCATGTTTGTGTGGAACGATTCTACAATGTAACAGCATGATTCCTCTCTCGGCCTGTCTAGTTCACTCCAGAGGAAAGATAACAGCAATACATCTGGAACATAACAAGCTGCAGAAGCTGTCGGATCAGCAAAGCAATGCTCTAACTGTCCGCCTGTCGGAGCTTCGATACTAGACCAGGTGCCAATCAAGGCTTAGGGCCTGGTCTGCCCTGCCATGACATTTTGTCTTTAGGTTGCATTTCCTCGCACCAGGATAAGGTTTGTACCCTTCCAATTGCGCTCTACCGCCCGAAGCCGTTGGTACAATGTGGGCTGTCGGGTTTGATAAGCGCCGCGCAACATTCGGCGCTAACAGAAAGCAGGTATCAACGTCTGCTGTCATTACCGTAGCTCACTCATATCTGACTAAGACCTGACTCATAATATAATCTATGAAGCACAAATATATGTCTTTCTGTGTCTCTATTGATCTTTCTATTAGTATCCGTAATGTATATGTTGCATTGTTTATACCCTTTCCTTCCACAAATCCATACTGTTCTTCACTAATTTCCATTTTCATTGTTTTTTCTTGTTCTTCTCATTATAATTCTGAGTAGAAGCTTAGTGACATGGTTAATAAGGTTAACTGTGTGAAAATTGTTGCATTCAACTGCTCCTGTTATTTTTATAGTCATACATATAGATTTCAGCATATCGCTCGATAAATATCCACTGCTGTAAATATCATTCAACATTTTGGTTAATATATCTATTCCAAATTCTCCCAATACTTCTAATTCTTCTATTGTGATTTAATTTGGCTCAGCTGTTTCTTCGTTTCTTATTATGTTTTACAGCGTCAGCGAAATCTTCTTTTAGAATAGATAGACCTTCTAAGTTACTTTCTTCTGTTAATTCTTCCCTTTCGCCATCATATAATTATCTTATATACTCATTCCACCTCTTCATTATAACACCTTCCTCCAATAATATCTTTCCTGTTTTTGATTTCAAACACACTGTATTTATTCTTATTTTTCTTCCAGTGAGCTCACTGATTTTTCGGTGCATATTATTTTTTAACTTTAATGGAATTTAATTCATTTGTTTTTGTACTGCTCATTTAACCACCTTTCTTTTGCCTTCACACATTTATACTTTATGTCTGTATTTATCTTAGCACATTCTCGTTTATTATTTTTACTTTGTTTTCTTTTGTCCATCAGCATTAAGATTTCATCATTCATCCATTTTTTCTCAGCTTTTTGGCTTCTCTCCGGTAATATTTCTTTGCTAGTTTGATTAATGGAGTCCATTGACATTTCCCATCGTTCATTTATACTCTGTATTTTAGCTATTGCATTGTACCTATTTTTCACAGTCACTCTGTAATGTTATTGAATTTCTTTATCTACTTTCAGATCCTCTTTATTAAGTCTCGTGTTCTTAACCATTTTTCCCTCTCTTTAATCTTACTTTATTTGTCCACATAGTTCTACATGATCACTATTACAGTCAGCACCAGGCATTGTCTTTAAATTAATTAAAGCATTTCTAAATATTTTATTAATAAGTATGTGGTCTATTTGGTTTAATATTTTCTTATCTGAGCTTTTCCATGTGTAAAGTCGTCTTTTATGGTGTTTAAACCAGGTGTTTCCAAATATCATATAACTGATATTTGCCCATTCTATTAGTTTCTCTCCTCTCTCCTTTCTTGTCCCTCGACCAAATGTATCAAACTCAAGGCCCACGGGTCACATCCGGCCCGCCGTACAATCATATAAGGCCCGAGAGGTCTCAACCGACGTACAAATATATTCGACCCAAGAGAGAATTTTAGGCAAAAATATTTTTTTATGGTCACGATATAAAGTGCAAATCAAATTCCCTAATTAACAGCCTTCCGAATGATAGGCTACATGAGAGCGTTCTCGCTTCGATCAGAATAAGCAAAAATAAAAGTTGTGTAGTGAGTTAGTATTCGTTGTTACCGTTACCTAACAACGTTCAGATGCTCGTTTTGGATTGGCGCATAAAAAAATTGAAAGTAGTGTAATGCCTGGATATTACATCACCTTTTCCCGCTACGGCTATCAATCAAGCGTCTGTCGGTAGATGCACAATCTTTTAAATCAGAGATAGCCTTTAAAATGGCCAAAATAAAAGTTGATTCTGAAAACAGAGCCTTTCAAAGCCGCTGGGTGGCTGAATATATGTTTACTGATATTGGCGGTAAACCTTTGAGTCTAATTTGTAGAGATAATGTGGCTGTGATAAAAGAATATAATCTGAGACGGCACTACAAGACTAAACATCAAGACAAGTTAAACAGCCTGAATACAGAGCAGAAGCTACAGAAGTAGAAGAATTGAAGAGGCATGTAACATCACAGCAGATGTTTTTTGCCAAAGCAAAATCACAAACTGATTCTGCAGTCAAAGCAAGTTTTATTGTGTCAGATTAGATCGCAAAATCAGACCGACTATTTACAGAAAGGGAGTTTCTGAAGCGCTGCGTGATGAAAGTGTGTAACGTCTTGTGTTCAGACAAAAAGCAGATGTTTGCAAAGGTAAGCCTTTGCAGAAATACGGTTGTTGATCGGGTTTGTGAGATGGCCACTGATTTGAAAACACAGCTGATCGAAAAGGAAAAGTTTTTTTTTTGCATTCTCCCTTGCTGTCGATGAAAGTAATGACACGACTGACACTGCGCAGCTCGCCATCTTCATCCGTGGAGTGGACTCCAGTTTGAACTTTTTTGTTGTTGAATGTTACAGAAGAAATATTGGACATGAAATCCGTGCATGGGACAACGACAGGAAAAGACATTTTTGACAACGTATGTCAAAGTTAAACCAACATGAACCTGCCTTGGGACAAACTCGTTGGACTTACAACACATGGAGAACAGGCGATATGTGGCGAAAAAAGTGGACTAGTTGGAAGGATGCGGTTAAAGATGCAGGAGAACTATACTGGTGAATCGATAGCATATCACTGCATCATACAACAAGGATCACTGTGTGGTAAAGTCCTCAACATGGAAGATGTAATGAGCACTGTATCACAAACCGTCAACTTTATCAGATATCATATTAATGTTTAAAAAAGGTTTAATATTCGGTTTATTGAATGTTTATCCTGTCCGGCCCGCGACCTTACGTGTGATTTGAGTTTTGGCGAGCTAAGCGATTGAGTTTGACACCCCTGCCTTAGACCATAATTTCCCACTACATCCTCCATTTTTCCCTTTCCTACTTTTGCATTAAAATCTCCCAGGATTATTTTTATTTCTTGTGATCCAATTTGAGCCATCGCAATTTCCACTTCATCGTAAAAGTGTTGTATTTCTTCATCACTACTGCTTGTTGTTGTTGCATATCCTTGTATAATATTTATATCTTTTGGTTTGCTTTGATTTTGACCATAATAACTCTATCTTAAATGCCCCAGTATCCATTAATTGACTTGGCTGTTTTTTCATCAACTATTTTTCCTACACCTTTTTCGTGTGTGTCACCTCCAGAATACATTATTGTGTGTTTGTCAGCTATAATTTTGCCCGATCCCTTCCATCTCATCTCACTTACGCCTAATATATTCACTTTAATGCTATCCATCTCTCTTAAAACATTGTTCTACTTTCCCAGCTCATTTAATGTCCTAACATTCCATGTTCCTACTCTAAATTTATTTATTTTAGATATGGTTTTGAAATCAATAGCTGGATAACGGTCTGGTGTCACCTGTGGCTCATGACTGTCTTTACCGGATGAGGATGTCCTAAGACAGCCATTAACGTAGTTCACTAACTCTGAAATATGTTTTGCCATGAAATCTTGGGAAGATAATGTGGTGGTTTCCCGTTACCTTCCTCATTCACATGGTGCTCTTTCACCTCTGCCTTTGACAGCCATTTCCGACTGTAGGACAAGTTAATGCCCTGCTCTGCTCAACTGCAGAGTTGTCCACTTATTCTGATGGATACTCGGTCCCCAATACTGCGTTAGCCACACCGTCGTGTGTTTCCAATCCTCTGCCACGGAGGAGGGGGGGGGGGGGGGGGGGGGAGCAGTTGAGATTTTCCCATCCTAAAGTTATGTTCAATGATGGCCAAACCTCTCCAGTACTTTTAGATGGTTATTTTATACTTACCTTTTTTCTCGGCTTCAGATATAGTTCGCTTCTGGCTTTTGTCCTGTAAAGCAAGAAATATGTCAAAGGTTTACGTTACCTCTTTGTAGCAATAGAGCTTTTTGTCACATGTTATAATAGCCAGTATGGGAAAAGTAAGTGTTACATGCCAGACAGTCTGACACATCAGTATCCTTGGAGATTTAACTGTCTGTCATAGGTTAGGGCATTAGTATCCTTAAAGAATTAACTATGGGACAGTTAGTGATACATGCCAGACAGTCTAGTACACCAGTATCCTTAGAGATTTAGCTATCTGTCACGTGTTAGGGCATTTAACTATCAGTCACAGGTAAGGGCATTAGTATCCTTGGAGAATTAACTATTATTAAGTCATGTAGGCTACATTGGTAACTCGTGAACTACAGATAGGTAAAAGATCTCGGGGCCGGCCTTTACTACGATACAAACATGTGATTGATACACGCATTGATATTGCTCTTTGGGGGAAGTCACCTCTGATCGTGATGCTTGGAGGACAACGATTAAAAACGGAATAAAGATAAAGGAGAAAATTATTGCAGATAGGTAACACACTAAGCGTATGAGACGTCAGATGATGCGTGATGGTAGAAATGACCATGTCTTCACATGCATCCATTGTGGACGATCAGTTACCGCACGAATTGGTCTGGTCAATCACATTCGCTACCGCCGTAGGTTGTAGTTATTTAGCCTTGTTTGAAGCACAATGTAACACACTATCGTTTGTCAAGACGGCAGGGTGCCAGTAGTAGTAACTATTACTAACAATCTTGCACATCAATATACTTAGATATTTAACTATTACTAACAATATTGCATAGAACATATAACTTAAAGATTTAACTGTCAGTCAGTTTTAAGTATGTAAGCAAAGGACCCTTTGACACGCCTTAAGATTCTCGACATATGATCCCATGCTCATATTTTCATAGACCAATCGTCATTCGGTGGGTGATGAGATCAGTGTCCCGTTGGCAATCTTTATTTCCCAAGGTATTGTATAGTGCCCATTGGGGTTTATTTCGAAGGCATGAGACGTCGGCTGTTTAGAAAGCAAACTACTGATATAAATTTACCTGTTATATCACAAACAACCAACAAATGCTGGGGTTAATTGCAACATAATGTAAAGGACATGCAAGGAACTACATATAGTTAGTTACATATCCTTTACAGGGCGTTGCAGTCAACACCAGAATTTTTTGCTGTTGTGATCTCTTGGCAAGTTTACGTTCAGTAGTTTATCATTGCTTTCTGAACGACCGGCACTCATACCATTTCGTAAAAAACCAACGCAAGGCGGTTTGCTGCCAAATCACCCACAGCTGTGAACCGGGTGTGCGAGATTATGAGCTGCGCCCTTAACCTCTTCGCCACGGATCCGGCGAAATATATATATATATATATATATATATATATATATATATATATATGTGTGTGTGTGTGTGTGTGTGTGTGTGTGTGTGTGTCTTTGTGTGAGTGTGTGTAACCGCGCATGAATACAATTATCTATATTAACGTCAAACTTTTTATGTAAACTAAATTAAATATACACAAGAATTTCATTGCTGCAACACAATGAATTATATTAGCAGACTTATAACACATGTAAAATATTATTTTCAATAGATGGCTGTACTTACTGTCATGTTTCCTGCTGAATGCCTTTTCTCCTATTCTTCCTGTTTCTGTTCATATAAATGTACACTTTCCGGGACGAGTTACCTTATCAATGACGTCAATAAAACCTCATAGTCAACGAAGATAAAAAGACACTTATGTGATAGCTATGAGGTGTTATTTCCTGTGCTGTAGAATTCCTCTACACTGTTATTCTATATGCACAAATCAAGGAAGAAACTATTTCTATTATCTCGTGCAATGAACTTTCCCCCGCATAACTGTCTATTTGTCACTTTGTAAATTGTCAGTTATTGCAATGCGTGCTAGAAGTAGTGTAAGAGCACTGGTACACTTAGCTCTTGAGTAACAGTAGCAAACGCCCTTATTGCATGTTTCAGCTTCAACCTGCAGGAAATTAAACAAACATTATTTACGATAGTTAGTTACTTGCATATCCTTTACAAGACCTAGTAGTCATCCCCAGCATTTTTTACTGTGATTTCTTGGCAAAATTACGTTCAGTTGTTTGTCATTACTTTCTGAACGACCGACACTCATACCATCGTATTAAAACTAGCGCAAGGCGGTCTGCTGCCAAATCACCCGCAGCTGTGTTTCAAACGCGGTATGCGGGATTACAAACTGTGTCCTAACCCTTCGCCATAGGTCATGCCATCATCATCAGCTGTTTAGTGTTCGTGTGTACTTCCGGATTAATTAGGAATTTAGAGCAAAATTAGCAGACGACAAATAAAAGTTTAAAAAGCTATGACGATTCTAAAATCTTTAGGAATCAACAAGTTTGAATACACGAATTGTGTGCTTATATATTTATGTAGTGTAATCTTAGAATCATATCTTGATTAATGTATTCATACTACCGACTTTTTCTCGTTATTATGAAGAAACATCAAGCGATGACGCTAAGAAATAGAATAATTATTGTAAATTATTATATTTCATAAATGTTAAAGTTATTCCCCTTTCATTTATTTGTTATTACATCATTACACAAAGGGCCATAATTTGAAATGTATACTGTAATGTGTTGTATATAAATAGCCATGTTGTTGCCCGATTGTTAACACACCAGGAAGCCATCTACTGGGCATGGTAGAGTGTTACCGACATTGCAGACCAACACAAGAGCTCCTGGCCAAATGAGGTCAGGGTTTGAGCGTTTAATGCGACTTATGTAAAAGCCGTATTTCGGTCTAGCCAGATGGTTTTTGTTTCAAGAACCATATTATTACGTTTTTTTTTGGAGGCTGCGAGGTATATGCGTGAAGCTGGTACTACCGATCTGACTGGGTCAATAATGCAATTGAGGTAATCAGCCATCGAGAGGATGAAACCTGACAAGTGTTAAAGGTTGAACACCACATGTCGTTGAATACAACTTCCATTTCTTATATGTTTCTATGGCAGATGTGTATTTTCTATGTATTATAATACCAATGTATATAACAACAGAAGGATCGACTCTGACAAGGTTAAAATATTAACCCAGTATGTACATATATTATACATGAAAGATGACATCTTTCATGAAGTTGCCGGGGGAGCATGTCAGAGTCTAGAATAGTGCAGTGATGCAGTGACATCGTTACGCCCGCCAGGCGACTTAGTCCCCAGCAGGGATGCCGTAACTTCGTTACGCCGCCAGGCGAGTAGTAGTTACCTGCCTGCGAGATTGCTGGCGGACGAGACGGGCAGCGGTCAGGCAAGGACGCACGCATGCCTCGTGAAGCCACTTCAGGTGGGAGGCAAGTTGCGAGCTATAGGCAGACAGCTCTGGGACGTTGACTCGACTGGACGCATGATGAGAGAAAGGCGTTGTGTGGTTTCTGTGCCTGAAAGTCGAGTGTCTGGACATCTTGAGAGATAGACTGTGAGCTGTATTGTGTATGTAAGTGTATTGAAGTATCAAGTATATCTTGTAGTGATCATCGTACTGTATATGATCTGTAAATAAATCCATTGAACGTTGTGTCGTTGAGTCTTAAGTCAAATCACGTTGTACTTGTACTGTCTCACATGTGTTAGGTTAGCGAGCCAAGTTTAAGACCCTGAAACAAGTATTAAGTTTATGCCAGTTGGCTGTGTTAAACAGAAATTATTTATAACAATTAGCTGTGTAACTGTCTCGTGTACATCGCGCACCTGTTAAAACAAAAAGAAGTGAAAGGACCATGTACACACTTCATGTATGTTTGGGATGTGGTGCTAGTTCCATATTTTATAGACCAATCGACACGTAATAGGCTGATATGGTTAATACAGGGTGTTTGTAAAATCTCACTACACTTTGTGTGTAGAACAAATTGAAAAAGAAAGTGCATAATGTCCTTAAAAACGTGTTAGTTAGTTAGATGACGGATCATCCTCATTGCACATCGAAACATTCAGTCCATAAGTTCTCGGTAAATCTCTCAACGCGTAGCGGCTAACGATGCCAGGTATGTGTTGGTTTATTTTATCAATCTTCTTTGGCTTCCTGCGTAGTGTTATTGTTTGTCCACCCCTCTTTTAACGTGCTGTTTAAATAAAAAACGTAATAAGTTTGTAATGTACCATTTCTTACTTTTGTTTAAACTGTAAAAGTTTGTAATGTACCATTTCTTACTTTTGTTTAAACTGTAACAGTTTGTAATGTACCATTTCATACTTTTGAATTAACAGTATACGTTTGTAATTTATAATTTCTTGCTTTGGGTAGTACAGTGAAGTTTTTTTTTTTCTACATTCAAAGTATAGTGAGACTTTACAAACACCCTGTAAAACGCCGGACGACTTTACTTCCCAGAACATTTCTCTGTACCCATTTTAGGCTGATCTATTGAGGCCATTACAATAACGTGAGAAATAAACTCGCATACATTGATTGGCACCAAAAGGAGTAAATGCAAGAAGTAGAGGTAAGAGGATACTTTAGAAGACCAGTGGTTCTCAACCGGTAGGGTATTCCCCCCCCCAGGGGGGGGGGGGGGGATTTTAGGGTTTCCAGGGGGGGGGGGGGAATAAAGACCATTTCAAGATCGAGTTAATATAAGAACCGATTACTTGATATTGTTTTTCCCTTCATACTTTACAGCTATGTATGTCTCATCCTTCTAAAATTCATTTTATAAAGTAAGTAGACCCACAAATCATGTTTTATGTGGATGTTCAGACTTGTTTTAGTATATGCTATTAAATTTACCTTTCATTTTTACGTATACTGTGTAAGGGTGGGGGGATTTTTAGATAGGAAATATCCCCGGGAAGGTTAACCCGGTCAACAAATGCCCGCAGACGTCGGATGTGTTGGCCTAACGGCGCAAGAACGCAGCTCTGCTGTAAACAGGCACAACGCAATCACGTCCGAAAAAAAACTCCGGATGAACGAAGAAGAAGAAGAAGATAGGAAATATGAAAGGGGGGAATGACGTTCTGAAAATACGGTGAAGGGGGGCACGGGCCAAATTTTTGATAGGAAGGGGGTGGGGGGGGGAATGACGTTCTGAAAATATGGTGAAGGGGGTAACGGGCCAAAAAAGGTTGAGAACCACTGCTCTAGACACATACAAACTACAAACTGTAGGTAACCCTTGGATCAAAGGGTCGCGGTAGCGCAGTTACAACCAGATGTGTCTGTCAGTCTCGGCGATCAACCGTGATTCGTGTTTTAAATGAACCTGGTCTCCCACTAACATGGGGTCCATGGTATGTCCTGCTAAGTAAAGGCGTTGTCTTTGCAACTTAGCCTCTCTCAAAATTTTCACATTACTTATTCTGGCTGTCCAAGGAATTTTCAGCATTCTTCTATAAAACCCCATCTTCAAAGCTTCCGGCGATTGTTCTCGCTTGTTTACTAACTGGCTAGAATTCGCAGCCAAATGCAACATGTTAGTTAGTCGCATATCCTTTACAGGACGTCGCAATCAACACCATAATTTTTTGCTGTTGTGATCTCTTGGCAAGTTTACGTTCAGTAGTTTGCCATTGCTTTCTGAACAACCGGCACTCATACCATTTCGTAAAAAACAACGCGAGAGGGTTTGCAACCAAATCGTCTGCAGCTTTGTTTCGAATGCGGGAAACGGGATTACGAATTGCGTCCGTAACACCATCGCCACGGAGCCGGACTTATGTAACAAGACATAGTTATTTTTCTACCTTCCAATAATAACATGGACTTAGTGCATTAATTGGTCTTCATTTTCATGCCATTTTATTTAATTATTTATTTGTTAATGTACGGGAGCAGTTTTATGCTATGAGTCCGTCATGACTTAGCGCCATCACATGTTGTAGGCGCGGATGCACGAATGAATAGGTGGCCAATCTTTCCCTCACTTTGAAATACGGAAAATACTCTATAATAATAGAACAATTCTCTCAAATAAAAACCAACCAATTCACCATGTTTATGTGGATCGTGCATAATCGCCCATTTGAATGGACCCTGGCCATTGTAGTAGTCCACATTTAGACAGAAAAGACTGGCAGTAGTTGGCAATAAACATCTAATCGATTCCTATTTTGGCATTGATTTGCTAACCGGCATATGTAAATGCGAGGTTGTAAATAGTAAAAGGAAGTTTTAGAATGAGATTTGGTTGTAAAAGTTCTAGCAGTTTCCGTCGTTGGGTACATTAATATCTGGACTCCCAGGCGGAATTGTTTAATAGTAAAATATCACGATGCTAATCATAATATTTTAAAATATTGACATCACTATTAATTGAAGCCATTAATTATTTCACATCGCCTTTACATTGTTAACTTTATTCTAAAGGAAATACAAAAGGTTAGGCATATGTAGCTCCTACGAAAAGATGAGACATCCTAAACACAGACACAGTGTACATACCTTAAAACTGACTCCATAAAAGTTAACATAAATCACAGAGTGAAAATTCTCTAAAACAAAAGACAATCAAATAAATATATAATACTATAATAAAAATAAACATTCTAGGACACAATAGACGATGTTTCGATGATTTAAATCTTCATCAGGGACGGACAACACAAACAGATATACAGGAAAAAACATAAAATTATAAAATAATATTAAAACACAACCCCTTGCGTGTCCAGAAGGCACAAAAGTCCAGTCCAATTCAGTTGCAAAGGTGCTTCGCTTATTTAACTTTGTTATAATTTAATATCTACAGACGGATTAGAAATAGACACAGATTACGGAGTGAGAATAGACAGACAGACGTGAGGGCAGACAAGAAGACAGGCAGGCAGACAGGCCGGCAGACAGTCAGAAAGGCCAGCCGATCGGCCGCCGTTAGCCAATGGATCGATCAGTCGGTGGACAGACAGACAGTCAGAAAGACAGACAGACAGACAGACAGACAGACAGACAGACAGACAGACAGTCAGACAGACAGACAGACAGACAGACAGACAGACAGATGTTTTGGCAAGTAATTACTTACCTCTGTGGATGCTTGTGAGGGCAAGGAGGTAGACAGACAGACAGACAGACAGACAGACAGACAGACAGACAGACAAACAGACAGAACGACGACAGACAGAAAGGCAGATAGAGACATAAACGTAGATAAACGGACAGTACGACAAATATAAAGGTAGACTGACAGATATAACGTTAGATATGTATAAAAGCAGACAGACGATACGACAGATATAAATGTAAGCAGGCAGAGACATACAGCTTGGTATCTATCCAAAATGTGGGTTAATATAAAGTTGTTCTCTGTGTTTAATACACTTCTTCAGATTGTCGATTCCGCTTGTAGAAATGGTTCGATAACCTCGACTGAACTAATGCAACCTAGCTCAATAAGCTTGTAGTTTGAAGCAGTGGTTGTGTGTTGATTTTTTTCCTTGGTAACTTCCTGCTGACGGCAAACATAAACACGCACTACCGGGTTCTCTTAAATAAGGCAGTTATATTTTAAAGGTATATACAAATATTAATGAAATAATCTTCTTCTTTTAGTCTATGTTTTGTGGCGTTGGTGATTACGTTTGTCCACAGCCTACTGCCTCGTGTGCTGTCAACTAGTACCGATACCGATGTTATTCCATGCTGTCAAACTATACACCATCTCACGGGTGTAATGCCTTCTCAAATACCCACTGTTACAGGCTTAATAACTTCTCAAATGCCCACTTGTCGTAGCTATAATGCCTCCTCAAGTGTCCATATATATATATTTAAATATATATATATATATATATATATATATATATATATATAATATATATATATATATATATATATATATATATATATACCCACTTGTCATATATATATATATGGATTGACGACATCAGAGACATTGTACAACCACACGGAATGACACTATCCAGTGCCGCCCACCGGGCGCTGGAACGCAAATTATTCCTCCCCACGACGCTTAACGGCAGAAGTGGAAGATGATGATGATGATGATGATATATATATATATATATACCCACTTGTCATATATATATATTATATATATATATTATATATATATATATATATATATATATATATATATGCCCACTTGTCACTCAATCAATCAATTAGGTGCTACCACATTGAAGGTTGGCTGCAATTGATCTCCAACACTTTCTATCTCTCGCAATGACTGCACATTCTGTCAGATTGGCGTTCGTCTATCTCTTGATGTTATCTTACCACTTGTATCGTTGTCTACCTCTTGATCGCTTGCCCTCAACCTTGCCCTCCAGTTTGGTTGTAATAAGAGTACTGTGTCTTTTAACGTGGCCAAAAAAAATTCACTTGCTTCTTTTTTATTTCTTTCACCAACTTTCTTTTCATTCCCAGTTTTTCTAGAACCTCTTGATTGCTTTGTTTTTGTTTCCACAATAAATACGACATATTTTTATGTATATCCACATCTCCAAGGCCTCTATTTGACTCGTCACTAAAATACATATTAAACGTCACAGCAATTTGGATTGAACAGCATGTAATCCGTGGCTCTTTGACGTGTCTCTAAGGTTACTCTCATAAACTAACATTAGTAACCCATTCTTGAAAGTTACTCCTAAATTACCAACAACAGCCATGTCTCTAAAGTTACTCGCAGTTTTAACAACAGCCATGTCTCTAAAGTTACTCGCCATTTTTCCAACAACAGATATGTCTCTAAGGTTACTGGCATTATTACCAACAACAATCATGCATATAAAGATACTCGCAGTTTTATCAACAACAATCATGCATATAAAGTTACTCGCTGTACTACCAACAACCGCCATGTCTCTGAAGATACTCGCCGTATTTCCAACAATAATCATGCATATGGAGTTACTCGCAGTTTTACCAACAACAATCATGCATTTAAAGTTACTCGCAGTATTACCAACAACAATCATGCATATAAAGTTACTCGCAGTATTACCAACAACAATCATGAATATAAATTTATTCACAGTATTTCCAACAGCTGTGTCTCTAATATATTTCACAGTTTTACCAACAGCAGCCATGTCTCTAAAGTTACTTCCAATATTGATAACAAAAACCATGTCTCTAAAGTTACTCTCAATATTACCTACAAAAACTATGTCTCTAAACTTACTCTCAATATTACCTACATAAATCATGTATCTAAACCTACCCCCAAACATACTAGCAGCAGTCGTGTCGAAATTACCCACAAATTATCAACAGGATATCTCTAATAATCCTATGAAAATTATCACTATAAGCAATATTTCTCAAGTTTCTCTCAGACATTACCACCAAGCAGTGCTGTCTCAAAGGCTACATCAAAAAATCTACCAACAGCCCTACAATTACCGAAAATAGCCAGATATAAAGTTAATAATAAACATGAACGCACAAAGCCATGAATCTTTAGTCCACAAAGGGAAATAATCAAAGATTTCCGATAAAAGAACCATAACACGGGTTTTCATGTAGTAATTTCAATCTTGCAGAGGACTTCCGAAGAACTATTATTATAATCAATCAATACAACGAGTATTATTGTTATTTGTCGTGCTGTTGATTAGATCAACTGGCCGATAATACTGAGATCGATCAGGGACAAGCAACGTGTTGGAGGAAATCATGCCCAGTAGTATGAATAGAACATCGGAGTGATTGGAAATGGCAAAATTATTCTGAGAGCGATTGTGGAAGAATTATGTCGTTTTGGTTGATATGCCCGATATGTCCAGAGTAACGGTTGCACTATAGCTCTGATTATACTTTATCTGTATACTATATTGTCATACTATATTACTAGATTATCATATTATATTATCATGCTGTATTAGCATGTGATTATTGGAAACACCTGGTATCAACATCACCGAAGGAGATTATGGACATGGACGAGTCCTCACCGTGTGTGCACCTAAGTATGATTGTGTTAATAATGAAACTCATGCTCTGTGCTCCTTTATGAGTGTACCAATGGAATCCGACAGTCTGGGTGGACTGGTATGTGTGAGCGCATGTACATACATACATACATACATACAGCTATACACCTCAACAGACATTCATGCATCCATGTACATAATATGTATTTGGTATACGTGAGAATGGATAGAGAGAGAGAGAGAGAGACAGAGAGAGAGAGAGAGAGAGAGAGAGAGAGAGAGAGAGAGAGAGAGAGAGAGAGAGAGAGAACGAAAAAACATTATTATCAAAGTGTTAAGAATTGGGCACGCAGGCCCGTCTGCCATTCTGCCCTTCTTCTCTCTTTCCTCTCATTCGTTATTTCATTCAACATCACTTATGAAGCTAATCTTAGACAGCAAAAGAACAATATGCATTAAAACACATGGAAAATTATCAGTAATACGTGATTCACTGAGGCAATGTTTGACACGGGCACCATAAACACCTAAGGAAGTTGTAACATACCATACATATGGGGATGTTTGTTAGCTAGTTGTCGCTTGAGATTACTTTCCATTATTTTTGTTGTAAAGTGGGGGGGGGGGGGGGTGTAGTCTGTACTGAGATAGTGTTCAAACAGGTTGCGACTGTGTGTATAGCGATTGGTGGTGTTTTTTATTTTTTTTTTATTTTTTTTTGTGTGTGGAAAATTGTTCCACAACTGAGCGACAGAATACGCTAAGCTTATTTTGTATAAGTCTATCCTAGGTTTAGGGATATGAAGTATGTTTATCGATCGCTATGTTTTGTGTGATATTTGCACAAAGGTCAAAGGTAGCTTGGAGCAATTTAGAAAGAGAGAGAGAGAGCGAGGGTGGAGAGAGAGAACAGAGAGAGAGAGAGAGAGAGAGAGAGAGAGAGAGAGAGAGAGAGAGAGAGAGAGAGAGAGAGAGCGCGCGAGAGTGGAGAGAGAGCACTATCACATCTCTATTGTTTCCAGTTTACCGCCTTACATTCCTCCCTCCCCATTTTTGTTTTCATGCACCACTTTCACTCATTTACCTGGAATCTTCACTGAACCGTTACCATCCCCTACCCCGGTCCCCATAACCCACAAACTCCCACGGCTGTCTAATTAACAGTTTCCAGGTGAAATTAATGTTAGTATCACAGCCTGTGATTCTCAGATAAGTAGCAACATTTGTTTTTCAAATCTTCTTATTTTCTCTTCATTGTTCTCATTTTTTTTTCATCTTTTCATTCTCCCTATCATGTTATTATGCTTTAATGTAGTTACTTGAGGGTTTCCCCCGTGTTAATATGTTGTGTTTTGTGTATGTATTTGTTTGCTGATGAAGGCTAGTTACCACAACGACCTGTGTTTTTCGTAATTTTGTTTTGTAAAGCTGCATTGCTTAGTGTTACTGTATATTGTTTACATATCCACATATTTACCGCAGTTCCACTACTTTTATTAAGAGAGGTGTGCTACAGGGATGTGTATTGTCACCAAATCTGTTTTCCCTTTACAGTGACACTATTTTCAGAAATTTAGAAGATATCAAAGGAATCATCACTGGGGACATAACATCAATAACATTATATATGCCGATGATACAGTCTTGATTGCAGACAATGAGCAGGAAATGTAACATTTAGTAGATGCGGTTACTGTACACAGTGAACAACTTGGGTTAGAATTAAATTGTAAGAAGACACAGATTATGGTCGTTATTAGGAAGAAGAAAACACCACAATGTAATATATAAGTAAATGGGAATATTCTTAAACAAGTAAATCGGTACAATAATTTCGGAAGTCATAACATCTGATGGGAGATGTCTTGAAGAGATGAGAACAAGAATCGCCATGGAGAAGGTAGCTTTTTGCCAGATGAAAAACATACTGACCAATAAAAGGATGTCATTTGCAACGAGAAAAGAAAATTGTTTAAGAACATATAACCTGTACTTTTGTATGGATGCAAAGCGTGGACAGTGGGTAAACAAGCTGAAAAACATATAATGGCTATGGAAATGTGTTTTCTGAGGAGAATGCAAAGAATACCATGGACAGACAGAAAAACCAATGACTAAGTCCTATAAGAAACAAATGAGTGTCGTAAGAGAAATTAGACGTAGACAGACACATTTTTTGGGTCACGTTATATGAAGAAATGAATTGGAGAACTTGGTGACAACTGGCAAGATCGAGGGGAAGAGAACAAAGTGAAGGCAGAGAAGTAAATACCTGGATGGCTTAACCACGTGGCATGGTCGAGACAAGAAAAGGGAACTGATCCACGATTTTGGTGATTAAATGAGATGGCGAGTCATGGCCGACCACGTATATCGGCATCGCACATTATTATTATTATTATTATTATTATTATTATTATTATTATTATTATTATTATTATTATTATTACTATACTGTATTTATATATATATATATATATATATATATATATATATATATATATATATATATATATATATATATATATATATATATATATATATTAACCTATAATTGTAAACTTTAAATTATGGTACTATATTAGTATACTATATATTCTACTTACCCGGCTCTGATGGTTGCAAGAAAGGTGAGTGAACTTTACCTAGCCATGGCACGCAAGCTAACTAGTCACAAAAACTAGTATATTCAAACAATAACTGATCTCTCTCTCTCTCTCTCTCTCTCTCTCTCTCTCTCTCTCTCTCTCTCTCTCTCTCTCTCTCTCTCTCTCTCTCTCTCTCTCTCTCTCTCTCTCTCTCTCTCTCACACTCTCTCCATAATTTATATTTGCATTCCTCGAATATTTTAAATAATCACTTATCTTATTTTATTCTGCATTTGTCTGTCTGTCAATCTGTCTTATCTATCTGTATATCTGTTTGTCTATCCATATATCCCTTCATCCATCCATCCATCCGTCCGTCAGTCTGTCCGTTCGTCAGTCCATCCATCCATACACCCATGTACCTTTCTATCTTTCTGTCTGTCTGTCCTCTCCTGGCATATTTATTTTCTGACTGTCTTTAAAATGTGATTAGCTAGCTACTTAACGAACTATCAACACGTCTGTCTCTATACATGTCTATTTATCATACAGCTAACCATCTGTCAAACCCTGTTCTCAACCATTTGACGTAAAGTGTGTTCGTTCGTCTGTGCGTTGTGTCTATCTGTCTGTATGTTTATAAATGTGTCAAATATCTATTTAGTTGTCTAGCTAACCAGCTTCTATACGCCTGGCTTCTTTGTCTGTACACTTCTCTTAAGCTAGCATTGTTAGCTAGCTAGCTAGTCAACCGTGTCAACCGTCCTCACATTTGTCTGTTTGTCTGCATGTCTGGTTCTAAAGAAACTGATCGCACAGTAACGCAATACAAGTCTGTTAGAAACAAATATACACAATCAACACCGCTGTCTAAAAACCTCAGTCTTTTGTTGCCTAGTTTCGTGATTTTACCTTCAATCGCCTCCAATGAACAACCACAAACGCACGACAACATCATGGCCACATGAAAGGCGATATCTCAGTTTGTTTAAATTATCTTAGAAAAGAATTGTCTCCCCAGTCTTACATCTGCATTGTTGACAACGGTGAGCTGTTTGCGTTAACAACGGGGTGATTTCCGGTTTTACACATAGAATGGGCGGAGTAGCCAGGATGTCCACTTCTGGCCCGCGCAGACTGTTCCCATATATTGCGTGGGCCGTGTGGGTTTCTTGCAGAATAAGAATAGGAAGATATACTCCTATATATATATTTTTTTTTACCTTGCGCTCGCTCGCTTAGAACTCAAGCGTAGTCCATACACACTACTGCTAATAGTGTTGAACTGAATTTTGCGTATGGATTAGCTTTCCAAGTTAACCCACTCCGACTTCAGAGGTACTTGTAATTTACACCCCCTAGTCAAGGACGACATTATAGTCCGACTGTCCGGTGTAGGGGTTGAACCCCTTACCTCGGCATCAGCACACCGGATGTTTTAGAACACGCGTTCTTATCCCCCCGGCCATGCTGGCCTACATACTCGTATATAGTTGCCTCGAAGTAGTATCCCACTACAAATCTGTGATGTGATAGCGCCATAGCAATTTGTAGGCCTGAATGCGCGTAGTAATACTTAGCTAATATTTCCCTCAATTTCACAGGCGACGAGTCCGCGTCCGACCACGCCAATTACAATATCCTCGTATCTCCTCATCAAGTACACTCACGTGTACACTCACGCCAATTACAATATCCTCGCATCTCCTTATCAATTACACTCACGTATCCGACCACGCCAATGACAATATCCGCGTATCTCCTTATCAATTACACTCACGTGTCCGACCACACCAATGACAGTATCCGTGTATCTCCTTATCAAGTACACTCACGTGTCCGACCACGCCAATGACAATATCCTCGCATCTCCTTGTCACACGTCTTTCTTGATGATAATATCAATGTTCTTGATGATCTTTGCTGGATATTGTCGTGTGATGGTCGTTGTCTAGGTAACGATGTTCATGGTGTGTCAATTGAGATATCTAACTGTCTCTTAATCCAACTCACCCCAGAAGTGCACCTTCACCAGTCATGAAACAAGATTGAGTTGGCGCACATAATCATTTATTCCAGAAATAAGACGAACAGACGGAACATATATATATGTATATATCCAGAAACAATGTAATCCATAGAATATGAATATCCTCCTCACAATTTAACCAGCACACACCAATGCCTTCTCACGGCCTGCTTCTTATCAAATCCACAAGACAGGTAATCCAGCTACTATCCACGGCTGGAAATCCTACAATACAACCCACACATTGGGTCGGAGCCACTGCTCAACTATATAACCCACTCTGGGTTTTAGGCCCTCACTCCCTATAGAACCCACTCTGGTTCAGGCCTGTCTTCATAACTCGGAGAACAACACAACACGGAGATCTCTAACTCCGCTTCTCCTTAGACTACCGATCAGTTCGGCATCTACACATCAACTGCCTGAAGTCCCTTGACTTCACACAAAGCTAACCTGTCCTTCCCCCCATCCCCTGGGGTCCACGCTCACCCTTCCCATTATTTTATTTCTCAGGACTGGCTGTTTTCTCATAGCCAGGTCAGTCATTTTACTGTCTCCCACTCTCATCTCCATTCTTCCTCATGCCCGGTCACTCAACTCAATGTCAATGACCCAGGCTTATGTCATCACCCCCCTCTTAAAAGAAAACTTCGTTTTCAAATATTGGGAGACTAAAACTTACTAAACATGTGACCCAGACATATAGCCTGGGTAGCCCTAAGTATGGCTGCACCTTACTCCATCTACCACCCTAAATAATACACCAAATGCTCATAGTACACTCCCATATTCCCCCCCCCCCCACATAAATACAAACAACTTTCTATCTTGTGTATCACTGCATGAACTAATACATCACATAATAATAATAATACATCATAGGAAAGCATTATACTTATATACCCACAGGTCTCTTACTACTTCACGACCTCACAATACTATTTGTGTACCGACCCTATATCGGGTGGTTCTGTTCTTGCATCAACCCACCTCTGATTCCTGTCGATGCTGTGTCTACCTTTCATGTACCCATGACCCATGGTACCTCTACAATTACAACATCCGTTTGCTATCCCTAGCCCTGGGTCAGTAATGTCGCGAACACTCTTTTGACCTGACTCAACTTTCCTATCTGCATATTGCACCGATACACTTGCGTCTCTGTTTAGTCTGAACTCTTTATTCCATCTTGGCCCATATACCTGGCACCTTGCTTTCTGCTGCAGACGCCTTATGCCTATGTGCCCTGCACATGCACTATCCTGAGCTGTTCTAGTATATCGGTCTCTGTGTGCTAAAGGTACTGCTACTTGCCCACGTGCAGTTCTGCTATCTGAAAACCTGCGAGTGAGAACATTGTTCTTCCTCTCGAAGCACCATCTACCTTTCTTTGACTGCCTATGTTCTACTCTCCTACACCCTTGGAAACATTTGTTCAGAGTAGTATCTTGTCTCTGGGATTCACTAGCACTATAGTTGGGATCCATTCTCATCTGCTCAGCTGTACTATCCTTGTCCTGAGTTCCTGTGTCTACTTCAAGTGCCTCTTCTACCTCAGCTATACTCTCTAATTTAGGTTCTCCTGTGGTAACTACCTCATTACTTCTTACACTATATTTTTGGTCCCAATACACTACTTCCTCTTCTGTGCAATCTTTAACTCCTATAACATTTCCTATGATTAAATCAGCGACTGGTGAGTCCAAAACACACGCTGTCACTCTTCCTGTGATATATGGTGTTTTTACTGTTATTATGGCTAATGGGTAGAACTCTACTGTGCCGTTGAATGTTATGCATCTAATCTTTTTCTCTGTATAATCCGAGGGATCTATTAAACTTCTCCTCACTCCGATAGACGTACATCCGGAATCCCTAATTGTTAACGCTGGTCTATCATTGACGAATCCCTGATGCAGCTTCAGACTTCCTCCTTCATGGACTGCTGATCCTGCTTTCACTGTATGACCACATATTAGCACTGGCTGACTGTCTTTTTCAAAAAGAGGTTTGCACCCACTACAATCCTCATTGTTCAGCGTCTCAATTACTTGCGCTGCATTTGAGTGCTCTGTTTCTCTCATCCTACATTGATGGCTGATATGCCCCTTCTTACCACATTTGAAACAGATGATCTCCTTCCTTGCGTTACTTGTTGGCTCACTGGCTGGCTGCACGTCACACTCCGCTGCCTTGTGTCTCCAGCTCCCACAATTCCAACATCCGGCATAATTTGGACGTCTCTGGAAGTTCCCTCTTCTATATTGGGTACCGTCCTACTCTACCAACATTGTTTCCTCGGAAACCATTATCTTGAAGTCCTTGCTGCTCACCGTTCTGTGCTGAATCCACACTTTTCGCCCTTGGTCTGATGACTGGATTCTGGTCCTGTTTAGTGTACGCTGCACAGACTATTTCCTCACTCATTAGTTTTCCAATAGATACGTTAGGGTGTGCAGTCATGTAGTTTTGCCCTAACTGAGACATTGTGTCTATGTCCTTTGGCTTACGCTCCTCAAAGAACGCCACTAAATTAGAATTGCATGCAGATACTACCTTGTCTTTTAACATTAAATCTACTAATTTATTAAAATCTTTCCCTATTTCTGCGAGCTCCATCCATTTGTTAAATGTATTCTTTACAGTGTTAACAAAGTCTGTGAAATCTTGATTTGTCTCTGGCACTAACTGTCTAAACTTTGTCCTATGTCCATGCTCCGTGAGTTGGAACTTTGTCAGCAAACGTTGACGTAAGATAGTGTAGTTGTTCCTTTCTCCTACAGGTAAATTGAACACGGTGTCTAGTGCCTTGCCCGTAAGAAACTCGCCAAGTCGTATTGCATACTCCTGTAACTCTTTACCTTTCAGGCCTATTCGTTCACCTGCTTCAATATATTCCATTAAAGTAGGCATCTTGTACTTGTGGACACGTTGCTGTTAATCAGCCAACTATAAATGTACAGACTCTGCTGCTAGTCTGTGTCACTTCCCTACGTACGCCAGCACTCCCTGTATACGTAAATTCGTAGTGCTAAAATATCACTCTGTACTCACCCAGTCACTCTATAAGCACTAGGTAGTGAGGGGGAAGTATCACCTATACTCCCTTATATCTATATATCTATGACCACAAGTTCATGAAGTCCCTGGAAATATTGTTAAACATACATATAAATACATATACAAACAAATGTATGATAACACTAAGTGATGACTATCCAACGCTAGACTTCACAAGCTGAGTACACGGAGACGATGATCACATAGAAATAAACCACAGTAACAACCACAAGCTTATGTAGGGACACCCACAGTGCGCGTAAAATATAAACTGACTCAGATACCACTAGATAGTAGACACGACAAAAGTTCACAATAATACCATATATCCGAACACAGCAAACATCATATGCAAATATTATGAAAAGAAAGAGAAACAAAAACAATTTATAGCATCACATATACACAAATCTGACGTCAGACAACTCGGCTTTAGATATTGGTTAAGACTATTCCAATGCCACTGCACGACACGTTAACTCATTAACGTTTTCCTTACAAAAATATCGTAAGCACCAGAAAGAAAATAAATTTTTGTGCTGTATCCCGACTCTCGAGAAACACCCCAAAAGTCCCCTACACCTGACAAACACCGGACCACATACAAGTAATAGCTTATCAATCGAAAACAATATTTATAAGACAATGAGCAGCAAACAGAATGTCCAAATCGTTGGCCGACAAATATGTGCCCATTAATCCGTCGCCACAAGTTCTTTTTATTCAGTCACCAAAGTTTTTTCTCGCTTCAATAGTTATTCGCAAGCCGCTGGGAATGTCTACGACACCAGATTCCAAAACGACTCACTGAATTTCACGTTTAAATCACAAGTTTAAACTGTCGACCAAGCTGAAGATGATAGTGATTATCCAACATGTTCTGCTTCGACACAGTCCCTAACGTTATTTACTTTCTCTGTACGTGGTAACACCAAAGTAATAATCCAAAATGTTCTTGATTAGACGTAGCCCTCAGATACTCCTTACTAAGCGACGAGACCCCAGATTGTTACACGTCTTTCTTGATGATAATATCAATGTTCTTGAGGATCTTTGCTTGATATTGTCGTGTGATGGTCGTTGTCTAGGTAACGATGTTCATGGTGTGTCAATTGAGATATCTAACTGTCTCTTAATCCAACTCACCCCAGAAGTGCACCTTCACCAGTCATGAAACAAGATTGAGTTGGCGCACATAATCATTTATTCCAGAAATAAGACGAACAGACGGAACATATATATATATCCAGAAACAATGTAATCCATAGAATATAAATATCCTCCTCACAATTTAACCAGCACACACCAATGCCTTCTCACGGCCTGCTTCTTATCAAATCCACAAGACAGGTAATCCAGCTACTATCCACGGCTGGATATCCTACAATACAACCCACACATTGGGTCGGAGCCACTGCTCAACTATATAACCCACTCTGGGTTTTAGGCCCTCACTCCCTATAGAACCCACTCTGGTTCAGGCCTGTCTTCATAACTCGGAGAACAACACAACACGGAGATCTCTAACTCCGCTTCTCCTTAGACTACCGATCAGTTCGGCATCTACACATAAACTGCCTGAAGTCCCTTGACTTCACACAAAGCTAACCTGTCCTTCCCCCATCCCATGGGGTCCACGCTCACCCTTCCCATTATTTTATTTCTCAGGACTGGCTGTTTTCTCATAGCCAGGTCAGTCACTTTACTGTCTCCCACTCTCATCTCCATTCTTCCTCATGCCCGGTCACTCAACTCAATGTCAATGACCCAGGCTTATGTCACTCCTTATCAATTACATTCACGTATCCGACCACGCCAATGACAGTATCCGTGTAACTCCTTATCAAGTACATTCACGTGTCCGACCACGCCAATGACAATATCCTCGCATATCCTTATCAATTACATTCACGTATCCGACCACGCCAATGACAGTATCCGTGTAACTCCTTATCAAGTACATTCACGTATCCGACCACGCCAATGACAGTATCCGTGTAACTCCTTATCAAGTACACTCACGTGTCCGACCACGCCAATGACAGTATCCGTGTATCTCCTTATCAAGTACACTCACGTGTCCGACCACGCCAATGACAATATCCTCGCATCTCCTTATCAAGTACATTCACGTGCCCGACCACGCCAATGACAATATCCGTGTATCTCCTTATCAAGTACATTCACGTGTCCGACCACGCCAATGACAATATCCGTGTACCTCCTTATCAAGTACATTCACGTGTCCGACCACGCCAATGACAATATCCGTGTATCTCCTTATCAAGTACACTCACGTGTCTGACCACGCCAATGACAATATCCGTGTACCTCCTTATCAAGTACATTCACGTGTCCGACCACGCCAATGACAATATCCGTGTATCTCCTTATCAAGTACATTCACGTATCCGACCACGCCAATGACAATATCCGTGTATCTCCTTATCAAGTACATTCACGTGTCCGACCACGCCAATGACAATATCCGTGTATCTCCTTATCAAGTACATTCACGTATCCGACCACGCCAATGACAATATCCGTTATCTCCTTATCAAGTACACTCACGTGTCCGACCACGCCAATGACAATATCCGTGTATCTCCTTATCAAGTACATTCACGTGTCCGACCACGCCAATGACAATATCCGTGTACCTCCTTATCAAGTACATTCACGTATCCGACCACGCCAATGACAATATCCGTGTATCTCCTTATCAAGTACACTCACGTGTCCGACCACGCCAATGACAATATCCGTGTACCTCCTTATCAAGTACATTCACGTGTCCGACCACGCCAATGACAATATCCGTGTATCTCCTTATCAAGTACACTCACGTGTCCGACCACGCCAATGACAATATCCGTGTATCTCCATATCAAGTACACTCACGTGTCCGACCACGCCAATGACAATATCCGTGTACCTCCTTATCAAGTACATTCACGTGTCCGACCACGCCAATGACAATATCCGTGTACCTCCTTATCAAGTACATTCACGTATCCGACCACGCCAATGACAATATCCGTGTATCTCCTTATCAAGTACACTCACGTGTCTGACCACGCCAATGACAATATCCGTGTACCTCCTTATCAAGTACATTCACGTATCCGACCACGCCAATGACAATATTCGTGTATCTCCTTATCAAGTACATTCACGTGTCCGACCACGCCAATTACAATATCCGTGTATCTCCTTATCAAGTACACTCACGTGTCTGACCACGCCAATGACAATATCCGTGTACCTCCTTATCAAGTACATTCACGTGTCCGACCACGCCAATGACAATATCCGTGTACCTCCTTATCAAGTACATTCACGTATCCGACCACGCCAATGACAATATCCGTGTATCTCCTTATCAAGTACATTCACGTGTCCGACCACGCCAATGACAATATCCGTGTATCTCCTTATCAAGTACACTCACGTGTCCGACCACGCCAATGACAATATCCGGTTATCTCCTTATCAATTACACTCACGTGACTGCCAAACCATGTGCATGTCAGACCACATACGGCTCGATTAACTCAGGAGAAAATTAACCAACTAAGGTGGGAAGTTCTGGAACATCTACCTTACAGCCCCGACTTAGCCCCTAGCGATTTCAACCTATTTTGGTCCACTGAAAACCCACCTTTACGGGAGACATTTCGCAAATAACGCCGAAGTTTAATCAGAAGTGAAAACGTGGTTTAGAAAACAGAGCACGCAGTTCTATAAAGCCGGTTTGGGAGGACTGATGAAACGATAGGATAAGTGCATCAATGTTGGTGGAAATTATGTTGAGAAATAAAGGGACAATGTATGTATAAATATAAACTGGTTTCAAGATGTTATCACATTTAATTATTTTTCTACAGCAATTTGTATATTGTTATACTTATAGGTATATTGTTATAGTGTTGTAGAAAGTAGTGTCATGTATTGCTATATTGTTGCAGAGAGTAAAGTCATAATATTGCTATTTTCTTGTAGATATTAAAGTCAAGTTATTGCAAAATTGTTGTACAAATAAAGTAATGACATTGCTAGAATGTTGTTGGATACAGTAAGGAATGATGCATTTAAAACGGTCAAACTGTTGTCATAATTATGTAATTAAAGCAATTCTTTCCTGTTGTTAGAATAATGTAATTAGCACGGTCACATTGTTATTATAATGATGTTGTAAATGAGTATCGTTGTTATAATGTTACCGTCAATACATTCATGTCGTTTGTTATAATATTGTAATAAACACGGCCCTACCTTTGTTAAAATGATGTTGTCAACACGATTACGTCCTTCCTTATAATACTGTAACCGTAACGGTCACGTCGTTTGTTATTCTTATTCAACCACACGGTCACGTCGGTTTGTATAATAGAGTAATGAAAATTGTTACTACGTTTGTTATAATAATGTAATCAAAAGGGTCACGTCATTTGCCATAATAATGAAACTAACACGGTCATGCTGTTTAGTATAATTATGTAATAAACATATTCACGTCGTGAGGTACAATAATGGAATACACAATGTAACGTCGTTTGTCATAATAATATAACTAACACTGTCACGTCGTTAAGTATAATTATCTAATAAACGTAGTCACATCGTTTGTCATGATAATGTAACTAAAACGGTCACGTCATTTGTCATAATAATGTAACTAACATGGTCACGTCGTTTGTTATAATAATGTAACTAACACGGTCACGTCATTTGTCATGATAATGTAACTAACACTGTCACGTCGTTTGTCATAATAATGTAACTAACACTGTCACGTCGTTTGTCATAATAATGTAACTAACATGGTCACGTCGTTTGTCATAATAATGTAACTAACATTGTCACGTCGTTTGTCATAATAATGTAGCTAACACTGTCAATTCGTTTGTCATAATAATGTAACTAACATGGTCACGTCGTTTGTTATAATAATGTAACTAACATTGTCACGTCGTTTGTTATAATAATGTAACTAACACGGTCACGTCATTTGTCATGATAATGTAACTAACATGGTCACGTCGTTTGTTATAATAATGTAACTAACATTGTCACGTCGTTTGTTATAATAATGTAACTAACATGGTCACGTCGTTTGTCATAATAATGTAACTAACATGGTCACGTCGTTTGTCATGATAATGTAACTAACACGGTCACGTCATTTGTCATAATAATGTAACTAACATGGTCATATCGTTTGTTATAATAATGTAACTAACACGGTCACGTCATTTGTCATGATAATGTAACTAACATGGTCACGTCGTTTGTTATAATAATGTAACTAACATTGTCACGTCGTTTGTTATAATAATGTAACTAACACTGTCACGTCGTTTGTCATAATAGTGTAAAAAACATGGTCACGTCGTTTGTCATAATAATGTAACTAACACTGTCACGTCGTTTGTCATAATAATGTAATTAACATGGTCACGTCGTTTGTCATAATAATGTAACTAACATGGTTACGTCGTTTGTCATATTAATGTAATTAACATGGTCACGTCGTTTGTCATAATAATGTAATTAACATGGTCACGTCGTTTGTCATAATAATGTAATTAACACTGTCACGTCGTTTAGTATCATTATCTATTAATCATAGTCACGTCGTTTGGTATAATAATGTAATCAACGTGGCACTGCTGTTTTACAATGATGTTGTAAGCCAGGTCACGTTGTTTGTTATAGTATGTTGTCAGCACAGCCACTTTATTGTTGTTAACATGATGTTGTTATCACAGTCACGGTGTTGTTATAACGATGTTTTCAACACAGTCACATTGCTGCTGTAATGATGTTATCATCATAGTCACATTGTTCTTACAAAAATGGTATCAGCGCAGTCAAGTTGTTGTTGTAATGATGTTATCAACACAGTCACGTTGTTGTTACAATAATGTTATTAACCCAGTCACGCTGTTGTTATAATGATGCTGTCAACAGTCACCTTGTTGTTACAATGATGTCATCAACACAGTTACACTGTTGTTATAACGAATCTGTCAGCGCGGTCACGTTGTTGTTCCATTAACACTATAAACACGGTCATATTATATTATACACAGCTCAGCTCATGTTATTACTACCACAGTGCACAAATTAAATCGTCTTTACCTCACTGTTGCGCAACCCTCGTCTGCCAAGACTCAACCTCCGCCTCGTTTTATCAGCTCCGCGAGTGTTGTAAAGCAATTTAGATATCTGGCAAATGCAAGTTACTGAACCATTGTGCGGTAGTGCCCAATATAGTAACAGATGGCAGGGAGGTCATGTCCCACAATGACTTTAACGACCAGTCGTGGCCAAGTCGTGTAATTTAGCGCTGCAAGACGGTGGTTCTAAAACCATTTGTTCATAAATCAGGGTTGTACCCGTTAATTGTTTTTATGTCCCAGACTTTTATGTACACTTTGCTCCATAGCTTTTATTTTAACTGTTTCCACACACACACACACACACACACACACACACACACACACACACACAGACTCACACACAACACTCACACACACACACACACACACACACACACACACTCACTCACTCTCACACACACACACACACACACACACACACAGAGTCTCACTACACTTGTATGTAGAAAAATTTGAAACATGAAGTACACGATGCCATCAAAAAATGTGCGACACAGTCCACCATGAAGCAATATGCAGCGACTAGCTGTCGTCTGTTGGGGTAATTCTTTGCACTTCAAATACAATGGTGTTATCAATGGAAGAAAGAATGTTTACGGAAAAAGTCAAAAAAATATTTATATTCTTCTTCATCTCCCACTGTGTTCCTTTTTCTTGTTCCACAGATCTTTCTAGTTGACACGGTATGTTCTCGTTAATGGCGGCGAACCCTTGGTAACTTAGAATGTTTAACTCCAACGTTAAATCTGCACTGCAGTATGGGTCAGACGCATGGCGAACGGTTAAAACAGTTCATAATAAATTAAAGGCTGCCAATTGTGTCAACGGCTTCCGGCGGAGGAACTAAACTGGGAGCGTCTGATCCTTACCCTTGTGCAAAGAAATGCAACCTCAATACTAAATGACATGACAGCTGGTCTTGTTCCAGACATATTGATGTTCCTTTCCTCTAAAATAAACTAGACATGGGATGATGCTGCTTGAGAAACGCGTGGCCTTTAAATTCAGCCCAGGCTTTGTGCTAAGGTATAGTAGTATAACTCTATTTTACAAATTATCGTCTGTCAAGACGGCAAGGTGTCAGTCAAAAGCCTTCATTACCTGGTAACTGAGCAGAAAGGGCTTAAGCTGTATGATAGAATCATTCAAGGGGAGCCAATCGAAAGAAGTAAGCAATTCCAGGGAATCAAGTGGCGAGAAAGGAGAAATGGTGCAGGATATGACATATATAGCAAAAATCTATTTATAGTATAACTGGAAAGGTCTTTCGCTAGATTCCACAGCGCAAAAGACATCGAGCTGGTCCTAAAAACAGAAAAGAATAACTGATATGAGTTGGTTGGGGAGGAGGGTGGGTTGGGGAGGGGGGGGGGGGGGCTAATGGTCCGTTTGGAGGCTGAAGAAGCAGGAAGAATGGAGAGCAAGTAATTGTGGTAGGTATGTTTCAGAAAACGCTTTGTTTGTTTAAATACCTTAGTTAGTTAGTTAGTTAGTTAGTTAGCTAGTTAGTTAGTTAGTTAGTTAGTTAGTTAGTTAGTTAGTTGGTTGGTTGGTTGGTTGGTTGGTTGGTTGGTTGGTTGGTTGGTTGGTTGGTTGGTTGGTTGGTTGGTTAGTTAGTCTGTTTGGTATCACCCTTGCACTCCAAACATGTTCATAGTTGCTTAGATCATCCCCGCAACATATGCATCAGCGTCAGGCGGGTAACAGTGCGAGTTTATGTGCTGGTTGACGAGGCTCCTAATTCTTCTCCCGATGTGCCTCTCGTGTCTGAACGTGCCATTTCTTACTCCCAAGTGTCTAATTCTGGAAAACGATGTAGATTCACTGACGTCAAAACCCTCCACTCTCGACACCTCTCTAAAAGCATTGACTATTATCGGCACGACCCATGGGCTGGCCATCTGCATGTGGATGCAGGGCTAGAAAGTTTATCAGCTCTTCATTTCACTCAATTCCTGTATGTCCCGTGTTCTTTTCGTAATGTTTTTATGCTTCCTGTAGAACACTGAATCATATCAGAATTTGGAGTCGCGGTTTAGCAATGGCTAGCACGCTTGTCTACCGGCACCGTGATAATGCGTTCGGATCCCTATCGAAGCAGATGTCCAGAACGTGTCCAAAATAGTTGCAAGTTAGACAATGTCTTTAACAGAATATATCATCATCATGTGCAAAGTCCTCTGCAGAAGGTCGCGCTAATCACACCAGCGAAAGGTTTCTCGACCTATTGTCAGTTATTCTGCCTCATGCACCTTATTTCTCGACCTATTGTCAGTTATACTGCCTCATGAGCCATTATTTCTCAACCTATTGTTAGTTGTACTGCCTCATGCACCCTTATTTCTCGACCTATTGTCAGTTATACTGCCTCATGCGCTCTTATTTTCACGGTGTCAGTGATGCCTTCTGTCCATCTTCTTGCTGGCTGACCAGTGCCTTTCTTCCAGGAACATGCCTTCCTTCACCGCTCATTCCAAGTCACTTTAACTTTAACTGTGGCCAAAGTAACAAGTAACAGTTCCCCCATCTTGGACATGCAATAACAGATGATGGTAGAAGTGAGACATAGATTTAAAAAAGAATAGGAATTGTCAAAAATGTGCTCAACAATATTAAATCAGTATTACCATCTAGACAGATTAACGATGCATTGATAATTAGAATTGTCAAATGCTATGTACATTGACACAACTATATGGCTCGGAAGCCTGGACAATGGACAAATGATTAAAAAGTCGAATAGAGGCCCTGGAGATGTAGATATGCAGAATAATCGGTTGTATTTTATGGAAACAACACAATCAAATACAGATGTTCTAGAAAAACTAAGAATGAAAACAGTTGATTAAGTAAGTAAAAATGCGGCACGTGAATTATTACGGCCACGTTGAAACGCATAACACTTTTATTAAAACCATACTGAAGGGTAAGGTTGAAAGCAAGCGAGCAAGAGGCAGACAGCGATAGAAGTGGGAAGATAACATCAAGAAATGCACGAGCATCAGTCTCACAGAATGTACAATCAAGGCGAGATGCAGTGTTGGAGATTTATTGCAGCCAACCTTCATTGTGGAGACGGCACCTGATTTACGGCCAAAATAGTTCAGTTTCCAGGCAGTAATGGATTTCTAAAAGTCTGTTCCTAGCCTTGATTGTACATTCTGTGTGACCGTGTCCTGACCATATCGTGTTTGTTTTTGACCTGTGTCGTTCTCTGCAATATTTACCTTCAGCTCTTCACTTCACTGTGAATTTATGTAGGTCTCTTTCTATATCTATCAGGGTGAGGGCGTGTTTTCGCATCTCTTACTTCTCGGATTAGTATTGCTATCAGCTGAATTAATCTATTATGGTGTTTTATATCAATGTGTTCGTTGTGATTCTGTGGATGTGATTAAATAATTTTTAGATTAATGCAAGTGTTGATTATCGCAAAAATGTGTGTTATATGCAATATTCATTTCAAGTGATAGTTGAACACTAATAAATTTAGACCAGTCAGGTCAATGTATTACGGTATCATTCAACAACACACTACGTTATGAGGCATTCCGAACTTGTATTCTTAACTACTACACGGTTGAATAAATTGAACCCAGAGAAGATAAGCACGGGGCCAAAGTCGAAGACCTGATTACTACGCCAGTGATTACGATACATTTGTATCACTTTAAGAATAAGTTGCTGGCACAGGGAAATGTTGAAAACATTAATTCTTGGCTAAAACTATACTTTGTCGAGCTTGAAAACTCGATACAGTCATTCATAGACTCTACAAAGCCCGCAACCACAGCTGTAGACAGCACATCAGCTAACAATGTGCTTCAACTGATTCATATGACGAGGCCTGCCAACCCACCAGTGCTCTTGGCCATTGAATACCCAATGGATCGCATCCAAAACAACATAGAACCCAACGAGGACATTGCTGAAGAAGTACCTGCCTCAGATAACAATAGCATCTTAACTATTAAAGGACATTCGTGCGACTGTAAACAGCGCATTGAGGAACTATAACAATCACTAAATGCTCTCATTGTCACTGTTTCAACTAATATTGAAGCAAACAGCAAGATAAGCAGTGATTACAATGCTCTCAAAACAGACATCGCGCTCTTGCGAGATGAAAATTTGCTGCTGAGAAAAACAGTTCATATCTTACAGAATGTTTCCTCTACTGACAAAACAGAAGAAGCATGTAATTCCCAAGCAACTGCTTCATCCTTGGGAAATCTTGGGGAAGCCCAATCCCACCCAGGACAGATAACTACTATGAAAACACCTCAACACGCAGAGGAAGATAAACAACAACAAACACCTTAATGCACAGAGCAAGATAAACAACAATACGTATCTACCCCACTGACGTCAAAATAAGCAATAGGTTCGAAGTGCTTCAAGAAAAATCACCAGAACACGTGCAGTGCTTTAACATGCTGCCAACGGGCAACACATGCCTACAAGATACATCGGGAGAACCACATGGAGACATACAGACTGCTGATAATCGGAAATGGATGAAACAACGGGCGAGACGTGCTGACAACCAACATGTACAGACAGCACGACCCGACTGTACACACATTATACTAGGCGATTCTTTAATGAAAGGTTTATACAGCGACCGGATGTCCACTTCAGGCAAAGACATTGTTTCCATAATCGCACTGCCTGGGACTGGTGTTGACCGGCTAACAGACAAGATCAGCAGGTTGGCTGTAAATCACAACGTTAGAAAATCAAGCTTACACATTGTTATCAACGCCACCATAAACAACCAACAAATCACATGGTCTCAACTGCTGGCACTCTTGAACGGATTATGTCACACTTTTCCTAACTCGTCAATTTTCTTCTCCTCCATCAAATCACCGAGATATCGACTCCAGCGCCGTCTAGCAGACATACATAACAACATTTTGCAGAAGTTCTGTTCTCAAAATAAGATACAGTTCATCAACAACATACCGTCATTCACTTTACAGGCTGGTGCACCAAAAAAGAGTCTTTATAAGGATCAATTACATTCGTCACATTGGGCACCAGCTTGCTCGCCAAAAATATCAAATATCCAGAACGGACACACCATAATCCAATACAAGATCGCGCCGGACACTTTAAGCTACTCCACCTGAAACTCAAGCCAGACGACATACTCCCGTCACATCATCTACCAATAGGCCAGAAGTGCGTAGACCACTCATAACCACTACACCTGGAATCCAAGCCAGACGGGACACTTCCGCCACACCAAGTCCGTACAATGCGTCGTCTCTCACATAGGAGGGTAATAATTATGAAGATATGTTTCCTATTCTCCCCAGAAAGGAACCAACTTTCAGCAACAACGACGTGCCACTACAACCTCCTGTAAGCCACCAACCAGAGGATGTAGTTGGTAGTCATTACATACCCATTAGACACCAACAGTACCCATTTAATTGTAACCCAGAATGGTTGCACCTCACACGTTATAGCCCAGCTACACTTCGTCAAGCACTTATGATGTCGCTGTACCAACAACCAAAATAACCTGGTATTTACTAGCAGCTTAGCACAAAGCAACACCGAATCTCGGTACAAGAAAGAGCCTCTCCTAGAACGTTTATTTGCATATTTGTTTATTGTTTTATATAGTAACGTATTAGATTTACGTGACTATAAACATTGACTCGTAATGACGTCACATAAATTAATACTTAGTTGTATATATTTTATAATACTTCTTATTGTGCTTATACTGTGAGTGAGGGGGTCTTCAATGCTCATCCTTACTGATCTGTATACGTATTTTTTTATTTGTGTATATTGACAGAGATATTACTGTTTCTCTGTACTTTAGAGTGTGTATTGTTATAAGGGACGTAAGCTGTATTCATTTTGTTTTTGTTTTTTAATCTATGATTAAGCATAGTTAAAATATCTAATAAGTACGAACGCTGGTTCAGTAATAATGGGATCAGAATCGGGAATTTAAACATCTGCCATCTATTAGGGAAGCTGCCCGAACTATCACTTATACTTAATCAAAATTTTCACGAGTTTGGTGTTAGCGAAAGGCGATTAAATGGTAACATCTCAGATGATGACATCGCTATCAGAGGTTTTAAAACCATTAGAAGAGATCCCTATCAGAAACAAGAGACGGTTATTGCAGTTAAAATTTCTAACTCGCTTAACGCCCACCGCAGGCTAGATTTTGAAACCCTTGAAATTGAGTGTGTATGACTTGACGTTAAACTTCAAAATCGCATACCCTTAGTAGCTGGCTATCTTTATCGAAACCCCAGTGCAGGAAATATCTGGTATGAAAAATGCAGCACTGTGCTGGATGTAGTCTTTAGTAATACGAGAGAAATAATACTGCTAGGTGACTTCAACATAGACACTAACAACTCAAACAAAACATGGGAAAACATTGAGTCATGAAACTTTCAACAGTTAGTTAAACAAGCCACTAGAATAACAAAATCTGCAACACTTATAGATCATATTTATACTACGTGTGCTGACAACATCACAGAATGTACTGTACCTATTAATGCAATGAGCGATCACTACCTAGTACGTTGCACATGGTCGAAAAGAGGTACCAAAACTCCAAAACACAAACATATAAGTATAAAATATGGAAAATATAAAAATTTCAATCGAGATGTATTTTTACAAGACTTGCTCAACTCATCTCTGGACTATGTTTACCAACTTCCTGACCCAGACGATGCTCTGGACCACCGGCTGAAGGCCTTTCTAAGTATAATTGATAAGCATGTTCCATTTAAGGAAGTTCGTGTTAAACATCACACTGAGCCCCCGTGGATCACACAGGAGGTAGCTGAACGTATGAGAGATCGGGACAGGGCACATAAAAATAGAGATCTAACTATGTACCGTAGTCTGAGGAACAAAGTTCAATATGTTATTCAAAAGGAAAAGAAAAATTATTATAAGAACTTAATAATAGATAAAACCAACACTAAAGATATATGGAAATCAATTAATACCTTGACAAACAAACACATATCATCACAATCATTACCATCAAATCAGGTTACATGTGATCAATTCAGTAGATTTTTTTTTTTTTAGTCCGACATAAATCAACTGAAAGCTGCAATAACAGATGCGCCTCATGACATATCTTTATTATCATCATTCTATGAGAACAAATGCTATGGAGACATTCCCTCCAACATACCGCTAATGACGACCACTGAAGTATTTACTCATCTCAGTAACCGAAAAAAAAAAAATAACTCTTCAGGACTAGATGGAATCAGTAATCGGATCCTTCGCCATGCTGCACCGGCGATCTGCGAGTCACTAACTTTTATATATAATCAATGTCTCAAAATAGGTCACTTCCCATCAGCATTTAAAATCGCTAAAGTGTATCCTCATTTAAAAGCTGGTTCTCTAGACGATCGTCTCATGAGTAAATATAGGCCAATTTCCATATTATCCTCACTATCCAAACCACTAGAAAAGCACATCCACAAAACATCACTAGAGCACTTAGTTCGCCACAAACTAATAGTTGACAGTCAGTCAGGATTTCAGCGAAAATATTCTTATCAGATGGCCCTAACAAATATGATAGAAAACTGGTATCAAAGTTTTAACAACAATACTCTATGTGGAGCTGTGGTTATAGACTTTAGAAAAGCATTCGATATGATAGATCATACTATTCTAATTTTTTTTTTAAATAAAAATAAAAAAAAAATTTAAAAAAAACTAGAAACAATGAAAGTAAGCTTTAATATAGTGACATTAATAAAATCATTTTTATTAGACAGAAAACAGGTAGTATCACACAATAAATCTTTATCTCAAGCCATTACTATTAACCTTGGAGTACCTCAGGGGTCTATTCTTGGCCCTCTGTTATTTGCCATTTATATAAATGATCTTCCCTTATATCTGTCGTCGTCCTGTGAACTATTTGCAGACGACTGCACAGTATATGCAAACGCCATTGATCGTTATGTGCTAGAATTATCCTTGCAACAGGAAATAAATAGTGTAGTTAACTGGAGTAACAGTGAATGCATAGTTAGAGCAACTGGAGGACACTCAGAACCCTTCACCATAAGATCTGGAGTACGACAAGGTTGTGTCCTGTCCCCTATCTTGTTCATAACATATATAGACAACATATGTAAAGAAACCAGCCAAGCAGAGACAGCAAGAATACCGCATGACGAGAACACAGAAGAAGAACCATCTGCAAATATAACCATCAGAGAACTCCTGTTTGCGGACGACCAAGCACTAATAGCAAAATCAGAAACTGAATTACAAGACCACATGAATAGTCTAAACGAAATGTGTAGGGAACATAACATGAAAATTAGCACAAGCAAAACAGAGGTAATGACTATAACTAAAGAAGAACAAACAGCAACAATTCACCTAAACGAACATCCCTTGAAACAAGTAAAGAGCTTCAAGTACCTAGGAAGTATAATATCATCAAATGGCAGATCAGAAGACGAGATCGAAAATAGGTGCAATAAGGCAAATCAACTCATTGGACAAATACTAAAGAACAATCATGTATCAATAACTACTAAGAAAGCACTTTACAACACAATCTTCCTACCAACTCTGTGCTACCAATGCCAAACCTGGATGTCAGGGTCTTAAACTGGGGACTAAGTCGCCTGGCGGGCGTAACGATGTCACTGCATCGCTGCACTATTCTGGACTCTGACACGCTCCCCCGGCAACTTCATGAAAGATGTCATCTTTCATGTATAATATATGTACATACTGGGTTAATATTTTAACCTTGTCAGAGTCAACCCTTCTGTTGTTATATACATTGGTATTAGAATACATAGAAATACACATATGCCATAGAAACATATAAGAAATGGAAGTTGTATTCACCGACATGTGATGTTCAACCTTTAACACTGTCAGGTTTCATCCTCTCGATGGCTGATTACCTCAATTGCATTATTGACCCAGTCAGATCGGTAGTACCAGCTTCACGCATCTACCTCGCAGCCTCCAAAAAAAACGTAATAATATGGTTCTTGAAACAAAAACCATCTGGCTAGACCGAAATACGGCTTTTACTTAAGTCGCATTAAACGCTCAAACCCTGACCTCATTTGGCCAGGAGCTCTTGTATTGGTCTGCAATGTCGGCAACACTCTGCCATGCCCAGTAGATGGCTACGGTGACAAGTTCAACAATCACAAATGTTCTACACGTTTACAAGATCGAACAATATGTATGCACTGTACATTTACAACTAGTCTCCATGTTTAAATAATGTAGTAATATATCAAAATGAGCCTTCCACGATCACATTTACATGTACTATTAAGTTTGAAAAAAATTCTAAGTTCACAAACTTTAGTTTTAACTGTTAATCACATAAACACGTTCATTTCAAAGCCGGACGAATGCCCCCACGTCCACACATGTCAGGGTCTTAAACTTGGCTCGCTAACCTAACACATGTGAGACAGTACAAGTACAACGTGATTTGACTTGAGACTCAACGACACAACGTTCAATGGATTTATTTACAGATCATATACAGTACGATGATCACAACAATATATACTTTACACTTCAATACACTTACATACACAATACAGCTCACAAGTCTATCTCTCAAGATGTCCAGACACTCGACTTTCAGGCACAGAAACCACACAACGCCTTTCTCTCATCATGCGTCCGTTCCAGTCCGCGTCCCAGAGCTGTCTGCCGCTAGTTCGCAACTTGCCTCCCACCTGAAGTGGCTTCACGAGGCATGCGTGCGTCTTGCGTCGTCCTTGCCTGACCACTAGCCGTCTTGTCAGCCAGCAATCTCGCGGGCAGGTAACTACTACTCGCCTGGCGGCGTAACGAAGTTACGGCATCCCTCCTGGGGACTAAGTCGCCTGGCGGGCGTAACGATGTCACTGCATCGCTGCACTATTCTGGACTCTGACACTGGACAATGACAGAAAAAGAGAAAAGAAAAATCACAACAACAGAAATGAGGTTCCTGAGAAGAATACTCAACGTATCAAGAAGAGATAAGATCAGAAATGAAGAAATCAGGACTAAAGTGGGGGTTAAAGCTGCTCTAGATTTTATTAGAAAGCAGCAAGTCAAATGGTTTGGCCATGCAAGTTGGCTACCAGTCAACAGCATGCCACAACAAGCAATGATGTACAGACCAGATGGAAACAGAGGAAGAGGCCGACCACGTAAACGTTGGACGGAGGGAATAACAGAATCCATGGGAATGTCGATATACGAAGCCTATAACCGGGCACTCTCACGAAGTTTATACTTCACCTCGACACCGCAAGGTACAAGAGGAACACGATGAGAGAGATGAGATTAGACTGGAGTCGTGCAAACCGTCTGCAAATTAACATTTTTAAAACAAAATCTATGTTAATATGAACCAGGCAAAGACTTCACACACTAAACTCGCAGAGAACTCTACAGCTGCACATTGGTAGCATGCCTATAGAAAGTGTAACCGAGCACAAGGCACTGGGTCTTATCATAGATCAAAATCTAACTTTTAACTCCCATGTTCATGCTCTCGTTAAACAAATAGCCAAAAAAGTATACCAACTTGCCAAAATTAAAAATTTCCTTGACGAAAACACAAGAAAGATATTCTATACTTCCCATATACAAACACATATTGATTATTGCTCCACAATCTGAGATGGATGCTCCAAATCAAAAACAAAACGCCTCTATTCACACCAGAAAAGCGCAGTACGTTTAATTAATGGTGAAAATCTTGACGACAATTCTAACCTACATAAACGTCTTCGGTTACTGCCACTCCACAAACGCCTACTTTTTAATAAGGCTAAACTAATTCACAAAATCCTATTTCAAAATGCCCCAAGCTACCTTTGGCCATTGTTTAAATATAACACAAGACATAGCGAACGACTAAATATACTTCATGTCCCTAAACCTAGGATAGACTTATATAAAACAAGCTTAGCATACTCTGCCGCTCAGTTGTGGAACAATCTTCCACAAGAAATCAAAGACACCACCAATTACTATACATACATTCGCAACCTGCTTGAACACTACCTCAGTACAGACTACATTCCCCCATAAACAAAAACAAAACAAAAAGACAATAATAATGGTAAATTATCTCAAACGACAACTAGCCCCCAAAAAAACATTCCCAAACGTATGGCACGTTACACCTTCCTTAGATATTTATAATGCTCATGTTAATCATTGTCTCAGTGAGACATTTGTTATTGATTATTTTTCATGCGTTTTAATGCTTATTGTTCTTTTGTTGTCAAAATTTGCTTCATAAGTGATGTTGAATGAAAGAATGCATGAGAAGAAATAGAGAAGAAGGTCATAATGTAAGACGGGCCTTCGTGCCCAATTCTTAACCCTTTCTTCTTCTTCTTCTTCTTCTTCTTCTTCTTCTTCTTCTTCTTCTTCTTCTTCTTCTTCTTCTTCTTCTTCTTCTTCTTCTTCTTCAGCGTTCCGAGCCATTGAGGTTCTTTGCTGCAGATACAATCCGTCTCCATTCGTCTCTCTGGTAGACCTTCTCTTGCCAGTCGTTGATTCCAAATGCTTGTAGGTCTGTATATATATTATCTCTCCACAGTCTTCTTGGCCTACCTCGGGGTCTACGGTCATTTATTTCTTAACCCTTTGAAAATAAAAATTTTCGTTCGTTCGTTCTGTTGAGTGTTGTCTTTCTGACGTAATCTAAGCGTCTTATTAACTCAGTAATAACAATAAAACAGTACAGCTACACAAGCCGTATGATTCTTCACCTGCTTCTTTTCTTCCTCCATTTATATCAGTGAAGAGTTTTAAGGAGGTGTAAAGATCATATATGCGCTCTTTCTAATGCTCTGTGTAAGTTGGTATTCATTTCTCTAAGGTTGCTCTTGATACCATCACTCAATCTTTTACGTGGTCTCCCCCCTCCCACCCCACCCCCTTGCTCTATATCCATTGTATTTCTTCAGTGTGGGTCTTTTGGGAGTCTCTGTGGCGAAGTGGTCAAGCCGTTTGACTCGTGCTCCGAAGGTTGTGGGTTCGATTCCGGGCCGCACCCTTCGGTTTACGAGTTAAATGTTTCGGAGACTCCTGTGGGTCGTCGCTAAAAGCTACGGAGTTCGTGCTTTGTGCGACGCTTTCCGCGCTGCGGAAAGAGACCGAGCCATATGGGATAAAACCCGGTGCGATGAAGTCGACCCTGTCGACTTTTAAGCGACTTTTTAAGTGTGGGTCTTTGTGGCAGATGATACCAGGGCATTCTTATGAGGTGGCCAAACCATTTAATCTGTTGTTCTTTAATCAAGTGCATTTCTGGTTTCAAACCCAGTCTTCTAATTTCCCCATTCCTCATTCTATCTCTCACGGTTACTCCCTCGGGTCTTCTAAGGCATATCATCTCTATTGTGAGAATTTTGCACAACAATGTAATTCCCTCGCACAATATAAATTAAACGACAAGAATTCATAATATCTTGAATATCTTTGAAATGTCCCGCCGTATCTGCCGCCTGTTCACATTGCGCCGTTTGGGAACTGCTTCGTAAAGCGTCATCTAGTTATTTCCCTGTGTGGTGTGAGTGTAAGTGTGTGCGCGTGAGCACGTGTGTGTATGAGTGTGCGCCATCCGGTGTCATTGTTTTTTTTTTCCCCATTAAAGTATTGTTATAAGGAGAACTTAATGAAAGCGACATGGCTGTAAAGTAGTTTGTTATTGAGTACAAGCTCCATTGACCTGATCTTGCCTAATACAGGATTGAAAAGCGATGATTGGAATTGATTGGTGCGGAACTGGGGAACCGCGGTAACAGTAAACACGTCTGAATTTATTCGGTGTGCAACCTCGTCCAATACATAATTAGTTTGTTCATTCCTAGCTTTTAAAAGTTTAACCAATTATGGAGGAGAAACCCGTCACGCTGTATTTGATTATTTGCTACAAGAAATATGTAATTTAATTTACAGCTTACAATATGAGTAGTGGGGTGTGAACAGTTAACACATTGTGGCTATTTGGGTAAATGCTGAGAGAAGAAAATTACAGGTGTCTTGTTTATCCCTTCTTCTTCTTCTTCTTCTTCTTCTTCTTCTTCTTCTTCTTCTTCTTCTTCTTCTTCTTCTTCTTCTTTTGGGTGCAACTTCTAGGGCTGGCTTCGGCGATCATAACTCTCCAGCCATGTAATATTTATAAGATATTTTTATGAACTTGATGTTTAAGCAAACGAAGTGTTTATTCGCAAACGGTTCTGGTCACGTGACGTCTATATCTTCTATATTAGAGAGCAGTACAAACTGGCATATCGTTGGGGGCCAGTATAATGTATTAAATTAAGTTAGGGTTAGGATTAGAGTTAGTGAATACATGTTAGTAATACATGTTCCAGGGCCCCATCTGCGAATAAACTCTTATGCAAATGCTATGAAACCTAAAAATAGATAGTTACACGGGTCCACCAATAAGTAATGCATCCTAGTTTGTATCAATGTAAATACTTTATCGGTTTGCAATTTGTTATTTTAGCGGGATTCCTCAAACACTCATCTACACTATGTATCACTACCAACCAGTTTCAGTCACTGGTTGAGCAACAGTAACGAACGGTTTATAAATTGTCACCAAACAAGTTCGGTTAAAGTAACCTAATGTCACAGAATGCCGGTCTCTCTGGCCGAGGGGTTACACCACTTTCTCCGAAATCCCGTTTATCACGCAGAGTCTCGTAGCGGGCGAGAGCTGGAAGCGGTTCTACCCCCGCTGGTGACTTGCGGGATAACTGAGCCGGCCGCTCAGAAAGCAATGGCAAACTACTGAGCGTAATCTTGCCAAGAAATCAACAGACAGCTGCAAGATGCTGCTTGTTGACAGCGATGTCCTGTAAAGGATATGCGAATTTATATATATATATATATATATATATATATATATATATATATATATATATATATATATATATATATATATATATATCACAGAATGCTGAAGGCGAGACCCGGATTCGCATCCACGAATGTTTGAGTATTGTTTATGGAGATTCAACGGTCGATGTTAGCACTCACTATCCGACGGTGGGTACGTCGTTGTGACGAAGCTGAAGTAGGTCAATCCTCACTGGCATTGATTCAACACAACATTCATCGAGTTGATGCCACCGAGCACAAACCTTTGAATAACCCAGGTCTTTAATGATGGTCTGGGCACTGCCCTTACTATTGGTCAACATGGAACACAGTTCGTCCAGTGTTACCTATGGTCACCACAAATGATGTCATCAACTGGATGAATGTTGTGTGGAGTCGATGCTTTGAAGAAGAAGAAGAAGAAGAAGAAGAAGAAGAAGAAGAAGAAGAAGAAGAAGAAGAAGAAGAAGAAGAAGAAGAAGAAGAAGAAGAACCTTATTTCTACTAGGGTCAGAAAGTAGGCAATCAGGCTGGTCTTACATTCGGTCCTTTCAACCAGTTGACCACTCATCTTTGGCACATCAATAATATTAATAATTAATATTAATAATCTATTATTAGTATTTATCAATAATTATGAATGTAACATTCAAATAAATAAAATAGAACAAGTTCAAGTAACAAGAATTGTAAAATGAAGAAGAAGAAGAGGAAGCCTAGAGCGTAGAAGAAACTACGCTCGTGTTCAAAGACAACTGACTGTCACTTTGAGGGGTACCAGCTTTCATTAATTCTTGCCTAGTCATTGTCAACATTACCAGAAAAGACTCTCCAGGATATATTTAGTAAGTTCGACACGGACAAACCAGAATAACAGGAAGTGTTTAGTGTTTTTGTCCTCCGCAGTTCTAGGAAGCCGTGATGTTGCAAAATATGGAACACCAATCAGAAACACTGTTTATTTTCTTCGAATGAGACATTGACTTTGATTGGGCAGATCTTGACACTTGACCTCACTCGTGATTGTGTTTAGAAAACTAAACTGAATGAACTGTGGTGAGATTCGACATTGGACTGTGTTACTACTTGGACCCGCGCCTGTCAACATTTGTAATAGTTGATTGGGTAAGTTACTTTGCTATTTGCTTTACTTAGTAACGCATTTGATTAAATTTCAGATAGCAACATTGTATTAATTAATGTTATACGAGTATGAAAGATACAATTTTTTGCAGAATTACATACCATGAACACCCGTGTGTTACACTTACCAAGTAAGTAGTACCAGTGAGTACTCAGTACCTACTAACTCAGTCAGAGTCTGTGGCGTTAGGTTAGGGAAGCACCCATACCCTATATTAGGGACAACAATCAAATCATCTTCAAATTAATAAGCTTGTGAGGGTAAAACAGTGGGCACCTGCTTTGCAGGCTAACTCAGTCACATGATTATTATTTATATTATTATTAGTAATTATTATTAATCTGACGAGCCAGGGATGTTTGCATATCCTTTACATGACATCGCTGTCAACATCAGCATCTTTCAGCTGATTGTTGATTTCTTGGCAAGATTACGTTCAGTAGTTTGCCATTGCTTTCTGAGCGGCCGGCTCACATACCCCGTAAGTTACCGACGCGATTCGAACCACTGCTGATTCTCACCGTTGTGACGTTATCTACGGGAGTATTATATACGAGATTACGGAGAAAAGTTGCTTACCTGTAGGCCAGGAAGCCGGCCGAGCCAGGGATGGACCCTAATAATAATATAATATAACTATACTATAACTTCTTGAGATTGAACAGGGTAGGGGTAATGGCAATGGTAGAAGTAGTAGTGATAAAACACTTTAGCTATAAGATCCAGACATCCACGAACACTTTAAAATATACATTAACAACAACTTAGCCATCTAAGATGAACTGATTAATTGCCATGGGATGATAAATCGTCCTATTCAAACTTCCCAAACTTCCATAGACTTATAAATCAAACTGTAGTTATCTCTGCTCTATGCAACTGCATTCAATTTTATATATAATACAACACGTCTGCTACCATATTAACAACTTTTAAGTCATAACTGTCACATACCTCTGAAGTCAAAAGTGGGTGTACCTGATGGTGAGGTACACTGGTAATAAGGAAAGCTAATCCACTCACGAAATTCAGTCCAGTGCTACAAGAAATAGCTTGTGTGGTCTACACTTGAGTTCAAAGCAAGCGAGCAGGGCAAACACAAATAACTGACACACCCCTACTTCCCTTTCTTTGCCGTCCATTTTTGTTTGGACCAAACCTACATTTTTGTTTCACACTGAACTTGTTAAAGGAAGCTCCATCAAAGGATGTGATAGGAGAAAGATACAAACAGTCTAAATCGCTAGCTTACCACCTTTCACGTAGGAACATCTCCAGAAATTGTGTCTGGAATGTTAGAACTATGTGTGAAATGGGAAAGATAGGCACAGGAGGTAGAAAGAGTGAAATGTTGTAAGGTTAGCTTTTTGAGATTATGCAAAGATGGAACGGAGCTGTCAAAACAGCTGCTAATCACTAATGAAATAACTCAGTTCTAGGACCAAACTAAGAAAAATGCTCCTCGCCCCTAATGCTGTCTTAAGAGGCAAAGAGAGCACTAATAAAATGGAAAGCTGTGAGTTCCAGAATAATAACAGCAACATCTAGAAACTAACTTAAAAAAGGACACATGAATGTGATTAAGATTTATTTTACTAATACTTAACTCTCCATTCTTCTATGAGGATTTTGGTTATGTATTACTAAATAATATACTCACGATAGAATAGTGTTATCACAATGGCATTACAACTGTTACCACTAGTACTTCTATTAGTACTACCACTGCAACTTCAATAACTACTGCTATTACTACAGTTGCTATCACTATTACTACTACTATGTCTGCTACTACTTATACCACTACTACTATTACTACTACTACAATTGTTATCACTTTTGCTACTACTATTACTACTGAAACTACAACTACTTATACTCGCACCTTGCCTTCTTGACAGATGATAGTTTGTGCTTCAGACAAGGTATAATAACTACAGCCCATGGTGGTAGCCAGGAATGGAGTTATACCTCTCCATAGCACAAAGCCTGGATTGAATAGTTAGAGACCATGTTTTACCCATGCAGCATGATCCATCTCTCAGCCTGCCTAGTTTACTCTAGAGGAAAAGCAACACCAATATATCTGGAACAAAACAAGCTGCAGAAGCTGCCAGATCAGCAAAGCAATGTTCTAACTGTATGTCTGTCGGAGCTTTGATTCTAAACTAGTTGCCAACTAAGACTTAGCACCTGGTCTGCCCTGCCACAACATTTAGTCTTTAGGTTGCATTCCCTCGCACCAGTAAAAAGCTTGTACCTTTCCAATTGCGCTCTTCTGCCCGAAGCCATTGGCACAATGTCAGGTGTCAGGTTTGGTGAGCACCGCCTAACATTCAGCGCAAAGAGAAAACATGTAGTACCATCTACTGTCATACGCTAGCTCAGTCATATCTGACTAAGACCTAACAAACTACAACTTCTACCACCACTTATTCAGGGTGTATTTTTAATGACTGTGCAGTGTTTGAATATATTGCCGGTCCAAGTTTGTATTTACCTATTATGTTGCATGAACTTTATATAGGGTGAATACAAAACTTGGACCTGCAATATTTTCAAACGCTGCACAGTCATTAAAAATAACCCTATACTACATAATGGTACTGCAGTTACATGCTAGGCCACCAACCAGCCTTAAACCAAAGAGAGGGGGGAGCAATGGCTCAGAGGTTATGGTGTCCACCTCAAGCTTAGAAGGTACAAGGTTTGATCACTGCATAGGGCCTGGGATGTTTTCAAGAACCATTGGTATCTAATGATTTCACATGCCCCCTGATCTCTCGGTTAGTGAGATAAGATACCTGACCTTCTCAGATAAACATAAAAAACTGCAGGTCCCATGTGCATGTTAAAATTTCCATAGCAACTGGACATTGTAAAGAGTAGGCCATAAGGTTGCTATCTAGGACAAATTGTGAGGAAATTTAGTTAGATAATCGCGGTTCCAACTTAATGGCAAAGGGTCTTCCCCAAAATGTTCCGTTCCTGTGCCTGTGAATTTCACACAAAATGCTCCTCACTGCCCCCATGTGAAAAGTGGAACAGACATGAGTATCGACAAACCAACTTACATGTATACTATGCATAAGACTGCTGCCAGAATGCCAACACAAAAGTCCACCCAAAAAAATACACTTGATTGTCGATTGAAGCGGCAATCACTAGAAAACCAGTAGCCACACATTTCTGCATAAGGCAAACCCAGGTTGTTCAGCAACCAGCTGGCTGCCATTTTTCTGAACATGCAGTTCACGATGCAAACAACCGCGGACAGATGTAAAAGCACTCCACATGAAATCCACATCTCACTGTGTCGCTCCACACACTTAACTCAGTAGCTGGGCAACAGAACCATGAGGACATTTACTCCTGTCTGTGGGAGTCTCTGTGGCGAAGTGGTCAAGCCGTCTGACTCGTGCACCGAAGGTCGTGGGTTCGATTCCGGGCCGTGTCCTTCGGTTTACGAGTTAAATGTTTCGGAGACTCCTGTGGGTCGTCACTAAAAGCTACAGAGTTTGTGCTTTGTGCAACGCTTTCCGTGCTGCGGAAAGAGACCGAGCCATATGGGATAAAACCCGGTGCAATGAAGTCGACCCTGTCGACTTTTAAGCGACTTTTTTAAAATCCTGTCTATAAGTACATAGAGCCCATTACCTTGTATGGAATCTGTCTAGAGGAGCAAACCTGACACAATTGGCTTGCCATAGTCAGAGACACTGATACCTGAGGTGCACAACACGTACCCCTCAAGTGAGGAATGAAGAAGGTGAAACCAAAGATATGTTGTATTATACATATGTCATGGCCGGTCTCATTGGCAAAGGGGTTAAGGACATTGTATGTAATCCTGTATATCCATGTACAAAACACAGCTGCATGAGATTCGGCAGCGGATCGCATCGCACTGGTTACTTACAGAGTTTTGTGAGCCAGTCGTTCAGAAAGAAATTGCAAACTACTGAACGTAAAACTTGCCAAGACATCAACAGCAGCTTAAAAATGCCAGTGTTGACTGCAATGTCCTGTAAAGGATATGCGGAGAGGAAAAAAAGATATGTCATGAGCTTATTTTCTATAAAATAATTTGTGTAGATCCTGTGATAGTTGACATTTCTGACAATAAAAAATATGATTTGGCACAAAATTAATCCAAGATTTTGTTACAATAGTAATGATCAGTATCCAGATTTAACATAAATATGTATTTTGCATAAATTGTCCAGATATCTGACAACCCAGTTTGCAGTCAATCATGTCATCGGATGTGTTAAGATTACCAAATGATAAGTTGGAGAATGGACAAGTTTTACGTCTGTACAGCATGCGGATGTGCCCATACGCCCAGGTTAGACCACATGATTCTATTCTGTATTGTTGGAGATGTTGTTTGTGCTAGGTGTTTACAAGTAACCTGATTTAAGATTTGTTTATCAACATCGTTGGTTCATGTTGCCAATTTGCTGGTGTTAACCAATTCTTCATTTGTCCGTAGTCTCTCTTTGTCTATATGAGGATCTAGTCCTACCGTATAGTCTTGTTTCAATTGATGTACTTACACACTTGCTGACTCTGTGGCAAAGGGGTTACGGAGTTTGTAATCCTGCGTAACACATTGAAAACACAGCTGTGGGGGTTAGACAGCAGACCGCCTTGCGTTGGGTTTTTTATAAAATGGTATGGGTGCCGGTCCTTCAAAACGCAATGGCAAACTACTGAACGTAAACTTGCTAAAAGATCACAAGCATCTTTAAAAAATGCTGGGGTTGACTGTGACGTCCTGTAAACGATATGCAACTAACACACATGCCTTTATGCTAGCATATTTGTTTGCTTACATAGCAACATGGTTGCTCTGGATTCAATTCTTCAATGCTGGCAGTGCTGAGTTTTTTTGTTCTGGATGTAGACACCATCATGTGCTTTGCCAATAAGCATGGGCAGCCCAGGTTTGCCATATCACACAAACACCAGAGTCTTGGATCAGGCCTGTGTTCTTGTAGCCAAGCCACCCAGGTATTTATCGCTTTTGTCTTCTTCTTGCTCTTTTCCCAATTTTGCCAGTTGTCACTAATGAGTGGTGGGTATTATTCAACACTTGTAGGTCATTATGACAGAAGAAAAAACAGCTGGTTACCCCACCTCATTATGCCATGACCTAGTAACATTACAAACTTGTACAGCAGTATCTACAATGGGATTACACTTACCTTTTAATTACACATTGTCCGTAGTCTCTCTTTGTCTATATTTCTTATATTTCTCTTTGTCTGGCAGCTTCTGCAGCTTGTCTTGTTCCGGATATATTGGTGTTGCCCTTCCTCTAGAGTAAACTAGGCAGGCCGAGAGATGGATCATGCTGCATGGGCAACACATGGCCTCTACAATTCAGTCCACGCTTTGTGCTATGGAGAGTTATAACTCCATTCCTGGCTACCACCATGGGTATTAGTTATTATACCTTGTTTGAAGCACAATATAACAAACTATCATCTGTCAAGGAGGTAAGGTGTCCGGTGCTGTGGTGAAGGGGTTTTGATTGTAATTTGCAATCTCGCACACCGCGTTCGAAACACAGTTGCGGGTGATTTGGAAGCAGACCATCTTGAGCTGGTTTTTATACAATGGTGGTATGAATCTCGGCCATTCAGAAAACAATGGAAAACTATTTAACAGCAGTTCAAAATATCACAAATAGCTGAATAATGCTGGGATTGATTACTACATCCTGTAAAGGATATGAAACTTTTCTAACATCATCAACTTCCTTGCCAACAGGCATGTGTGATCATGCTTCTCCATGTCTTGCGTTCTAAACGCAAGTAAAATATGCTTTTTAACATACACATACAATATTGATAAGTCAGTGAGTTACCTGATGAGCAGTCAAGCCTAAAATCCCCACCCAAAACATGATAGAGGCATGACAACTGATGGCATGTGTGGGTTAAACATCAACTAATGTTGGCATGTGTGGGTGAAACATCAACCACCGTTGCCATGTTAGGGTTAAACATCAATTATCAATTTTAAAACGGCACCACAGTAGCATAGAAGCTAGAATGCCAGTTTTCAAAGGTTCAAATTTGCATCAAGACAGACTTTTTTCAATTGATCTGGGCTGACAGGTCGACCCAGTCTCAAATGGGAACCGGAAATGCCTTGACAGTTAAGAGCAGCCTATGTGATATTGACCACACCACTCTGGAGTGCTGATTGGTCTAAACAGCATGGGTTTGGCACCATATACCGTATATGTCTAAAAGTGTTAAAATGATTCTTCACTTACTCACTAGCTGTTTGGTTTCGGAGTAGTTGTTAAAGTCACTTGGAAGTTTATCATTTGCTTCTAATTCAAAAGGTAAATGAAGTTAAAGACAATATTCTCAGAAAGATTTTTATTTTTTAGAGAAACCTGGTGATGTTGAAAACACACATATACATGCTCTGAAGGTCATGAGTTTTTCCAGACAGTCATTCAGCTCACTTTTGTAATTTTCTCCGAGACTCCCGGAGGTTGTTGTGGGAGTTATGAAATGCATATTGCCTATGTGGCATTTTCAGCAGATCGCTCTGCAGAAAGGATAAAGGATAAAATCCTATGCAATGAAGTCAAACTTCTACCTTTAAACCCCCCGCCCCCACTCCCTTTGTTTTTTAAAACACCTGTTTATAGCCCTTTCCCCAGCTACCTTTGTCTCCACATCCTCAGACATATAATCTTAAGTAGCAAGGGCAATAATATATGACGGGCAGAACTTCAGATGGGCCTGCATGCACAGTTTTTAACTTTTTGAAAGTAAAGTATGTGCATTTGTTCTTTCATTTGTTCAGTGTTTCCAGACTTATAAATATGTGTAATATATTCCAGAGAGCTCGTTTGATGCTAGCTGCCAAAAATGTCAACTATGATCTGGTCAACATTGACCTTAACAAAAAACCGGGCTGGTTCTTTGATCTGAATCCTTACGGTGAAGTTCCAGTAATCGTACACAATGGAGGTTGTGTTTACGAGTCATTGATTGCAGCAGGTAAACACACTTGTGTATATGTATAGCACGTATAATATGTATAATATTCACAGTGAATAGATTTTTAAAATTTTTGATTGAATTAATTACAAATCAAAAACTCAATTAAAAAGAATCACAGATAGGGAGCATCTGTTAGATCTTTTCTCCCCCAAGGCATGCTGGTGTTTTGGGAAATGAGCAGGTAGACATAATGACTGGGTTTGCACCACTGGGTAGGCTACTGAAGCACGGTAAGGCAGATTTGGTTCGGACCTTGTGGAATCATGTATGTAGTGTGGAAGAACAGATACACCATCATTGCTGGGAAAGAAGGGTGTGGCAGGAGGGACCACAAGATCTGGCCGACACTCAGGTCTCTGAGGAAAGACCTGACAGACACATAATCAGATTGCAGTTGGTATCATTAGTATTGGGACTCTTCACTAGTTGTTGAAGATGAGTACGAAGTGGGAAAGTCCTGAGTGCTGCAATGTCAGATCTTGAGTCAACTCAATGAACAGATTCATTTCTCTTTGTATTTGTTTTCTGTCTTGTTTTGTTTTATTGTTATTCCTATTCATTTTCCTTTGTTTTGTTTTTGTTATTATCTATTACCTGGAATGATGCTGGGGGAACTGCTGCTGCTACTTAAAATAGAAGAGCCTGGTCAAATAGAAATAGAAGTGCCTCATCAAAAATAAAAATAGAAGTATTTCATCAAATATGGAAATAGAAGTTCATCAAGAATAAAAATAGAAGTATTTCATCAAGTATGAAAACAGAAGTTATTCATCAAGAATAAAAATAAAAGTATTTAATCAGATATGAAAACATATGTTGTTCATCAAGAATTTAAAAAAAAAGTATTTCCACAGGTATGAAAACAAGTATTTCATCAAGTACGAAAAGAGAAGTTGTTCATCAAGAATAAAATAGAAGTATTTCCTAAAGTCTGAAAACATAAGTACTTCCTCAAGTATGAAAACGGAAGTATTTCATCACATGTATTTCATCTGAAGACAGAAGTTGTTCATCAAGAATAAAAATATAAGTATTTCATCAAGTATACAAACAAAAGTTGTTCATCAAGAATAAAAATATAAGTATTTCATCAAGTATACAAACAAAGTTGTTCATCAAGAATAAAAATATAAGTATTTCATCAAGTATACAAACAAAGTTGTTCATCAAGAATAAAAATAGTATTTCATCAAGTATGAAAACAGTTGTTCATGAAGAATTAAAATAGAAGTATTTTATCTAGAACGTCTAGTGTTACCTTATATGTTCTTGTTGCAGAATACATAGAGGAAGCTTTTCCCCAGCCAAAGTTTTATTCAGATGATCCTCTAGTGAGAGCCCGGGAAAAGATATATTTCAACCACTGGACAAAAAAGGTATTAGATACTAAACATTGTCATTGCAACACTTTAGTGTGTGAATACGTCAAGATGTGGAAGGTGGAAATCACAGAGAGTAGGCTAAATAGACTATTAGTGGGTCAGGAGATTGGCAACTCCAGTACAACTTGAGATGAGATTAGATGAGCACTATAAGTACAAATGGAGATAAGATAAGTACAGCTAGTAGAGATGAGATGGGAACAATCAGTACAGCTGGAGTTGTGATTGACAGTCAGTACAACTGGAGATGAGATGGGCACAATCAATACAACTGAAGATAAGATGGGCACTATCAGTACAACTGTAGGTAAGATGAGCGTTATTAGTACAACGAGATGAGATGAGTGCTATTAGTACAACTGGAGATAAGATGGGAACAGTTTGAGATGAGATGGGCACTATCAATACAGTTGGAGTTGTGACGAACACAGTCAGAGACAATTGATGATGAGATGTGCATTATGAGTGCAGTTGTAGATGAGGTGAGCACAATTAGTACAACAGGAGATGAGAATATCCACTACCAGCACAATAAATGAGATCATATGTGCAATATCAGTACAATTGTAGATGAGATGCAGTAGATAGGTAATAAAGGAAATAGCACACAAGATGTCATAAGATCACTATCATGCCAGGAGCATTTAATTTCCTAGAGAAGATCCCTTCTGGCCTCTGTTTGAAGCAAGTTGAAGCAGATCAGCTTCTCAGTTAGCGTAACTTTAGATAAAGGGCTGACGCTGTGGCGAAGGGGATACAATCGGAATTTGCAGTCCCACATACCATATTCTAAAAATACAGCTGTGGGTCATTTGGAAGCTGACCACCTTGCGCTGGTTTTCATGCAATAGTATGAGTGCTGGTCATTCAGAAAGCAATGGCAAAATAGTGAGCATAAACTTGCCAAAAATGCTGGGGTTGACTGTGATGTCCTGTTAAAGGATAAATGACTAACTTTTTGTTAGACACAGGAGGCATAGTGGTTAGTGTTCTTGCTTCTCATGGCTGATGTGGGTTCATATAACCACAATAATGAAGTAATGTAGATAATGTGAAATCCACACTCTGAGGCACAAAATGAATCTCATTTCAGGGTATTCCCGCATTCTACAGTTTGTTGAAGGTTGGCTACCCAGACCCTGAGCAGTCCAAAAGGTTAGAGGAGCATGTTGGAATCATGGACTCATTCCTAAAGAAACTGAATAAGCCATACTTCCACGGAGACCAGGTTGGATTTCCTGACTACATGTGCTGGCCATGGTTTGAGCGGTTGCCTGTCCTGAAGGACATTGCAGGTAACAAATCATGTTTTTCTGTCAAATAATTGTTTATAAAGCTGGTATCATCATCATCATCATTAAGTTACATACCTCCAACTGGTGCTTATGATAATTTTTCACTACAATTCTCCTTCTCTCAAACAATGTCGTGGAGGTGTGAATTTTAAGAAGAATGTTGAGATGTTGAACATAAATGTTACAGAAAAGTTCTAAGAATATTGTGGATGAAGAAGTAGAAAAATATTGATTATTCTACAAGATGTGAACCTTGAAGAAAGTTGGTTCATAAAAAGCATCATGTCTCAGAAACTGAAATACTTGTGTAATATTAAACATTGGTGTATTAGAGAGAACAGTGAAAAATGGTTTGGTTCCTGGAAGAAAAAGAAATGATTGACCAGCATGAAGATGGACGCAGGACATTGCTGCAACATTAGGCTGGATGGTGCATCAGGTAGGAGAACTGGCCAAGGATCTAGACACTATTCAGAAAACTGTGATGAAAGATGTTCTGTTCAGAAACTGCTACATGATCATGAATTTGAGAATACCCTGGACAGAGGAGAAAACAAATGCTCATGTATTGAGAGTTGCTGGTATTTCTAGATTGCTCATTAAAACCAAAGGCAGAGAGAGACAAATGAAATTATTAAGGCAAATCAACAGAAGAGGATTAGTAGAGAATTTGCAATTCTTACCCCTTTGAAAATAAAGTGCATTCATTCAAAACATTTAGATTACTTGTTTTGGCTGGTACTACATCTTTGGCAATTGTGCAGTTTTGTTGTGTCTAAATTTGCCTATTGTTTCTTCAGTGGCTTTTGTGTTTTCAAGTACACATTATATTGTTCTTCACATGATCTCATAAATAGGTTAAGGTGGGTCAATGGCAGGCACTGTCATTGGGGTGTGAAGCATTATACTGTCACATATTCTAGGTCATGGTTCTTGAGGTTGGGTGGCCATCTGGATTTCCATGTTTACTGCATTTCCTTCCTTGAAAATACTGAACATTATCTGGTACCAGATTTATTAGACAGGGCCAACATCAAAGTCATACGCAATCAATCAATCATGTGCCATGCCGGAAAGCGTGGGCGGTCATGACTCGCCATTTCACTCGATCACCAGAGTCATGGATCAGTTCAGTGTTCCTGTCTCGTCCATGCCATGTGGCCAAGCCATCCAGGTATTTTCCTCTCTGTCTTCCTCTTGGTCTGTTCCCTTCGATCTTGCCAGTTGTCACTAAGTTCTCCAATCCATTTCTTCTCATAACATGTCCAAAAAATTTTGACTAGCTGGAAAATATTAATCTGGCCACTGCTGGAGATTCAATACTACCCAGACAAAATAAATCTGGCCACTAGTTGGAAAAAAGTAATCTGGCTACTGCTGGGGATTGAATACTAGCCAGAAAAAAGTAACCAGGCTACTGCTGGAGATTGAATATTAGCCAGAAAAAAAGTAATCTGGCTACTGCTGGGGATTAAATACTAGCCAGAAAAAGTAATCTGGCCGCTGCTGGAGATTGAATACTAGCCAGAAAATTAATCTGGCTACTGCTGGAGATTGAATACTAGCCAGAAAAAAAGTAATCTGGCCACTTGAGGGGGTTAAATACTAGTTGGAAAAAGTAATCTGGCCACTGCTAGGGAATAAATTGTAGCTTGAAAAAATTAATTTGGCCACTGCTGGGTGTTGAACCTTGATCAAAATAAATGCAGCATTTTGACATCTTAGTTAGTTAATCGACAGATCACCCTCATTGCACGTCAAACCATTCAGTTCATAAGTGCTCGGATCCCCTCCTCAGTAAATCCTGCCGTGTATAGCGACTTAACGACACCAGTTCTGTGTTGGTTTATTAAACTTCTTTGTCTTCTTGCATAGTGTTCTTGTCTGGCCACACCTCTTTTAACTTTTTGTTCTCGTTGTCTGACCGTAGTTGTAGATTCACAGTCATCACTTGTTTTTCGCTAAAGTCTTATTTCTCTTAGAGCATTTAGTATATCAGCCTGGTCCATGGTCATCAACCTTCCACAGTAGCCTTACATACAAGCCTGTCAGGTTGCTCATTTCCTTGGACACCGGCATGTCCTGGCATGAAAATTAAACTAATCTTTGCCAGCCGTGACCGCCCCAGAGACATCAACCACTGTCTTTGGATCCATCTCATCTCTATCGTCCGGAGCATACTCATTGAGTCACTAAGGAAGAATGCCTGAGTGAAGGTCTATGTCTCGAGCCATGTTATTGCTTTACTTACTGCCGTGACTTCCTTAGTCAGGCTACTTGTGGTCAAGGCAAAATCACCAGAATCTTCCTTCATGATTCTCCCTCCAGCCTGAGCCGTAAAAGCCCATGAATTTCTCATGCATCGAATGACCGACCCATCTGCGTATGTAAATGGCAGCATCACTCTCTAAAGAATTCTCGATCTGTACTTCCGCCTCCACAACAGCCAAATTTCTTGTCTGCATTTTCTGTCATTTTAGATGCAACTTTCTTTATTATGACATGAAACTGATACTTATTTCTTCTTTTCAGAGTTTAATGTTTCAGCCGAGAAGTACCCACATTTGTCTGCTTGGATAGACAGAATGTGGAAGGACCCTGTTGTGCTCAAGTGCATGATAGATCCGCAGTTGATGATCGACCATTACCAGTTTTACAGAACTGGCAAGCCAGACTTCACGATCGGAGCTGTCAAACCAGCTCCGGTCCAGGAGCTGCTGGAGAACTTGGATGGATTGAGGGATCCAACAACCAGAGACAGACAGAAGTAGAAAGTACTTGTATTTTCCTGAACTTAGTAGTGGCTCGTGGAAGAGAAAAGGAAACCACCACATTCATTTTCAAAGAATATGTTTTTGAGCAGTCACAGCGCTAGATTTATAGTGGAGTGACATGTTTAAAATCTGTATAAAGGTCTTTGGATTGAATAACCTGAGATGACATTAATTACTGTGATAACTAAATATTGTTTTGTCTAGGATAAATGTTTCTATCTATTTTAAAAGCAAGACATGTCAGCTAAATGTTGCAGTTGTCTTCCTTGTATCACAAAACGATCTGGCTTTAGAATACAAATCTCAGAATGGAAGACTGCATATACCAGTAAACAGAATGTTCACGGTTGATTGTTGTATGTATGTATTTCTTTGTTACAAAAAGTCCTTGTTTTATTTACAAAGATTAATGCTGTGGAGAATGATACACATGTTCTGAATGTAGTAATAATTATTTAATTATGCTTGCTTGCTTGTGTTCGCTGGCTGTGAACTCCAGTGTGAAGTCCTGTATGTCGGATGAATACATTCTGTTGTCCAACATCAATGTGATGTCATACAGGACCTGAGGTTTGCATGAATATCTGTTGTCCCATGTCTGGCTTATTGGTGTGCAGACTGGTGGTTCCTCGCCATGCAGGCAGATACTCTCTGGCTTCGGAGGAATCATCAATCCTACTGATGTTAGCCAGGTCCCCGAAGGGACCTGTTGCCCAGGACACACGGCGTGGATGTGTCAGCAGGTCTTGGCCAGTATAGATCCCGGCCCTGGTGCCTTGGAAACACCTCTGCATCCCATTTAATTATTATAGTGGTGGTAGTGAGTATAAGTGTGGAGGGTTGATTGTTGTATGTGTGTATTTCTGTGTTGCAAAAAGCCCTCTTTTTATTCACAAAGATTAATGTAGAGAGTGATACACGTATTCTGAATGTAGTAATAATCATTTCATTATTGTAGTGGTGGTAGTGGGTATAGGTGGGGAGGGTATTCAAGGACCAACACAACAAATAGTAAATGTAAAAGTAGTCCCATGACCGATACTGCCTTTGGAATGATTACGTTTCCTTCCCCTCAAAAATTGCCTGGTACCTATTTTTATGAAGCTTGTTCGAACCCAGAGCTGTACTGTCGAAAAAAAAATATAATTCTGCCTCTTCTGGGAATTAATTGGCGTGGTATCACTCTATTGTCAGTACCAGGAAAACTTTTTTGTAGCATGTTACTTGAGAGATTGAAAAAGGCGATAGATGAAAGGCTCAGAGAAGAACAAGCAGGCTTCAGACCAAAACGGTCATGCATAGACCACATTTTCACCCTCAGAATAATCATTGAAGACTCCGTAGAATTCCAGTCGAAATTAATCACCAACTTTGTCGACTTTCAAAAAGCCTTCGACAGCATCCACCGTCCTTCACTTTGGAATCTACTTAACATCTATGGTTTTCCTACCAAATATACCAACGTCATAAAATCTTTCTACAAAGAGACACGTTGCTGCGTAAGAACAGAAACAGGCAACTCTGAATGGTTCTCAGTCGAAACAGGAGTGAAACAGGGTTGTGTCTTATCACCGATGCTTTTTGGAATAGCTATCGATTGGGTCATGCGCAAATGCACAAGCAACACAAATATGGGTATCCATTGGGTTGACAAAATTCTAGAAGACCTGGACTTTGCCGACGACATAGTGCTTTTGAGTTCAACACATCCGGATGCCCAAGAGAAAATAAACCACCTCCAAAATGTTTCAGGGCAAATTGGTCTCCAAATTAACACCACAAAAACAAAGACTATTGATCTTACCAACAGTTCAGATGAGACCAAATTGAACAGCTACGTTCTTGAAAAAGTCAACAGCTTCACATACCTAGGAAGCAAAATGACATCCACAGGGGACTCAACACCAGAAATATCATCTAGAATCGCACTGGCATCTAGTGCCTTCAATAAACTGTCAAACATCTGGAAGTCAAAGACACTCAGCAAACACACAAAACTTAAAATCTTCAACTCTTGTGTGATTCCAGTGTTAACGTATGGATGTGAAAGTTGGAAATCAACGGTAGCTTTAGATAAAAAATTAGACAATTTTGAGAACAAATGTCTTAGAAGACTTCTAAACATCCACTGGACAGACTTCAGAACTAATTCGCAAATAAGACAAGAGACTAAGCAAGATACAGTATCCAATTTCATAAGAAGACGCCGTTGGAACTACATCGGCCATGTACTCAGAATGGACAAGACAAGACTCCCCTACCAAGCCCTCATATGGTCACCGGTAGGGAAAAGAAAACGGGGAAGACCAAGAGAGACCCTGCGTAGAACCATCATTAGAGAAGGCTCATTCAATGGCCAAGTAAATATCCAAGATCTACAACAGATAGCAGCGAACCGCCAGGCATGGAGAGACAGGACTTCTGCCCTATGCGCCGCCTTAGGCTCAAGAGGAAAGACTAACTAACTAACTGTCTAACTCCAATACTTTGGCAGTGGTTTGGTTGAATGTCTCTACATCAAACTCCAATACTTTGGTAGTGGTTTGGTTGAATGTCTCTACATCAAACTCCAATACTTTGGTAGTGGTTTGGTTGAATGTCTCTGGTTTGGTTGAATGTCTCTACATCTAACTCCAATACTTTGGTAGTGGTTTGGTTGAATGTCTCTACATCTAACTCCAATACTTTGGCAGTGGTTTGGTTGAATGTCTCTACATCTAACTCCAATACTTTGGTAGTGGTTTGGTTGAATGTCTCTACATCTAACTCCAATACTTTGGCAGTGGTTTGGTTGAATGTCTCTACATCAAACTCCAATACTTTGGTAGTGGTTTGGTTGAATGTCTCTACATCAAACTCCAATACTTTGGTAGTGGTTTGGTTGAATGTCTCTGGTTTGGTTGAATGTCTCTACATCTAACTCCAATACTTTTGCAGTGGTTTGGTTGAATGTCTCTACATCTAACTCCAATACTTTGGTAGTGGTTTGGTTGAATGTCTCTACATCTAACTCCAATACTTTGGCAGTGGTTTGGTTGAATGTCTCTACATCAAACTCCAATACTTTGGTAGTGGTTTGGTTGAATGTCTCTACATCAAACTCCAATACTTTGGTAGTGGTTTGGTTGAATGTCTCTGGTTTGGTTGAATGTCTCTACATCTAACTCCAATACTTTGGTAGTGGTTTGGTTGAATGTCTCTACATCAAACTCCAATACTTTGGTAGTGGTTTGGTTGAATGTCTCTACATCAAACTCCAATACTTTGGTAGTGGTTTGGTTGAATGTCTCTACATCAAACTCCAATACTTTGGTAGTGGTTTGGTTGAATGTCTCTGGTTTGGTTGAATGTCTCTACATCTAACTCCAATACTTTGGTAGTGGTTTGGTTGAATGTCTCTACATCAAACTCCAATACTTTGGTAGTGGTTTGGTTGAATGTCTCTACATCAAACTCCAATACTTTGGTAGTGGTTTGGTTGAATGTCTCTGGTTTGGTTGAATGTCTCTACATCTAACTCCAATACTTTTGCAGTGGTTTGGTTGAATGTCTCTACATCTAACTCCAATACTTTGGTAGCGGTTTGGTTGAATGTCTCTACATCAGTCTAACTCCTTAACAAAATCTTAAAAGTCGAGAGGATCAACTTCATTGCACCTGGCTTTATTCCATATGGCTAAGTCTCTTTCTGCAGGGCAGCCTGCCGAAAGTGTCACACAAAGCACAAACTTTGACGACCCACAAGTGTCTCTGAGAAAAATGCATTTGTGAACCGAAAGACGTAGCTCGCAATCAAACCCACAACCTTTGGAGCATGAGGCAAACGGTTTGTCTAACTCCAATATGGGCAAACTCTTTTAAGGCCTCAGACAACCTGAACAACAATGCATGTACCATAGTTCTGCTCTCATGAGTGGTTATAGGCTTTATTTTTGTAAGATGGATGACTAAGAAAGACTCATCTCACATGCAGGGAACTCAGTTTATTTCAGCTGTATACTTGTTCTAGAAGAAAGCCTAACCCTATTCCTCTTGACAAACACTTTGAACTACCACTCTTTATATTATTTTACTTTTTGTGTGTGTGTCATTGAAATGTTACATCAACATGTTACATCTCACATGCAGTGAGTGTTGGAATGCAACCAAGCAATTAAGAAGAATTTGTAGGCAGCGGAAATGTGGTTTCTGAGATTAATAATGTGAATACACATGAATCATTAGGTACCAATGGTTCTTGTAAAAATGTCCAGCTGGGATTCAAACTGGATAACTTCTAAGCCTGGGGATAGACACTTCTCCTGGACTTTTATTTTCTCAGCCATTATCAACCCCCCCCCAGCATGCATCAACGATGGTACAAAATGTTGTAAAGTGTTTTCCTTGATGATTTTCCTTATTCTGTTATCTTTTACCAAGTTTTTTTGTTGGTCCTCGCTCTTTTCTCTTGTTACTTGTGGTTTCCAGTACTGTCATGTGACATTAATACGTACTGGTAGTGGTGGTAAAGCAACTAGAAAGTTCTTTTTCTGGAACCCACAGGTCAAATGAAATAAAGGGAGACCTAATAACACACGGTAAAGAGAGTTAACGAACTTGATTAATAATATTAGGAGGACATGGAGGGAGATGTATAAGAAATCAACAAGATAGGACAGCTTGGGATGAGTTAATGAGAGCCTGTGTTCTAAAGCGAGATAAAAGGCAGAAAAAAGTAGTGGTCATCTTAGAATGTTCATGTTGTAAACATAAGAAAACAAATGAAATTTATGGGAAACATCAACAGTAGAGGTGGAATCGAAAAATTAGCTTTATATGGGAAAATACCATACAAGAGAGGCAGAAGAAGACAGAGAAAGATGTACGTGGAACACTTAAAGAATGGGTCAGCAAATATGTAGAGCCCCTGAGTTAAGTATCACATTTTTCATTTCATTAAGCTTTCGCATTTTTATATCACATGGAGCTATATTATTATACCTCAATATATTAACTATGGTGTCATTTATTTTATATTGTGTGTTTTTATCTGATTGTTCATGTTATTTGCTAATGAAGGCATGTGACCACAACGTCCTCTATTTCTTATAATTGTATATTTGTAAAGCTAACTTTTCATGCTTTCTAATTGTTCACATTTATGAAACTTTATCAGTTAAACCCACTTCATTTATATATGTGACCAAATAATAATACAAGCAGCACCAGCTTTAAGCAGGCATGTCAGCGAAGTTGATAATATCTTGAGCACAGTTGGACACGAGGTTGATGCCTGGGCTCGTCTCTTGCAAAAGAGAGAGACAGACTGACCACCTATTCCTCCATTCATTCAGATCTACAAAATGTGATGGCTCTATCACATCACAGACCTATGGCAGTAAACTGCTTTGGGACAATTTTGTATTTGTTTCAACACCAACTTCATGAAAATATTTTATAACATTGAGTCATGCTTGTTGATCTCTGCTCTAGGCCCGGTGCCAACGAGCCCTTTCTGACGTAACTAGGGGTATTGAGATGCGGCTACGTTGACACTCTTTATGAATTACACACTGATACACCGTGAACACAACTCGTCACCATCGAGTGATAGAATGGCATCATGTATTGTTTCTATGCGACACAATCACTGGGATATTCAAAGGTACACGTACACCCACGACATTTGTTTACACACTGATTGTAGTACGTCCTGCTATCCAGGCTATCTAATCAACTACAATGATCTACACATACACTCTTCTATCCTACTTACAGTCCTGTTAAACATGGTCGCATGGCGCCTACATTCACAGGCCGGCAACCTCTGCCCACGGCACACGACTCGACTCCGTGCTGTAACATGTCCTCCCGCCTGGTCGCGGCAACACTATTCTCATCAATCGGGACACGCTTGAAATATCTCGCGTACACTCATTTACTTGCCGTCGACGATTCTCGGCGTTTCATTGCCACAAGGGATATTCAGTTCTCAGCCGACACACTTCTCTGCTTTCGTGATCTGTCTGTCATGGCTTCCCAACTCCGACTGACTCCCTTTGTCCGTGCGCCCTGCTCGACCCTCCTAATCACGTGGCCTCCTCCTCGCAATTCTATTGGCCACTATCTTTAGCCCGTTACCGGTGTCTTTTTCCTTATCACTCTCCGTGCTTATTCATCACTATTAATGTTTCAACAATCTATGTTGCTGTTAACCAGGTCTTAAGTAATCTGACTCATGGCATATGCCCCCCGCAATTTCAAAAATGTTCTACATTTTTGGGTTCTTCCTTATCTCTACACTTGACATGAGTCAGCTTGGTCGCACATGCCTGTCCCTGGTCGCACATATCTGTCTACTGCCTCATGCCTTTGAGCTTGCTTCTCAGTTCCCTTTAACTTCCCTCTGTGTTACGTTGATATTCTGCCATACCTTCACACAAATTATAATGTCGGACACGAATATCCGTCTATTCCCAAATAGACCTCGTGTGGCCTCAACCCCCTTTGTATTCGGCAAGTTGAGGACCAACCTACTATGAGTCCCAATGTCCCACCCCGGACATTCCCATAAGGTTCCTCATTTATACCTCGGTACAAGCAACTGACACCCTCCCCAGCCCTTAAGCCCTGGGTGCAGGAACGTGTGTATTGCAGACATATCAATTTCACCCATATTTTGTTTAAGCTCTATCTTGCTCCTGAGTAGTCTATGCTACGACTGTGGATCTCTTTGGTGTGAGTACCTATGACTCTTGTATTTGTCTTGTCAACGTGTGTGCGTGGTCGGCTGCCATTAGTTACTTGTGCTCTATGGCTATCTATTCCCTTCATTTGCCTTATGTTTATGCCTGGTGTTCTTACTACCAACTTTTTCCTTGTAGTGTTCCTAATCTCATGACCCTTATATACCTTTATATACATCTGCTGCCATGCTAAAGTGCTACATGTTGCAATCTTATATGTACACAGTACTACCACTTGGTACTATTATCAATGGTACTACCAATAATCCTACTACACTATTCTTGTATCCTTTCCTTCAATTTCACTTGCACTCTGTTCTCTCTCTCTCATTCCCTCTCTTCATCCTTTCATCGATTGTCTTTCTCTCTCTCTCTCTCTCTTTTTTTTTTTTTTTTTTTTTTTTTTTTTAATGTACTTTGTCTTACAACACACATACTAGAACCTCAAATATTCCGTCTATGCCTTTATGCTTCCTGTATACTGGTGTGCAAATATCCTGTTGCATCCCGGTTGTGTTCAAATTAATTCTCATTGGCACAAATTCCTACTCTCAGTCTTCTCATCCCCTTTTTCTCACTTCGCTGTCACTCCTCATATTCTCATGTGGTGTATCCGTTACCAGAATCACCTAAGTTTCTCCTACCAATTGTACATGTCTGTCTTTCCAATTTACAATATTGTCATAAAATCTGAATAGTATATAAAATTGGACTCACATGTAATATTTCAAGCACTACTCAAACTTTCACTCGCCTATCATTATCATCTTTGTGACATCAATATGCATCACTGGTAGTAATGTCTCAGTTACCTTCTTCTTCTTTTCCTTTTATGCTATGGGTGTCATCTGTGATGTATCGTGGTTTTAGACCCACTGTCAACCTTCCTGCTCTGGTAGATGTTTATCCTTCTTTTTTCCAGTTACGATCACTCATCAGTTTCTAGCATCTCTAGCACCGACATCTCATTTTATACGTTATGTGTTACAATCAGGTAATAGTACAATCAACACTGTTACAATTATTGTTAAAATTACATGCATACTGTTTACCAATATACATGGCATGATGATCATGATCATAAGAACGTACTGATGTTTATGGATGTACTTAAAGCCATTAAAATTATATTTATCTCTATCTACGTATATTATGAGTTTTGTTTATTGAATGAGTGTGAATGTTATTAACTATTACTCCCTTGGTTGGTTCTGGCTGGTATCTGTCTTCGCTAACTGTATCTTCTACCCGTCAGATTCCCAATCTTCCTTGCGTCTGTCGGTCTTAGCCTCTTCAGTCAGCTAGTGAGGTAGCATCTTTGAGGTACCTTCGACACTATCTCTTCTGCTCAGTCATTTACACCCCTTAACTATCTGAAATTAACAACAGCCTTGGGTGTATATATATCCATACATACATATTTATATTCACAATGGCATATTATATTACAGCAATCATATATCTAACCTTTATGCAATCTGTACAGTACCTACAATATACATATCTATACTTACATTCTATCACAATAATTACATGTCAATTCGTTCATGTATTTCTAATGTCTTTCTATAGTCTACTAAGTACATCTGCAAGGTTGTTATCTTTGCCTGGTATGTGGCAAATATCAAAGTCATAGTCCTGCAGAAGTAAGGACCACCTGTGTATCCGAGAGTTTTTTGGATGGCCCTCTTTGAATACCTTTAATGGTGTATTGTCAGACAATACCATGAACTTTTTCCCCAACAAATATTTGGAGAATTTCTTAACACTTTCAACTAGCGCTAAGGCTTCCAGTTCCGTGATGGAATAGTTCTTTTGGGTGTCTGTCAGTTTCCTACTATAGTAGAGTATGGGGTGTAATTGTCCATGATGGTACTGTAGCAGGATAGCAGAGATTGCGTAGGAGCTTGCATCAGTTTGGAGAATGAAGTCTTTTGAGATATCTGGCAGTTTTAAGATAGGTTGTCTACTGAAGAGTGTCTTAATTTCCTCCAATAGTCTGCTGTGTTTGTCTGTCCAGTTAACCTTTGTCGGTTGACCTTTCTTCAGTAGTTCGGAGAAAGTTGCAGTCATCTCGGCGAAGTTCGGTATGAACTTCTGATAATAATTAATAAGCCCTAAAACGCTCCTAACCTCTTTCTTGGTGGTGGGAGCTTTAATTTGCAAAATCTTTGTAACCACAGTCGGGTCGGTTTTCCGAAACCCGTTGGAGATTCTATGTCCCAGGAATTGCACTTCCAAATACCCTATCTCGACCTTACTGGGCTTAGCTTTCAGCCCATGGTCTTGTATTCTCTGAAACACCTGCTCCATGACCTCGGTGTGTTTATCTATATTCGTAGTATGGATGCATATATCGTCCATATACGTGGCTACATTTCCAATGCCTTGCAGTAGCCTGCGCATCATTCGCATGAATGTGCTTGGTGCGTTCTGTAGACCAAAAGGCATATAGGCCCATTCATAAAGGCCTAACGGCGTAGCGAAAGCCGTGATATGCATGGACTTTTCTTCCATAGGGATTTGCCAGTATCCCTTGGTTAAATCGATTTTGGAGAAAATTTGTGATTTGGCCATGCCGTCTATGAGATCGTCGATGTTTGGCATGGGTTCCGCATCTAAGAGGGTTAATGCGTTGATCTTTCTATAGTCAACGCATATCCTCAGGGTGTTATCTTTTTTCTTTACTATGACCAAAGGTGAGCAGTAATTTGAAGTGGATTTCCTAATGATACCACACTGGTCAAGGTCAGATATTTCAGATGTTATTTTCTCAAAGAAGTGGACCGGAATAGGATACGGTTTCACCCTTACTGGCACCTTAGATAATAGGGTGATTTTATGAGTTATGAGATCAGTGCTTCCAGGTTTGTTGGAAAATATGTGTCTAAATTTAACAATAGACCTTTCCAGTGTAGCTTTGTCTTGTTTTCCTAATTCCGGGTTCAGCTGTATTCCTCTCCAGCTGTCATCGTCTCTAACGTCAGGTGTTGGAATTTCATCCCCCACCGCGTCGTCTTGCTGTTCATTAATGACCCCGCATCCCGAGGCAGGTCTAAGACTTTTACCTTCTTCTACTGTTACTGTCTCGTCCGTCTTTCTGTCTACGAACGGTTTCAGCATATTGATGTGGTAGATCTTTTTCTTATTGCCCACCTGCACCTGATAATCTACATCACTAATTCTCTGCAATACTTGGAATGGTCCCTGCCATGATACAATGAGGGAGTCTCTGGGGTCTGGGAGGAGCAACAAGACTTTATCTTCTTCTTTCAAGACTAATGTCTTGGCCTTCCGGTTATCATACTGTCTATATTTATGTCCAGCGATCTGCAGTGCCTCTTTTGCTACTTGACATGCCGTGACTACTTTCTGCCTTAGGCTTATCACCATGTCGTATGCCTCCCTTTTCAGGGAGTCATGTATTTTGCCTGTGAGCAGCTCATTCCACAGTAGCAATGGACCCCTTGGGTTTGCCCCGTATACTAACTCGAATGGGGAGAATCCTGTGCTCGCTTGTGGTACCTCTCGGTATGCGAACAGCACTGCCGGGAGCATCACATCCCAGTCTTTTGGGCGTTCCGCCGTGACTTTGGCTAGAGTACGTTTTAGTACCCCATTAAAGTTCTCATTTACTCCGTTGGTCATCGGATGGTATGGGGAGCTGAATGATTGTTTTATCCCCATTAACTTCATTACGCACTGTGTGGCTTCTGAGATGAACTGGGTACCCCTATCTGATAGGATGCATGATGGGAATCCTATTCTGCTGAATATAAGGAGGAATGCTTCTACGATGGATCTAGATGATATGGATTTCAGGGGAACCGCTTCTGGCCATCGTGTGCATAGGTCAATCATCGTTAGGATATACCTATTTCCTCGGTCCGTCGTCGTATTGAGGGGTCCCACAATGTCGACAGCTATCTTTTCGAATGGTCTAGAAGCCAAGTCCGTCTCCTGGATTTTTGCCTTTGGATGCCTTCCTTTTTGTGAAGTTCGCTGGCACAGTTCACATGAACGAACATAGCTTCTGACATCCTTACAATAGCCTGGCCAGTAGAACTGAGATAATAATCTCTGTCTCGTCCTGGCCATCCCCATATGGCCTGCAAATGGAGAGTCATGCGCTAATTTTAGTGCGTTGCTGCGATGATGTAACGGCAGCACGGTTTGTGTGAGAAGCGTTGCCCCTTTGCTATACTCTCTCGTGAGGATGTTCTTATCAATTACGAATGACCACTTACTCTCTTTAGATTGTTTAGGTGGGCGGTTTGCCCGCTGAAAACACGTTCGCAGTGTCTTGTCATCTCTTTGTTGTTTTGCAAAGTCGTCGGTTTGGATGTCTGGGACCAGTCCATTGTCTGTTTGTTTAGCCCGAGGTATGGCCATGTTATCTTCTTCTTTGTCTTTCTTAGCCTGCTGTCTGGTAATCGCATTGCCATATGCCTTACTATAATCCCATGTCCGGGCTTCCTCTTCCGTACAATCTTTTGCCCCCGGTATGTTACCTATCATAAGGCCTGCACATGGGTTTGGTAATACCGCCACTCGTATTCTCCCTTCATAGTATGGGCAGGATATATGAACCCATGCTATAGCATACTTTTCCTTTGTGCCACCGAAGGTACGGCATGTCACACTATCTCCCGTGTATTCACTGTTCAGTACCAGACACCGATCCACACCTACTATAGACGCCCCAGTATCTCTAACGCAGGTTGTCATCTTTCCGTTCACGAGTGCTTTGTGGACTTTCAAGGACCCATTGTGAATGTTGGTCGCATTCGCCTCTCTTGCAGGCACTGTGTGCCTACACGTGGGGTTACTGAACTCTTGTCTCTTATTCACGTCTGTATGTCCTCGTATTCGTTGTATGTCCTGTATTCGTTGTATGTCCCCTACATTTGTCTTTTGGTCATGTTCTTCTTTAGTCAGCCGTCTCAGTCTACACTCTCTGGCTACGTGGCCCAGACTGTTACAGACCCAACATTTTCGACTGTTTACGTAGTCTGCGTACCTCTCGACTCTATTAGAAGGACAGTTTCTTATGTACGAGTCGTACTTAGGGTTTCTATTTCCTATATCAACAGCCCCATGTTGGCGCCCACAATATGTACATTCACTTACTCGCTTTGATCGAGCTACCGTAGCTGATCTCTGTAGGGCCGGTCTATATTGAGTCGTTTGGTGATCTCTACTCTTGGGTCTATTCTGTTGGTCTTTACCTTGGTTATCATTACGTTTCTGAAGATCTGTACTAAGCTCTTTCACTGTCAACCCACATCTCCCACCTAAAGTTATGAAATCTGTTCGATGATCTCTACTCTTGGGTCTGTTCTGTTGGTCTTTACCTTGGTTATCATTCCGTTTCTGAAGTTCTGTCTTAAGCTCTGTCACTGTCAGCCCACATCTCACACCTAAATCTATGAAATCCGACCATGTTGGCATGGTTATATGATGTATCTACTGAGTGATATATCTATTACTATCTGTACACGCAGTCAGTGTTGCTGCTGATCTTGTTATGTTAACCTGCAACCTGGAACCAAAAGAGGTTCTCTAACTAACATCATCCCTGTGGGAGAACAATCTACTTCGTCAGGCTGATCACACCATATCATACAAAGATGCCGGGTAGCTCTCTGTAATTGAGCAGTACACATAGAAAATTAATTAGAATTAACTTGCCCTGTATATATCCAGCGATGATGTTTCCAGTGGCTTGATCCCGATACTCAGTTCACTTCCGCTTGCTTCCGGGCTTGATCCAAATCAGCGTGGCCGTCCCCGTTTCACTCCCAGGTCGACAAGGATACACTTGGTCGTCAGGTGCAGCTCCACATCAATGGTGTAGATACCTAATAGTGTACTACTGACTGTCATGGAACACATTTCTGGAACAGATACTAGTTTTGACATAATTAGTCTACGCCAGCATTCTAATGCATGCAGCCCCCTGAATACGGCTCCACACTGTAATTCTTGTGGCAAGATGCCATAATGTTTCTGTATTTCTATTTTCCCGGGATTTCCTAATGTTAACGTGTTGTCGCTCATGCACAACGCCAAGTTAATCAGACATTATAACGTTGAGTATTGACGTATGTTCTGTTGTTTGTATTGCTGCTACTCATCTTTTAAGCTTTCGCAGAATTGGCGCTGACTGCTCCATTGTACTTTGCAACATGAATGCTAACTTCACTGATGATACCTCACTTTGAAACCATCACCTGAATCAAGTTGCCCCATATTCTTACTTATGCTCTTCAATGTTTAATACAACCGATTACTTTCCTGAGCTGTTGAACCTCGCTCACTGCGGGTTACTTTCTTGTACATAAGCTCAAGCGTCCTATGTTCAACACCTAGCCATGGTTTTCTGTTATCTATAATCCATGCGCTTGTACTATTATCTTGTTGGTGTACATAGCCTTAACTGTTTATGATCTGTAGCTGACAATATATACATACTTGTTCACTACCATGATAACCATTGCCTCAATTTTGCCGAGTTCTTTTGAAGGACGAAATCCCCCATGTTGCCAACGAGCCCTTTCTGACGTAACTAGGGGTATTGAGATGCGGCTACGTTGACACTCTTTATGAATTACACACTGATACACCGTGAACACAACTCGTCACCATCGAGTGATAGAATGGCATCATGTATTGTTTCTATGCGACACAATCACTGGGATATTCAAAGGTACACGTACACCCACGACATTTGTTTACACACTGATTGTAGTACGTCCTGCTATCCAGGCTATCTAATCAACTACAATGATCTACACATAAACTCTTCTATCCTACTTACAGTCCTGTTAAACATGGTCGCATGGCGCCTACATTCACAGGCCGGCAACCTCTGCCCACGGCACACGACTCGACTCCGTGCTGTAACATGTCCTCCCGCCTGGTCGCGGCAACACTATTCTCATCAATCGGGACACGCTTGAAATATCTCGCGTACACTCATTTACTTGCCGTCGACGATTCTCGGCGTTTCATTGCCACAAGGGATATTCAGTTCTCAGCCGACACACTTCTCTGCTTTCGTGATCTGTCTGTCATGGCTTCCCAACTCCGACTGACTCCCTTTGTCCGTGCGCCCTGCTCGACCCTCCTAATCACGTGGCCTCCTCCTCGCAATTCTATTGGCCACTATCTTTAGCCCGTTACCGGTGTCTTTTTCCTTATCACTCTCCGTGCTTATTCATCACTATTACTGTTTCAACAATCTATGTTGCTGTTAACCAGGTCTTAAGTAATCTGACTCATGGCACCCGGCAACTGAAGAAGAAAATTATACAGATCATTTATTGTAAGTTACCCCATATGGACAACGATCACCGTCAAATTAATAAGCTTGTGAGGGTAGAACCGTGGGCAGCTGCTATTTGCAGCTGACTCAGTGACAGGATTATAATCTAAGCCAAGGATGGACCCTATTATTCTCCTTGAAATTGAATGGGGTAGGGTTAATGGTGAAATCAAATCATGTATAAATGATTTGATTACCGGTTTCTGTGGCTAAGGGCTTGCGAACGCGGTTTGTGAGCCCATATACCCGGGTTCGAAACACAGCGGTGCTGGTCTTTTCAAAAAAGGTATAGGAGCCGGTCGTTCAGAAAGCAATGGCAAACTACTGAACATAAAATTTGCCCAGGAATCACGAACAGCGAAAATGCTGGGGTTGACTGCTACGTCCTGTGAAAGACAAGCAACTTAATTAAATAAATGATTTACCTGTCATGTAAGACTTTATCTGTCATGTAAGACTTTATCTTTTACTGTTTTATATAAAGCCCTCTAATGTATACATTTTGCTGTGTAAACTTTAACTTAAGACAAATTAACATAAAAAGTGGTAACATTTATACGGTCTATGTTAACAAGAAACCGGGTTGGTCCAGGCTAGAAATGACAGCTTGAAGATATCTATATGTACAATAAACATGCTTATTGATATTGCATATGACAATAAATGTTTATACAAGGTACCTTTTAATCTCTTTAGTTGTTTTCTTCTTTCATATTTGTTGATTAAAGTGACCCATTTTGTACATGACAAAAAGCTAATAAAATATACATGACTGTGAACAAGAAGGAAGCAGAACCTTTATTCGAGAAGGAATGATCAGCAATTGTCTGAAGAAAGAAAAGTCACCAGAATGTAGTGATATACCAACAAAACTAATCCATGCACGAGGAGAAGCTGGAATCCGTAACTAACATGCGATGTGTGTCAAGATCTGGAACAGCTCCATTTGGCCAAAAGCATTGAAGAGAACAATCTGCATCCATCTCCCAAAGAAATAAAAATTAAAAATGTGAAACAATTATTGCACTATTGCACCAATGAGCCATCCAGGCAAAATCTTCCAGCAAATCATCATGAAGAGAATTGAACATATGTTAGTTGGTAAGCTGCATATACATTACAGGACGTCACCAGCATGTTTTTTTAATTTGCTATTGTCATCTCTTCTCAAGTTTACGTTCAGTAGTTTGCCGTTACTTTCTGAGTGACCGGCACCCATACCATTTTGTAAAATAACAACGTACGGCAGTCTGCTGCCAAATCGCCCACAGCTGTGTTTCGATCACGAGCTGCGTCCATAAATCCTTCGGCACGGAGCCGGAACGTATGTTACAATATGAATTATAAGACGTGGAGATAGGTTTAGAGCAGTGGTTCTCAACCTTTTTTGGCCCCTGCCCCCCTTCACCATATATTGAGAATGTCATTCCTCCCCTTTCGTATTTCCTCCCTAAAAATTTCACCCTTCCCCACCCTGCCCCTACATAGGAACGACGTATATCAGAGAGAGCCCGGATAATGGATATACTTCTCATCTTCTCACGGTGCTTTTCATTGTAAGAGATAAAGGACAGATAGGTCTGAATGAGAGACAGCAAGGATGATGGATATATTGAGGGTATAGGGCCCTAAGCTTCTCTCGTTACTGTTGATCTCTCACCACGTGCAGTATTAAGAGAGGTGTTAGACAGGGATATGTAATGTCTCCAGATCTTTTTTTCCCTTTACAGTGAAAATATTTTCATAAATGTAGAAGATATAAATGGAATCAGCATTGGAGAACGAAACATCAATAACATTAGATATGCAGATGATAAAGTATTGATTGCAGACAATGAGCAGGATCTGCCACAATTAGTAGATGCGGTTGTTGCACACAGTGAACAACTGGGGTTAGAATTAAATTGTAAAAAGACACAAATTATGGTTGTCACTAAGAAGCGAAATACCACAATGTAATATACAAGTAAATGGGAATGTTCAACAAGTGAATTGGTACAATTGTCTCGGAACAGTCATAACTTCTGATGGGAGATGCCTTGAAGAGATTAGAACAAGAATCACCATGGCGAAAGTAGCCTTTAGTAAGATGAAAAACATACTGACCAATAAAAAGATGGCAATTGAAACGAGAAAAAGAGTGTTGGGGTGTTAGATAGAGCCTGCTCTTTTGTACGGATGTGAAGCTTGGACAATGAGCAATCAAGCTGAAAAACATCTGACTGACTGCAGAAATGTGGTTTCTGAGTAAAATGCAAAGAATACCATGGACAGATAGAAAAACCAATGACCAAGTACAACAGGAGACAAATGAGAATTGTAAATTGATTAGAGAAATTAGACGTAGACAGTCAAAATTTTTTGGACATGTTATGAGAAAAAATGAATTGAAGAACTTGGTGACTTGGAAGACCGAGAAGTAAATACCTGGATGGCTTGGCCACATATCATGTTCGAGACAGGAACACTGAGTTGATCCATGACTTTGGTGATCGAGTGAAATGGTGAGTCATGGCCGCCCACGCTTTCCGGCATGGCACATGATTGATTGATTGATTGATTATAAACATTGCACACATACACACACGAGCGCATATATATATATATATATATATATATATATATATATATATATATATATATATATATATATATATATATATATATATATACCTGTATATTACATTGTGGTATTTCGTTCTTGCTATTGACGACCAAATCTGTGTCTTTTTACAATTTAATTCTAACCCCTTTTGCTCACTGTGTACAACAACCGCATCTACTAATTTTTGCAAATCCTGCTCATTGTCTGCAATCAATACTATATCATCTGCACCCGGGTTCGAATCACAGCGGTGCTGGTTTTTTTTTCGAAGAAGGTATAAGGGCCGGTCGTTCAGAAAGCAATGGCAAACTACTGAACGTAACACTTGCCTAGTACATCAATAGCAGCTGAAAATGCTGGTGTTGACTGCAACGTCCCGTAAGGGATACGCAAAAAAAACAAACATCATTGCTTGTTGTAGCATACTGTTAGTCGGTAAGAGAGACCCCAGCATGGCGGTTAGGCATTGAACCGCTACAGCCTCTGGAGTATTTATCCTTGTGGCTGCGGTTTGCATTTCGCATTTTCCTCATGTTGGACTATAGTATATGGTTCTGTCGCCCCGCTACTGAGAGAGTGCGTGGCGCGACTCTGTGAGCTGTGATATTAACGTGAAATGCTTTTACATGTCCGCTTTTGTTTGTACAGTGACCTGCATGTTCGGAACAATGGCTACCGCTACCAGCTGTTGCTGAATTGACTGATTTGCCTTTTCGGTTCACGAGTGCATTTTTCAGGAGACTCCTGGGAGTCGGCGCTGGGGCTACGGAGTTCGTGCTTTATGCGACGCTTTCGGCGGGTCGCCCTGCGGATAGAGACCGAGCCGTGTGAGAAAACCCGGGTCAATGAGGTCTTTCTGGTGACTGCCGATTCCATCAACGATGAACTGTGGTATCCGTTGAGAAATTTTGTGTTGGCATTCTGGCGGTGGCATTATGCACAATGTACCTATGCGGGCTATTGGATTGCTGAGACTCCTGACTGTTCCACTTTTCAAATTGGACAGTGGGGAGCATTAAGTGTCATATTCACTGGCACAAGAAGAGAGCATAATGGGCACGACCCGTTACCGTGAAGTTGGAACCTCGACTGACTGACTGACTGACTGACTGACTGACTAGTCGGTAGTGTAGTTGCATGGCTAAACCATTTAACTTGCTGACTTCTAATAAAATCTAGCTCTGCTATAACCTCCACTTTAGTCCTGATTTCTTCATTTCTGATTTTCTCTTTTCTTGGTATATCGAGTATTCTCTGGAATCTCATTTCTGTTGTTGTAATTTTTATTTTCTCTTTTTCTGTTATTGTCCAGGTTTGGCATTAGTAGCATAGAGTGGTAGGAAGATTGTGTTGAAGAGTGCTTTATTAGTAATTATTGATACATGTTTGTTATTTTAGTATTGTCGCCATTTGTCTAATGAGTTAGTTTGCCTTATTGCATCTACTCTAGTTTTGATCTCATCTTCTGATTTGCCATTTGATGATATTAAACTTCCTAGGTACTTAAAGCTCTTTACTTGTATCAGTGAGTGTTCAGGTTACTGTAGCTTTAAATTAGTGTATTGTCTAATGTGTTTCTAATCTTTATTTCTGTTCTCAACTCCCGAGAGTTCTGATTAGTACGTATGAATTATTTCTTATACCTATCTTGAACATCCAGAAGGAAAGCAACGGCAAACTACCTTCTACAAAACTTGCCAAGAAACCATAGCAACCATGAAAGAAAACATAATAAGAAAGAGATCTTGTGGTGAGCCGCCCCCCCCCCCCACCCCCAGACCAGGCAGATCAGATAACACTGGGGAAAAGTGTGATGCACGGGTCAGTACTAGTAATCGTGATGACGGAGATAATCAAATATGTGTTACCAAGAAATCCCATGTGTTAGACTAAGAAGCAGAGTGAGACTAGGAACGTGGAATATGACTAGTCTGTATGGGGGAAAGCTTAAGGTGGTATGTAATGAGATTGAGAGGTTAAATATTAAAATTTTAGGAATTTGCGAGCATCACTGAAGAGGCAAGGGACATTTTTAAAATGACAATGGAAGTCTTTTAATATATTCTGGTTATGTTAGGGGAGCGAGGTTCTGCAAAGTACATGCTGCTGAATGAATGAATAAATCCTGAACATGGTTTCCATTATCGCAGGCTTATTGCCGGTGACCGACTGGGTATAAAAATACTGGTTGCCAGGATTTGTATGGCACCTTTATTCAGATCGACATGTAGTTTGATATTATTTCTTATGTCTTTCGTTGCTTCTATGTCAGCCAGCTCCTCCAATAATTAAACAATTCCGAGTTGTTATTTGTTCACGTAAGCAAGTTAATAGTCATTATCATCATCACTATCATCATGTACCGTGCCAACTGGCGTAAGAAGCACGACCGACTACATTGTACCGGGTTTATCCCAGGTAACCGCCTGCCGAAAGCACGTATTTAGAAGCTCCAGCAATAACATCTAGGGTTATCCGAAAAAAAAAAAAAAAACAACTGTATATGCGAACCAAATGACGGAGTCTGAAAACCAATCCAGAACCTTCTCATCGCGAGGCAGGCGGTGACCACATCTTCACAGATACAATGGGCACTTGGTGTTCTGGTTTCAACGGCATGAAATCAGAATTAACATATAGAAAGCTTAATGCTACGTATATTCAATGCTATTGTATGGCACGGAAGCCTGGACATTGAAAAAGCAACTAGAAAGTCGCATAGAAGCCCTGGAGATGTGGATATACAGACGAATATGTCGTATTTCATGGAAACAAAAACAATCAAATGCAGAGGTTCTAGAAAACAAAACAAAAAACTGGGAATGAAGAGAGAGTTGATGAAAGAAATAAAGAGGAGGCAAGTGAAATATTTCTGCCACGTTAAAAGACACGATACTCTTATACATCGTAAAAACTCCGCCGCGGAACAAACACGGCAGGGGGCTTCTGATCGTCAGAAATGAACCCCCTTCCCCAAGTATTTCGGATCTTTAAGCTCTTAATACTCTCTGGGGGCGGTCCCGTCAAGGTCATGACTCCGGGCGTCTTACCCCTGCCGTGGAAACGTTTGGTCACACTCGTTATCACTGTTGTTACGCTTGTCCCTTCGCTGTTACCTTGTCCACTCTCAAGCCCTCCCTCCCTCGGTGGAGAGAGCCCGTGCAGCCTGTGCTTCCATCTTAGCACGTGTGGTCGTGGGGAGCCAGCTTCATCCCCCTGCCACGGCCTCTGTCGCCTCCATTCGTCTCCGTTGCCGTGTTCCTTCCCCGTGACCCATTCACGGCGCCGCACTCTTCTAGGAAGCCGGGTCTTCCTTCCTTTTCCTGGACCCACCTCTTGGTCTCTGCAGCTGACTGAGTGCGACATACGGTCGATTATCGCTGTCTTATGGAGGTTGGACTTCGGCAGAAATCTGCATGATTGACTGCAATCATATTGACTGCAATATAAAAACCATACTGAAAGGCAAGGTTGAGGGCAAGCGAGCAAGAGGTAGACAATGATGCAAGTGGGAAGATAACATTAAGCGATGGACGAACATCAACCTGACAAAATGTACAGTAAGGCGAGAGACAAACAGTGTTGGAGATCCATTGCAGCCAACCTTCATTGTGGAGACGGCACCTGATTGATTGATTGGTGTTCTGGACCTATACCGTATCCGTGTGGATAGTTCTGACAGGAACCGGAAATGCTGTTATTGTAATACGGATGTTATTAAATAGATGGTTTTGCTGTATCACAGAGACAGGAAAAATACGTTACAGACCAGGAGAGAGGATACAATACTTGTCACAGATAGAGAAGCTTTACAAGTCTGGTGCGGTTCCTTACGGACATGTCTCAGGTTCCAGAAAATGCGCCGGAGCACTGCCCGGGCACAGAAAGTGAAGCTGCTGGGAAAGCGGAGGCTTGTGCAGGTTGTCCAAATCAAGCCATCTGCTCGTCGTTGACCCACGAACCAGACCCAGCCATAGCAGAAATACAAAAGAAGCTGTCCAGAGTGAAACATAAGGTAATCACAAGACCCTCAGAAACAAACGTATACACACTAAGTTATATATATAAGGTGTCTGAACGAGCTGTCAAATACTGCAACATACATTCTAAAGATAAGTTTTCAGTAGCAGGTTTCATATGATTTTCAAAGTGGGTTTCGGTTTTCAATGAGACCACGACAGATACACAGGCCTTGAAAAACTAAATCTAATGGTACCTCAAATACACTTGTATGTCAGTTCTAAGCAGAGATACTCATACTTGAGTGTAGGGATCTTTAAAACAAAATTTTCTCAATTTCCGTTTCTGTGCAGCTCTCCTGTGTGTCTCAAGCGGGACGAGATATGAAAACTGACTTCAAAAATATGTTCCGTCATGTTAAGTAATAAAAATAATAGTAAAAGTATATAAATAAATTATTAATAATCTTTAATTAAACTTGTATTCTCTTTAACTTTAGTAGTTCAGATTGCACGTTTTGAGCATAAAAATATGTGCGGCAGAGTCCGATTGATATTCGCATTGGCCGCCATCTTAGCTTTTCATTCATTCATTCATTAGCATGTCCTTTGCAGAACTTCACTCCCATACCAACCTTCTGGAAAACCTCTCGATCATAAGCAAGATGTCCTGCGTCCGATACACCCATTTGTAGATCATCCGCCACATCCTGCACCCATCTTCTCTTTGGCCTTCATCTTCCTTTCTTCCCAGGCATATACCCCTCCATTATTGTTCTCTCCAACTTTCGTGGCGTTTCAAGTGACCAAAATATTTCAATTTTCTTTGTTTTATTGTCTTTAATAGCCAACCTTCTTCAGTATTCAGCTCTTGAAGTATAGATGCATTTGTTCTTTTCTTTATCCAAGATTCTCTTAGAACTCAACTATAACATTTATATTCAAAGACATTATGTGCTGTTCAGCTTGTTTAGTAAGTATCCAGGTCTAACATGCGTATGTTGCAATGGGAAAGATGCATGCTCTTAAAAATAAGATTTTTATAGTTCTATCTGTCCCACTCCACAATTTATTCAGTTTTAGTCTTTGAAGAGCAATAGCTATTCGTCTTTTAACTTCTTTCATTGTGTCACCGTTGTTTGTAATCAATGACCCAAGATATTCACAATTTTCCACCACCTCCAACTTTTCTTCATTAACATATATTTCTTTCTCTATAGTAGTTCTATGCATTATCTTTGTTTTTGCTATGTTAAGATATAAGTTGTGATTTTCACTATTCAATTGGGTTGAGTTTATTAGGTTGTCTATACCATTCTGTGTTGTGGATAGCAATACTGTATCATCAGCATACCAAATCTCTGGTATGTCATGACCATTAATATTTAGAGCATAGCATATTGCTCCCTGGTTATGTAATCTCTGATATTTCTCATATTTTTTCCATTCACAAAGTTGAAACATCATCTCCACAAAAATAGTTTTTTAAATACCACAAATGGAAGACGATTGGCGATGAAACTCACCAAATATATGTAAAAATGGATGCAGAATTTGAAAATCCATCTCAAAATATTCAAAGATTTACAAATACAGCTCTAGAAAATAAAATTACTTACTGTGTATCATATAATTGAATTTATTTAACAGTCATAATAATTTCAACCATACGCTATGCACAGAATATTAGACAGACCTATTTGGCAGAAACTAAGATGGTGGTTGTTATTACGTGAAAATTGAATAAATGAATGACGTTGGAATAGCTATTTTTTTGGACACAATGGATCATTCCGGGGTGGCGCTGTATATCATTTCCGGTTTCATTTTGGGTCGCGGCATGGTTGAACCCACTATTATTATATTTGAAGACAAAATTCTAGTGAATTGAATCAGTTGATTGTTAATGCCAAATTATAAGTCAGCCAAATGGTGTAGGTGCTCATGTTCCTCCACAGATTGTGATCCTTGGTGTTCTTGATCAGTTCTACTGCTGACATTTCCCATGCTGCCATCTTAGACCAACTAGCATCATTTCTCTTGGTCTGCCTCTGTCTCTTCTATTGCTGATCTTTCCAGTTGTCACAATGTTCTCCAATGTCTCTCTTCTTATTATGTAACTAAATAACACTGTTGTTTTCCTTTCTTATAAGGGTTGCATTAGATATGATTAAATTGTGTAGATTTAAGAATTGATGTCACAGAGTATTTGTAAAGTTTTGTTTCATTGACTGTTTTTTGTTTGGCTTTAAAATCTATTAATGTTTAGTTTGTTTTGCAATTTACCTTATTGGAATATTTAATGAATCACAAAAGAATGAGAAGTAGAATCTGTAAACCTTATGTTAACCTTATTCCATATCAGGGGGGATATATATCCCCACATCACTTGGCAATGCACATAATGATGAATATTACACTCCATCAAATCTAAATTCGCCTTGTTTAAGAGTCATGATTTAAATATTGTTTTTTTTGTATCGTTTTGCAGATCCTAGTTCTCTCAGGGAAAGGAGGAGTTGGCAAGAGTACGTTCACTGCCCACCTGGCTCATACCCTGGCGATAGATGAAAATATACAGGTGACTTAGCGTAAACTTTAGACAGTTTTAAAACAAATGCTTTACATTTCTGGCATATTAAATACTTTTGCCAAGCCTGAATCCATGTGTGGGTCATGTTTTACAAGCAAGGAAAAAAATAAGCTACACACAATAATAAGATTTACAGCATGTGTGATTTTGGTATTTGCAAGATTGAGGGGGAAAGAACAAGGGCAAGGCAGAGAAATAAATATCTGGATGGCTTAGCCAGATGACATAAATGTGACAAACACAGAGCTGATCCATAACTCTGGTGATCGTGTGAGATAGTGAAACATGACAGCTTATGCTTCTGCATGGCACATGATGATGATGACATATTTGTAGCCTCACTGGTGCTAGGGACTTCATGCACTGTGTTGAGATTCTCCTTATATGAAGTATACGAGGAGGCTGGAGCACTTATGGAGATTTCTGTGTGCAGTGAAGGTGATTTGTTACCAAAACAAAACAGAAACTAAAGATCTAGTGCTTGACACCTCAAGGATAGTATCTGCCATGAGTTTATTACTCAATGTTAGAAAAGATAATAGCTGAACACATCCCTAAATGAATAAGGAAACAAGCAGTGGAAAATTCTGGCAACATAACTGAACCTACCAACTTGAGGTAATCTACATCTTCCACAGTATGACATTTATTAGAATTTGGGCATGTGGCAGACAAAGAGGCTTTCATTGTGCTGTTGATTATACGTCAATCAATCAGGTGTCATCTCCACAGTGGAGGTTAGCTGCAATGGATCTTCAACACTGTCTATCTCTCACTTTGATTGTACATTCTGTCATACAGCTGTCCATCCATCTTTTGATGTTAGCCTCCCACGATACATAACCATATGTTATTGAGATTTGCAGAGGGGTCTGCTGTACATGCAGGTAAACCACTATTATGTAAACACATGTAGGTCAGCATGGTTGAATGGATAAGAATGCATGTTCTTAAACATCCAGTGTGCTGATCCCAAGGTAAGGGGTTCAACCCCTACACCGGATAGTTGGACTAAAATGTTGATCATTCGTCCTTGACTTGGGACGTAAAGTACAAGTACCTCTGAAGTCAGAGTGGGTTCGCCTGATAGCGAGGGACGCTGTTAATGGGGAAAGCTAATCCGCACACACAATTCAGCCCAGCACTACTAGAAGTAGTGTGTATGGACTGCGCTTGAGTTCAAAGCGAGCGAGCGCAAAAAAAATTTAAACACAGAGGCGGGATAGTTTCTTTAAAGCAACCTTGGTGATAGTGAAACAAACGCGTTGTGTATTTCAATTAAAATAATGTATTGTGCACTGCATATATATATATATATATATATATATATATATATATATATATATATATATATATATATATATATATATATATATATATATACCGACTATGTGGTGAAAGACTTACAGATGCAATTCATAATCCTGCATACTGCATTTGAATCACTGCTGCTGGCGATTTAGCAGCAGACCACCCTGTGATTATTTCCATACAATGGTATGGGTGCCGGTCGTTCAGAAAGCAGTGGCAAACTACTGAACGTAAACTTGCCAAGAAATCACAAACAGCCAAACACCGCTGAGGTTGACTGCTACGTCCTGTAAATTATATGCATCTTACTTTAACCTGATGAGATAAGCGAAATATCCCAGACAATAAATTGTGCAGTATATAGTTTTTGTCTTGGTTATTCAAATGTTTTCACTGTTGTTTTTGTTGCTCTTGTTTCAGATTGGAGTCCTTGATGTGGACATCTGTGGGCCCTCATTGCCCAGGATCATGGGAACAGAGGGAGAGACTGTCCACCAGAGTGGCTCGGGCTGGTCGCCGGTCTATGTGCGTGACAACCTGGCCATGATGTCCATTGGATTTTTATTAGGTTTGTATTGCATCGTGTTGTATTATTTCTTCTTCTTCTTCTTCTTCTTCTTCTTCTTCTTCTTCTTCTTCTTCTTCTTCTTCTTCTTTATAATTATATTAATTTATAAAGAGCAGACCAACATTGTGTAGTAATCTGTGATCTATGTTATTTTGTGTGAATATTTATAGCAAGGCCAAAAGCATAGTAGAATAATAATAAGAATATTCTTATTATTATTCTTCTCTTCTTCTTCTTGCTCTTCTTATCCTCCTCCTTCCTCTTATTCCTCTTCCACACTCCTCCTTTTTTCTTCATCTATTTCATCTTCTGCATCTCCTCCTCTTAAATCCCTGGTTTGCCTTTCAGTGTCATACTAAGAAGAGATGTCTACAGAAAGCACTGGAAGTTAGCATCTAGCATGCATACAGTTAATTTGTGAAATTAAGTAATCACTGGACGGTCTGCACCAGTTCTGATGTCAGCCTGTTGAATATGGCATATAAAGACCTGGAAAATAAAGGGCTAGAAAATACAGGCTCGCTGGTCCTGGCTGTCACTGTGAGAGGAGCAGGGCAGACTTTTCCCTTTAAGATGTATGTCACTCGATATGCAAGGTAGGTATCTGAACCAATGAGTCACCAACTGCTGCTACAGCTGAGTAATGTGGTGTGTTTCTGCCTGAAGGGAAAAAATGTACTAGGTGTGATTGGCAAACATGCAAATGCACATTCTCTCTCTCTCTCTCTCTCTCTCTCTCTCTCTCTCTCTCTCTCTCTCTCTCTCTCTCATGTTAAAAGTTTCCCAGTGAGTCATGTATTATTGAATTTTTTTCCCCCTTGCGTTTTAATGCATATTGTTCTGTTGTTGTCTAAGATTGGCTTCATAAGTGGTGCATGAATGAAATAACGTTTGAAAGGAAAGAGAGAAGGGCAGAATGTCAGAAGGGCTTCCGTGCCCAATTCTACACCCTTTGAAAATAAAGTTTGTTTATTAATTCATTTGTTCTCTCTCTCTCTCTCTGTCTCTCTCATGTTAAAAGTTTCCCAGTGAGTCATGTATTATTGATTTTTTTTTCCCCTTGCGTTTTAATGCATATTGTTCTGTTGTTGTCTAAGATTGGCTTCATAAGTGGTGCATGAATGAAATAACGTTTGAAAGGAAAGAGAGAAGAAGGGCAGAATGTCAGAAGGGCTTCCGTGCCCAATTCTACACCCTTTGAAAATAAAGTTTGTTTATTAATTCATTTGTTCTCTCTCTCTCTCTCTCTCTCTCTCTCTCTCTCTCTCTCTCTCTCTCTCTCTCTCTCTCAATTCCTAGTAGTGGGAGGGTTGTTTTCTGAATCAGTGCAGCTCTAGCCTTATAGAATGGGAGTGGCATAATCTTCAGACTTTTCTGTAAACTGGAAAAATAAGATGATGAGAAAGGGAATTGGTCACCCCACCTCATTCTGCAATTACCTTGTATAAATAAAAACCAATGAAAAAGTCCTACAAGAAACAAATGAAGATCGTAAACTGATTAGAGACATTAGATGTAGACAGTCAAAATTTTTGGGCATGTTGTGAGACGAAATGGCTTGGAGAACTTGGTGACAACTGGCAAGATTGAAGGGAAGAGAAAAAGGGGAAGACCAAGAAGTAAATACCTGGATGGCTTGGCTTGGCCACGTGGCATGATCAAGACTGAAACACGGAGCTGATCCATGACTCTGTTGATAGAGTGAGATGGCAAAACATGACCGCCCACGCTTATCAGCATGGCACATGATGGATGGATGGATATATATATGTGTATGCTTTTAATAATAAGATCTACCCCTAAAATAAGCCCTAGTTAAGATTGTCAGCTAGAATGAAGTTATTTAATGTGCATCAAGTACTTTGTTGATGGCATTGACTTTTCTAAATACCAACTCTATAACATGATTGCATAGATGAATCTGCAATGTTTATGGGCCTAGGATCTCAAACTACAATTGATTAGATGGAATTGGGGATTTGGAGAGTTATGATGATTCAGCAGAAGATGATATGATTAAATATAGATTTTTGTATCTGAAAATAAAATAAGACATCCCCCGAAAATAAGTGCATGTTTTTCATGCTAAAATTAATATAAGACCCAGTCTTATTTTCAAAGAAACACGGTAATATCTGTGTGGGTGTGTAAAATCCTTGCACTTCGCACTATTGATCTATCTTTACTTTTGTTTGTGTGAATTCCAGAGGAAGAACTTTCTAGTTATGCGTTTTTTAACTTCATGTTACAGGTTCCCTCGATGATGCCGTCATTTGGAGAGGTGCTAAGAAATCTGGCATGATCAAACAGTTTCTGCGTGATGTGGACTGGGACAAGCTAGATTACCTGGTGATCGACACCCCACCTGGCACATCAGATGAACATCTGTCACTAGTTCAGTACCTGTCAGGTGCCGGCATTGATGGTGCTGTCATCGTGACCACACCACAGGAAATAGCGTTGTCTGATGTCCGTAAAGAGATCAGCTTCTGTCGGAAGACATCACTTCCTGTTATTGGAATCGTGGAAAATATGGGAGATTTTGTCTGCCCAAAATGCCATCAAACATCCACCATTTTCCCACCTACCTCTGGTGGAGCTGTTAAAATGGCAGAGAATCTTGGAGAAAGATTTCTTGGAACTTTGCCGTTAGATCCGAGAATAGCTAAGTGCTGTGACGAAGGGAAGTCATTTATTGAAGAGATACCAGATTCTCCAGCGGTGGCTGCATTTAAGAGCATAGTTGAGAAAATCGTCGACTACTGCCAGGCAGCTGTAAAAAATAAAGAGGTGGAAACTGGCGAGGCAGTGATGGATATTTCCTAAACTTTGTGCAGAATTATGTCTCCTTGGAACTGAGTAAGCTGAAAGATTGTAGGAATGGCTGATATATTTGAAATAATTCAGTTACCGACCATTGATGAATTAAAGTTTCATCTTCTTTAATGCTGAATTTTAAAACCAAATTAGAGTGAAGAACGGCTACAATTCCTGTTGAATTATTTTCATGTTAATGGAAATTACAAATTTGAATTTCTTTTGAATTATTTGCAGGTTATTGAAAAGCATGAGCCATGCCGTTGAATTACTTATCAATATTTATTGACATTGGCTTTGTTTATGTCAAATTATTCTTGAACGAAAAGTGCTAGTGACACTTTCTGTTGATTTATTCATAATTTAATGGATGGAACTAGCTACTTGTTTTTGAATTTTACATATTTTAGTGAAATGTCCTGCCATAATTTCTTTCAACTACTCATAATTATTGGTAAGTTTAATTTGCACAAACTGTTAACTATTCATAAATTAATTAACAGGAATAGTTGCATTTTATGTTGAATTATTCCTGAATTCAACTGTGTGTTACCAAGGCCCTGAGGGAATCAAAGAATAGTAACTCTAACTCACCATGGATGATGTAAGGGGCAACACACAGGAGGGTTGGCATGACACCGGCTACCTCATCTCATAGAAAACTTTATACATAAACACGTAAACAGTAGGGGAAAGAAGTGGGGTAGACGTCACACTAGATAGCATACAAATTGAAAGCTGTAGTTACTGACCAGGATTCGAACCTGTCACCTCCAAATGACGACAGCGCCTTGCTATAGGAACAAGTATTTCGACGCATGACCAACTAGACACCCCAAACAAAAGGTGTATTCATTAGCCAGGTCTTTTGTCAATGTGAACCCACAACTATGGAATGTGGACAGAATTTGTTTCTAACTGAACGCCAAACTATACATGGACTTAAATTATTCATAAATTAATTAACACTAATAGTTGTATTTTATGTTGAATTGTTGCTGAATTCAACTGTGTTTTTCCTGGGCCAATTATAATATATTTTTATTTCTGCTCCCTCGCTTTAAACTCAAGCGTAGTCTATACACGCTATTTACAGTAGTGATGGACTGAATTTTGCGTGTGGATTAGCTTTCCCTATTAACAGTGTCCCTTGCCATCACTCTGACTTCAGAAGTACTTGTAATTTATGTCCCCAAGTGAAGGACGACAGGTCAACATTTTAGTCCAGTGTAAGGGTTGAACCGCTAACCTCTGCATCAGCACAACGGGTGTTTAAGAAACGCGTTCTTACCCATGCGGACCTGCAGAGGTACTTGTAATTTACGTCCCCAAGTCAAGGACGAGAAGTCAACATATTAGTCCAACTGTCCGGTGTAGGGGATTGACACAAAGTGAATGTTGACTAAGTGACAGAGTGGCTATGGTTGTGTCTAGGGTATGTCCTTGTAAAAATGTGATGTTTAACAACAGATTAACCAAGATGCATCACCACCAAACACCAGTCAGTGAACAAGCGTTGATTGCGCACATAATATTCCTTTAATTCTGAATTAACACAGACACATGTAGCATATAAATCCAGGAACAATAATTCTCTAAGAATATATCTCCATCCCAATGGAACATTTCGAATAACCCTGCCTCTCACGGCCTACAAAGTATCGTCCCATACGACAGGTATACGAGCCTCTCTCTAGGCCCGACTCAAAGTAACCCACTCTGGGTCTCGAATTCCACTCACTATCCCTGGAACCCACAGTGCGGAGTTATCTTCCGAACTCCGTCACAATTCTTCACTTTCTCAGACCACGACCTTCTCCTGGTCCGGTCTAGACTCCCTCTCAGCTCGGAGTCCAAACATCAACTGCCCCCCGTCAATCTTTGTCCCTCTCTTTTTAAACTGTTGTCTCCCCCCACAATGCTTCACACACAACACACAATCTCACTGCTTCAACTGTCTGCCTCACCCTTCTTTTAGCCAGCTGACTTCTTCTTCGCTCCCCCTTTCCAATTACTGTCTTCTGATTTTCGCCCTCTGGGGGACTTACTATCCGCCCTATTTTATCTCGTGAACTGTTTATATTGTACGGCCACTCACCTTAATGCCAATGACCACAGGCATGTGACACTACCCCACCCTCAATAGAAAACATCATTTTCAAATGTTGGGAGACTAAAACTTATTAAATATGTGACCCAGACACATTGCCTGGGTAGCCCTAAGTATGGCTGCACCTTACTCTAGCTACCACACTACATAATACATCAAATACTCATAGTACACTCCCATATTCCCCACACATAAATACAACCATCTTTCTATCTTATGTACCAATGCATGAACTAATACATCACATAATAATAATACATCATAGAAAAGCATTATACTTATGTACCCACAGGTCTATTAATATCTTTAAGAAGACACAAGCTATTTGTGTACTGACCATATATCAGGTGGTTCTTTTCTTGCATCAACCCACCTCTGATTCCTGTCGATGCTGTGTCTACCTTTCATGTACCCATGACTCATGGTACCTCTACAATTACATCTGTTTGCTATCCCTAGCCCTGGGTCAGTAATGTCGCGAACACTCTTTTGACCTGACTCAACTTTCCTATCTGCATATTGTACTGTTACACTTGCGTCTCTGTTTAGTCTGAACTCTTTATTCAATCTTGGCCCATATATCTGGCACCTTTCTTTCTGCTGCATACGCCTTATGCCTATGTGCCCTGCACATGCACTATCCTGAGCTGTTTTAGTATATCGGTCTCTGTGTGCTAAATGTACTGCTACTTGCCGACGTGCAGTTCCGACATCTGAAAAGCGGCGAGTGAGAACATTGTTCTTCCTCTCGAAGCACCATCTACCTTTCTTTGACTGCCTATGTTCTACTCTCCTACACCCTTGTGAACATTTGTTCAGAGTAGTATCTTGTCTCTGGGATTCCCTACAGCTGCATTTGAGATCCATTCTCACCTGCTCAGCTGTCCTATCCTTGTCCTCAGTGTTTACTTCACGTGCCTCTTTTTCTTCAGCTATACTCTCTAATTTAGGTTTTCTTTTGGTAACCACCTCGTTACTATTTCCACTATGTTTTTGGTCCCAATAAACTACTTCCTCTTTTGTACACTCTTTAACTCCTATAACATTTCCTATGATGAGATCTGCCACTGGTGAGTCTAAAACACATGCTGTCACTCTTCCTGTTATGTATGGTGTTTTTACTGTTATCACGGCTATTGGGTAGAATTCTACTGTCCCATTAAATGTTATGGATCTAATCTTTTCCCCTGTATAATCCGAGGGTTGCACTAAACTCTTTCTCACCCTGATGGACGTACATCCGGAATCCCTAATTGTTAACGCTGGCCTATCATTAACAAACCCATGATGCATCTTCAGACTTCCTCCTTCATGGACTGCTGATCCTGCTTTCACTGTATGACCACATATTAAGACTGGCTGACCATCTTTTTCAAAAAGAGGTTTGCACCCACTACAATCTTCATTGTTCAGCGTCTCAATTACTTGTGCTGCATTTGAGTGCTCTGTTTCTCTCATCCTACATTGATGACTGACATTCCCGTTCCTTCCACATTTGAAACAAGTGATCTCCCTTTTACTGTTGTTCGTTGGTCCATCTGATGGTTGTGCATCACAATCTGCCATTTTGTGTCTCCAGCTCCCACAATTCCAACATCCGGCATAATTTGGACGTCTCTGGAAGTTCCCTCTTCTATATGGGTACCGTCCTACTCTACCAACATTGTTTCCTCGGAAACCATTATCTTGAAGTTCTTGTTGCTCACCTTTCTGTGCTGAATCCACACTTTTCGCCCTTGGTCTAATGACTGGATTCTGGTCCTGTTTAGTGTACGCTGCACAGACTATTTCCTCACTCATTAGTTTCCCAATAGAACTGTTAGGATGTGCAGTCATATAGTTTTGCCCTAACTGTGACATTGTGTCTATGTCCTTTGGCTTCCGTTCCTCAAAGAACGCCACTAAATTAGAATTGCATGCAGATACTACCTTGTCTCTTAACATTAGATCTACTAATTTATTAAAATCTTTCCCTACTTCTGCAAGCTCCATCCATTTGTTAAATGTATTCTTTACAGTGTTAACAAAATATGTGAAATCTTGATTTGTCTCTGGCACTGTCTAAACTTTGTTCTATATCCATGTTCAGTTAGTTGGAACTTTGTCAGCAAATGTTGACGTAAGATAGTGTAGTTGTTTCTTTCTTCTACAGGTAAATTGAACATGGTGTCTAGTGCCTTGCCCGTAAGAAATTCGCCAAGTCGCATCCCATACTCTTTCTCTGGAATACCTAACGCTTTGGCTGATGCCTCGAACCTGGCCAAATAATGTTCAAGTTGGTCCCGGTCTGTAAAATATGGCAGTTTTAATCTCTGTGACGACTGCGACGGTCTTCTGCTTTCCTCACTTTGACCTTTCGAAGATAGTTCTAGTTTTTTTAGTGCAATTTCAGCTTCCATTTTAATCTTCTCTTTCTCGATTTCCATTTCAGCTAACTTTACTTCCTGTAGACGTTTGTTTTCCATTTCAGCTAACTTTACTTCCTGTAGACATTTGTTTTCCATTTCAGCTAGTTTTACTTCCTGTAGACGCTTGTTTTCTATCTCAGCTAGTTTTACTTATGTCTCTTCCTGTAGACGCTTGTTTTCTATTTCAGCTACCTTTTCTTCCTGCAGACGTTTTGCCTCACGTTCATTATGCCTCTCCTCTCTTTCAATCTGTTTTTGTTCTTTTGCTTCGGCATACTCCTGTAACTCTTTACCCTTCAGGCCTATTCTTTCACCTGCTTCAATATAATCCATTAAAGTAGGCATCTTGTACTTGTGGACACGTTGCTGTCTGTCAGCCAACTATAAATGTAAAGACTCTGCTACTAGTCTTTGTGTGCCTTCAATAAGTACAATACCACTCCCTGTGTACGTAAATTCGTAGTGCTAATAATGTCACCCTGTACTCATTCAGTCACTCTATAAGCACTAGGTAGTGAGGTGGGAATATCAACTATACTCCCTCGTATATATATATATATATATATATATATATATATATCAAATAACTGTAGAACAATTCCTGGAAATAGTTGTAAACATACATATACATACACAAATGAATGATACACACTAAATGCCAACTATTAAACGCTAGACGCATAGGCCGGTGAAACGCAGACGGATGATTACATAGAAATAAAAACCACTGACATAAACATGCTCATGAAAGACCATACCGTGCGCATAATATAAACTGACAGATACCATCTAGATAGAAGCTGTTTTAACATAAGAATTACAACAATACCATATATCCAAAGAAATCAAATATCGTATGTAACCGTAAAGAGAGAACAGTAAAAAGAACAAATATAAAATGAATAATGTACATAGATCTGACGATAGACACTTGGACACCGTGAATAATGTCGAGACGACCCAATGCCACAGCACAAAACAAACTGACTCGTCAGCTGCCTCTCAACAACATACAATATGTACCTAGACAATTTCACCTTTGCGCTGTCTCCCACATTTCGAGAAACAATGCAAGAATATCCTACTTATAACGAACACTGGACCACATACAAATAATTACGTAACGCACAACAACAATTACAATACTTAGGACGATGAGAACAACAGAAGCAAACAAGGATTGCCGACACCAATGCGATGGTAGAATCTTACAAAAGTCCTTAATTTGTTTTTAAGTGTCTGAAAATCACCTGGAAATGTCTGTCCCTTACTGTTTTGAAAAGATTACGGCGTTAGATTCCCACAATGAATTAATGTTCTGATGCGTTGTCACTTTTTGTTGACGTGGTGACACGATTTTCGACTGTCGTAAAAGTTGAAGATGATGATAATTATCCCAACGCCTTGTCTCTACACAGTCCGTAACGTTTTTGTAACCCTCCCTGTAGAGTTGGCCTGTGATTGTATAATGTATGTGAACGCTCTTGTTTTGCCAGAAATATTGGGTTTTCGTTGCGTTTTGGGGAGCCGAAAATACCTTTAAAATCAATGAATGTTTATCTGCGTAGTCACTGTCGCTTTGAAGTGATGGTATGGTTTCACTGTTGCTGACCAGGTTAAACCAACGAATGGCAGGAAATGATCACGCGCTTTAAATCCGCTTTGCAAGTCTTTTTTGGTGAAGAAATGCGCTCATACTCGCGAAGACGGCACCTGAATGACTGTTGTGGTTTGTTTCTCGATGATGACACACATACAAAGACGTTAAACGCAAATCCTAGTTTCAGTAGAAAAACAACGTGTTTATCTCGTTCTACTCTGGACAATTTCTCAGTAAAATTCCATTGTCCACGGCCTTGAACCCGCCGGTCATCTCTGTTTCTCTTTATCACAATAATCCGTGCAGAAACTTTTACTTTTCTGTGGAGCAACGATTGTCACCTTTGTGTGTTCCCCACACTTTACTCCTATAACTCCCCTCCTCCTGGCGAGTTTTTAACCATGAATTACCCTCGTAACTCCCCTGGCGCCCCTTTCCGTCTTATTATCTGCACCGAACTCTGAAGACGCCGTACACACACACACACTCGCTGTCCACAAGTTCACCTGACCTTCACCTTTGGCGCCTGTCTATTTTTCGTGAACAACTGTCCTAAACAGCGCCGACTTATTGTCCGCTGTCCTCCAGACAGCTCTCTCAGCAGCGCAAAACCTTGTCTGTGTACTGTGAGTAAACCCCGCTGTCCCCTCTCCCTCTCAGGGTGGGCAATGGTTTTACCTGTGGTGGCCTTTCGTGAACTCTCCGCTAGCCAATTCCCGCACAGGAGAAACACCAGTGTTTATATCGTGGACAGTCTTTCCCCGTCTACTCTCCCCACTCCGAGTGAGAAATGATATTTTTACCTGGTTTCTCGTGGACTCTGTATTAATTCTCCGACACTTTTGAAATGCTTTGTCTGCTGAAAATGGTGTTTATTCTTGACAGGAGAGCCCTCATCATTGTTGTTGTAATTGGGCATCCGACTAATGTCTCTGATGTTAGTATTCTTTCTAATCGACTAGTTCACAGATAAACGGAATGACAACAATGTCTATATTGTTCTTGATCGGACGAAGCCTCCAGATACTCCTTACTAAGCGACGAGCGCCCAGATTGTTCTTGATCGGACGTAGCCCTCAGAAATCTACTCTGACACAAAGTGAATGTTGACTAAGTGACAGATAGAGTGGCTATGGTTGTGTCTAGGGTATGTCCTTGTAAAAATGTGATGTTTAACAACAGATTAACCAAGATGCATCACCACCAAACACCAGTCAGTGAACAAGCGTTGATTGCGCACATAATATTCCTTTAATTCTGAATTAACACAGACACATGTAGCATATAAATCCAGGAACAATAATTCTCTAAGAATATATCTCCATCCCAATGGAACACTTCGAATAACCCTGCCTCTCACGGCCTACAAAATATCGTCCCATACGACAGGTATACGAGCCTCTCTCTAGGCCCGACTCAAAGTAACCCACTCTGGGTCTCGAATTCCACTCACTATCCCTGGAACCCACAGTGCGGAGTTATCTTCCGAACTCCGTCACAATTCTTCACTTTCTCAGACCACGACCTTCTCCTGGTCCGGTCTAGACTCAACTCCCTCTCAGCTCGGAGTCCAAACATCAACTGCCCCCCGTCAATCTTTGTCCCTCTCTTTTTAAACTGTTGTCTCCCCCACAATGCTTCACACACAACACACAATCTCACTGCTTCAACTATCTGCCTCACCCTTCTTTTAGCCAGCTGACTTCTTCTTCGCTCCCCTTTCCAATTACTGTCTTCTGATTTTCGCCCTCTGGGGGACTTACTATCCGCCCTATTTTATCTTGTGAACTGTTTATATTGTACGGCCACTCACCTTAATGCCAATGACCACAGGCACATATTAGTCCAACTGTCCGGTGTAGGGGATGAACCCATTGCTTCGGCATTACCACACCGAATGTTTAAGAATGCACATTTTAATCCATTCAGCCATGCTGACCTCCCCTGGGCATATGAGAAAAACAACCTACCATGTACATTGTCAGAAGTGACTAAGGAAAGTTGGCATTAGATTGGCTACCTCATCCGGTAGAAAATTTTAGCTATAAAATGCGAGCACTTATGGACTGAATGGTTCGATGTGCAATGAGGATGGCCTGTCAACTAACTAACTACAGTAATATGTTGAATGATTCCTGAGTGAAAATGTGGAAGGCACTTTCTATCAACAAAATCATGGAAAGTGCTAGATAACAAAAGCAGAAGTCTGGGACTCTTTGACACACCGTGAGGCATGTGTTAGTACTGTACTTGTATAGACCAATCAGCACTGTGTATTTGATGTTGTGAAGGTCACACCACTTTGCTTTCCCAGACATTTCGAGCTGGGTCTTCCTGGGACCTCAGGACAATTTTATAAAGTATGCCACAATGAAGATTTGAATATATTACCAGCAGATCGCAGGCAAGCTTACTTTCGTGTATATTGTACATGATTGAAATTCTATGGCATAAACCAGACTTTCTGTGAAATTTTTAATAAAGTAATGGAAAACTGCTGGAGTAGAAGTATTCAGACACAAATTTGATTGCAATGTTAAGAAACAATATTTGGCTGCTGTAAAAGTTAAAGATTTTGTATATTTTTTCAACTGTAACGTTAGTTTAACATACTCTTGTCAAAATATCAGTGTCAAATGTATTTGTTACTGTTATAAATAAACCTGATTTTCTTTTTTGAGCTTGTCAGTTCTAATTCTTTTGGAAACAGAAATTAGTTAGGATTTTGGAAAGAACAACGATGGAAGGCATGGGTTCTGGAGGACGTGGCAGAGGTTGACCAGCATGAAGATGGACTGAGGACATTGAGGACACCTAGGGCATTGAAAACACCTGGGGCATTGAGGACACCTGGGGCATTGAGGACACCTGGGGCATTGAGGACACCTGGGGCATGAGGCAGGGGAACTAGCCAAGGATTGAAAGACTTGTCAACTGGCCGTGGTGATAGTGGCGTTCTGCAAAGAACCTACTACATGGTGATATTGCTGTTCTAGTAGAATCAGATTCGTTGGGCTGGTAACTTAACTTGTATGCCAGATCACAGGCTCCCTAAACAAGATATTGCTCAAAGCTTTTGGAATTCATCACGACACATGGGGGACTGCTGCCAAAGACCAAAATTCATGGCGTACATCATTATGCAAGGGTGTAGTCACTTGCGAAGCAAACAGGACCGCAAGAGCTGTGAAAAAAAGGACGACACAAAAAAACCACTGCAGGAGATCCTCCTCCTGGAACATCAAGCATTCTTTGCCCACTTAGTCAAAGAACATTTTGAGCTAAAATGGGCGTTGCCAGCCATCTTAGAACTCACGGCTCCATACTTTCAAGCCCACTGGATACTTGATGGAACAAACACCATTGCCTCTCTGAAATCTGCCCACACTGGATACAGATACAACACAGTCAGCAGGCATCCTTTGCAGACACTAATCCAGCTTACAATAGAAGGAGTGACTAAGGTTTCCACTGCTATGAAGCCTGTTGAGGACTACACACTTTGTATTCTACAACCGGGAAGGTTAACACGGTCAACAAATGCCCGCAGAAGTCTGATGTGTCGGCCTAACGGCGCAAGAACGCAGCTCTGCTGTAAACAGGCACAACGCAATCACGTCCGAAAAAAAGAAAAACTCAGGATGAACGCAGAAGAAGAAGAAGAAATATTCTACAAGACCAGAAAAGGGTCATAGTTATGACTCTCATGCAATCTCAATTATAATTATAATAATTTAAAATAATTATCCATGATGGTCCTAATCAATGAGAGTATAATATTTTGTGATTATGTTTTTGATCCAGTGGCAGCTGGATTAATGCCCTTTACCCATTCCCATGTAGTGATATATGCACATTTTCATCAGCTGTTGTGTTCCGTACAAATTGTTTACTTTATGTGGTACTGATGGAAGAAATAAGGACTAAAGTGGGGATTATAGCAGCGCTAGATTTCATCAGAAAACAGCCAGTTAAATGGTTTGGCCATATAACTAGATTACCAACTAACAATATACCACAGCAAGCAATGATGGACAGACCAGATGGAAGCAGTGGAAGAGACAGGCCATGTAAACAATCCCATCCATCATGTGCCATACCGATAAGCGTGGGTGGTCATGTTTTGCCATGTCACTCGTTCAGCAGAGTCGCAGATCAGCTCTGTGTTCCTGTCTCGACCATGCCACATGGCCAATCCATCCAGGTATTTACTTCTCGGTCTTCCCCTTGGTCTCTTCCCTTCGATCTTATCAGTCGTCACCAAGTTCTCCAATTCATTTCTTCTCATAACATGCCCAAAAAAATTTGACTGTCTACGTCTAATGTCTCTAATCAGTTTATGATCTTCATTTGTTTCTTGAAGGACTTGTTCATTGGTTTTTCTGTCTGTTCAAGGTATTCTTTGCATTTTCCTCAGAAATCACATTTCCACAGCCATCAGATGTTTTTCAGCTTGGCTGCTTATTGTCCACGCTTCACATTCATACAAAAGTACGGGTTCTATGTAGCACCACAACTCTTTTTCTCGTTCCAATTGATATCTTTTTATTGTGTAAACAATGGACAGAGGGAATTACAGAGTCCATGGGAATCTCAATACACTAAGCCCATAAATGGGCACTCTCCAGCTGTTTATGCTTCACCCTTCAGCTTAACACTGCAAGATACAAGAGGAACCTGATGAGATGATGGAAGAAATCATTTCCTGATTTCTGTAGGAACTGGGCAGTCAAAGATCAAGTCTCAAAAAGACATTTACAAAGACAAGATTACTTGTCTGTACACACTATTAAGTTAAAACTTTAGTTGCGTGTCTTTTACAGGCTGTCACAGTCAACCCCAGAATTGTTTGGTTGTTTGTGATTTCTTGTCAAGTTTACATTCAGCAGTTTGCCTTTGCTTTCTGAATGAGTATTATTAACTATATTAAGTATAGTAGTAAGTAATACTATTAAGTAACCACATCTAATTTCTTACAGGTTGATGTTATCTTTGATTCACTTACGCTGCAGTTCAAAGATATAACCATGCTTTATAGGTACAATCACAAGCTGTTTGAACACTATCTCAGCCAAGCTATACAGGTACAATCACAACCTATTTGAACACTATCTCAGCCAAGCTTTATAGGTAGGTACAATCACAAGCTGTTTGAACACTATCTCAGCCAAGCTGTATAGGTAGGTACAATCACAAGCTGTTTGAACACTTTATAGGTAGGTACAATCACAAGCTATTTGAACACTATCTCAGCCAAGCTATATAGGTACAATCACAAGCTATTTGAACACTATCTCAGCCAAGCTATATAGGTACAATCACAAGCTATTTGAACACTATCTCAGCCAAGCTTTATAGGTACAATCACAAGCTGTTTGAACAATATCTCAGCCAAGCTTTATAGGTAGGTACAATCACAAGCTGTTTGAACACTATCTCAGCCAAGCTGTATAGGTAGGTACAATCACAAGCTGTTTGAACACTTTATAGGTAGGTACAATCACAAGCTATTTGAACACTATCTCAGCCAAGCTATATAGGTACAATCACAAGCTATTTGAACACTATCTCAGCCAAGCTGTACAGGTACAATCACAAGCTATTTGAACACTATCTCAGCCAAGCTTTATAGGTACAATCACAAGCTGTTTGAACACTATCTCAGCCAAACTGTATAGGTACAATCACAAGCTATTTGAACACTATCTCAGCCAAGCTGTATAGGTACAATCACAAGCTGTTTTATCACTATCTCGGTACAGACTAGATGCAGGTTTGAATTCTTACTTGGAGATCAGCATGGTTGAATGAGTTAGAGCACTCGCTCTTAAACTTCTGGTGTGCTGATGCAGCGGGTTCAACCCCTACACCGGTCAGTTGGACTAATATGTTGACTTCTCATCTTTGAGAATGTAAATTACAAGTACCTCAGAAATTGGGTCAGTTCGCCTGATGTCGAGGGACAATGGTAATAGGGGAATCTAATCCACATGAAAAAATCAGTCCAGCGTGGACATGCTGACATCCAAAAACAGAGATATAAATGCAGAACTAAGGTAAAAACACTAACACTGGACAGAACAGAAATATAAATGTAGACCTATGGTAAATACACACTCTAACACCATACAGAACAGATATAAATGTAGAACTATGGTAAAAACACTATAAAACTGGATAGAATAGAGATATAAATGCAGAACTAAGGAAATACATCTAACACTGGACAGAACAGAGATATATATGCAGAACTATGGTAAAAACACTCTTAAACAGGACAGAACAGATTTAAAATTCAGAACTATGGTAAAAACACTAACACTGGACAGAACAGATATAAATGTAGAACTATGGTAAAAACACACTCTAACACTGGACAGAACAGAGATATAAATGTGGTAACTAAAGTAGCAACACACAGAACAGATATAAATGCAGAACTACGGTAAAAACGCACTCTAACACTGGACAGAACAGATATAAATGCAGAACTATGGTAAAAACACTAACACTGAACAGAACAGAGCTATAAATGCAGAACTAAAGTAGCAACACACCGAACAGAACAGAGATATAAATGCAGTACTGCAGTAAAAATACTTTAACACTGGAAAGAACAGAGATATAAATGCAGAACTGAGATAACAAAATGCCATGCACTCCAAAAGAGGCTGACGAATTTGTTTTATAATTTTTAATTGTATCATTTGTGAACATAGTTTTATTGTATTCAGTTTAGTAAATATAGCATAAATTCCAAGACTTATAATAACATGTTTAAAAAAACAACATGAAAACATCATTCAAGAAGCTGACAACAGTAATATTAACTTTCTCAGCAATAATTAAATTGTAGGAAGTATATAATAAAACAGCTGCGCTTAGAAAACATATGAAGAAGTAACGCAAGTTATTTAGTTCTCCTGCAATGCTAAATGTGCAAGTTTAAACAGTCAAATTCATTTACATTATTTACTCAACATTATTTTACATAATATACCAACAAATGCAAAGTAAATTATTGAGCATACAATTTCAGTTTGCAAAATACAACATATCAGAATGTATAGTTTAAATAAATGATATGATATTCAGTCTGTGATTCAACCCATGTGTTACTAGGACTCATAAGGAAAGCAAAGAATAGTAACATTCTGATCTACCATGCATTTTGTAAGAGGCAGCTAAGAAGGGTTGGAATGAGACACTACCTAATCCCATAGAAAACTGGCTGCAAAATCTAACCAGTTATGATTGGGGGGCCTACACTCCGTGAGGAGATGAAAGGCAGCAGAAGGCAAATCTGTGATTCACTGGAACCTGATCTCAGCTGGAAATTCAGTTACTATAATCTCATAACATCTCACCCCTCTTGTACCTTGCCATGTTGAGGTGAAGCATAAATGGCAGGAGAGCGCCCGTCCATCATCCCATCTTGTTCCTCTTCTACCTTGTGGTATTGAGGTGAAGCATAAACAGTTGGAGAGTGTCCGTCCATTATCTCATCTTGTTCCTCTTGTACTTTGCCATGTTGAGGTGAAGCATAAACAGCAGGAGAGTGCCCATCCATCATCCCATCTTGTTCCTCTTGCACCTTGCCATGATGAGGTGAAGCATAAACAGCATGAGAGTGTCCATCCATCATCTCATCTTGTTCATCATCCCATCTTGTTCCTGTTGTACCTTGCAGTAGTGAGGTGAAGCCTAAACAGCAGGAGAGTGTCTGTCCATCATCTCATCTTGTTCCTTTAGTACCTTGCGGTGTCGAGGTGAAGCATAAACTGTGGGAGAGTTCCTGTTTATGGGCTTCATACATCAAAATTCCCATGGACTATTATTCCCTCTGTCCATTGTTAACATAATCTGCCTTTTCATCTGGTTCCATTTGTTCTGTATATCATTGCTTGGTGTATTATTCTGTCAGTTGGTAGTCTAATTATAAGGTTGAACCATTTCACTCTCTGTTTCCTAATGAAATCGTGTAATGAATGCAAATATGAAAATCCAGCAATTCAGGTAAAAATAATAGTCAAATAAAAGTTCACCAGGTTTACATGGTGTTAACTTTTTAATTTCTTTGTCTTGCAATTACATCTTTGATGACTGCATTGCCAGGTGAGTTTGTTGACTGTGTGTTCGGTTCCTCTGTAGCTCCATATGCTTATCTGTCGACCTGGGTGTCATGTGTTTGAATCCTCATGGCTGCGACATTTTTTTAATTGGCCCCGGCACCCAGGTTGACCCAGTCTAAACTGGGTACCAGGCAATGGCCTAGTAGGTCAAGGTGGCTGGTGCGAGGCTGACCCCATTGAGTGCCAGTTGGTCAATTAAACATATGGGCTAGCATCGTACAACTGATACTCCTCAAGCCGTGTGACTGGGTTGTTTACATACACCTGATACTCCTCAAGATGTGACTTGGTCATTTACATACACCCGATACTAAAAGGCATATGACAGGGTCGTTTACATACACCTGATACTCCTCAAGGTGTGTGACTGGGTCATTTACATACACCTGATACTCCTCAAGGTATGTGACAGGGTCGTTTACATACATCTGATACTCCTCAAGGCGTGTGACAGGGTCGTTTACATACCCTAGTTGCAAACAGCATGGAGTTATAACTTCTACAACCCATTGACAACACCAGACTTCATGCGTTTGAGAAAAAAAGAACACAAAATAAACTGATGTATTAACATTTTTCCAATAAACATAAAATATGTTGAAAATGGACAAAATACAGCCAAAATAATTGACATGTCTCTCATATTTGTTTTCATTACGGCATCTGCAGCATTTCTGGTGTCTGCCCTTAGATGTTTAGTCCCAGGCTGAGAACTAAAGACCACTTGCCCAAGCTGTTTTCACGTAGTGTACTGGCTACAATATATTCTAAAACCTTGAGCCTTACCAAAGAATGAAGACACATCCTACAATGTGTGAGGCAGGCATTCTGACCCTGAACCACCTGCTCCTCTAGCTGACAAATGTAAATGAAATAATTTGGCCAGTCTGCCTTTTAAACTCTACAGGGAACAAAAGGCAGCAGTGTGAATATGTGATGATACAACAAACTGGTCTGATATAGAACAGGGAGCCAGCATGCTGTCCCTTTGTCTGTTAACTTGTATACTGAAAACATGGGGAGTTTTAGAGGAAATATTGATAATGAACAATATGATTCCCCTGTAACTGGAAGAATAGAAATGCTTGAAAATTGATATGCTGATGACATAGTATGATTATTATCAAAGAATAACAAATGAGAATTTGAAAAACAAAATTTGTATCTCAATGCAACAAATACCAAAAAAAAATAATTGATAAAAGAAATATGGCAACAGATATATTTATCAATGGAGAGATAACAAAACAGTTCAGTAACTTTCCATCATTTACTATAAATGTTACAGAAGAGTATTAAAATATTCACTGGACAAAAAGAACAAACAGTTCTAGTTCTATCTAACAAGAACTCAATACTGAAGAAAAATGGTTATTAAGGCAAACACAAAAATAAAATGAAATATTTTGAACAAAATAGATATTTATGGAGGGAAGTGTACTACGGAGGTGAAGAAAAAGACCACAATGAAAATGGATTCAGGATGTGATAGATCATTTACACATGGTGGCAGTATATGTAGGACGTCTGGCTTATGACAGACAGAAACTGTAAAAGTGTTATGGGAGCAACATTCTAAACAGGGCAGGTCAATGGATGGACGATGGTGTTTTGAAATCAGATCATACATAGGCTAAAGCATATTAGGGGAGATGGTTTATGGACATATAATTTATGATCACATGACGTACATCGATGATGTGTTCTGTGCCAAGCTCGTCACCTTTTTCTTCCTAGACCAATCCCTGATTGCTTTTGTTTCTTGTTCACTCACATGACGTACATCGATGATGTGGTCTGTGCCAAGCTCGTCACCTTTTTCTTCCTAGACCAATCCCTGATTGCTTTTGTTTCTTGTTCACTCACATGACGTACATCGATGATGTGTTCTGTGCCCAGCTCGTCACCTTGTTCTTCCTAGACCAATCCCTGATTGCTTTTGTTTCTTGTTCACTCACATGACGTACATCGATGATGTGTTCTGTGCCCAGCTCGTCACCTTGTTCTTCCTAGACCAATCCCTGATTGCTTTTGTTTCTTGTTCACTGGCCTTGAACTCAAGCGTAGTCCATACACGTGCTACTACTTCTAGTGCACTGGACTGAATTTTGTGTGTGGATTATCTTTCCCTGTTTCCAGTGACCCTCGCCATCAGGTGAACCCACACTGATAGCTGAGGCACTTGTAATTTACGTCACCAAGACAAGGACAAGAAGTCAACATTTTAGTCCAACTGACTGGTGTAGGGGTTGAACCCTGTTCCTTGGTATCAGCACACCGTATGTTTAAGAATAGTGCTCTTATCCACTCGGCCATGCAGATATCATTTTATACAGCTAGGCTAACCCCACAGCTGTGTGCCGAACCTCTGACTGTTCTAGGTAAGCCAACATACTACACCACCACAACAATATAAGTGTAAGAAATGGGAATGGTTTCATACTGACCTCATTAGCCATTGTTTTACTATTACCTAGTTTTCTCAAATTGTAACCTATCCACTGGCAACATCTTTTCTTCACTTCTTGATTCTCTGGAGTGTGTCTAAGCTCTGCCTCTAAGCTGGACATTAGTGATTGAGCCATACCATTTGAGTTCCTTTGTGTGCATACCAAATTTCTATACCTACTATATATATTCTGCTTTGACTCTGAAAGATGGAGTTTTAGTTCTTAAGTGCAATGCAATGGCATTAGATTGTCTGAACCATGGGAAGATCTTCATCTATCTCTCACACCAGTACCAAAGTACTATCTCCATGGAGCCTGTGTTGCTGAACTCTCCTTCCCCTCCTCCAGCGCAGAAACCTGAGCTGGATGTGCAAGATGGGTACTAGAACTCCACATCTGCAGATAGGCATTTTGCAACATGGCCAGGTCAAGATTCAGCCCTGGATGCAGACAGATTGAGATTAAGCACAGACAGGTCATGTTTCCACACAGATTTTGGGTATTTCCTTTAAGTACTACATTCCTACTCAGTGCCCAGAGGGAATGTTTTAAGTATCATTGTCTGATGACCGTACATCAGTATCTGTTGACTGTCTGTGTGCTGATGAAGGCTCTATCCGAAACATCCATTTTGTCACTTATGACCGTGTTCTTGTTCAGTTTACCAATTCCACTTCTCATTTTCATTAATTCACTCATTGTTAACAATTCATAAATTAAATGTTAAAGGATGTGAGAGTTTGGTACAGAGCTTTCTTCTCCGAGTTTTAATTGTCTGTTAAAGATTAACGGTTAATTATTTCATTCTCAAAACTATACTGACCTTATAAGTGACAATAAAGAGGATATTTAAAATATATAACTAGGGCAAAACGAAACAAACAGTTCAGTATAATTAATCTAATCATAAATGTTTGAAACACTGGCTCCAAATACTGATCTTTGAGCTTTTAGGAGTTAATAAACTGATAAAGCCTGCTTGCTAAATGTATCTTCACCACAGAACACTGGACAATCATCTACAATTGCGTAATGATCATACTTTGGAAAATCAGAAGTCTGATGTCATTGGTATATCAGCTCTGTCATTCTTTCTGCTAGATGCTGAAGAGTTGTACACTGGATAACTGTGGGCAAAAACAACAGTAAAACTACAATCAATTTACCCTGTGTTAAGTTTAGTATTTGTCCTTTGTCTGTGTTGAGATCTACAAGTTTAGTGTCAGTGCTTAATCTGTGTGTCAGTGCTTAATCTGTGTGTCAGTGCTTAGTCTGTGTGTCAGTGCTTAGTCTGTGTGTCAGTGCTTAATGTGTGTGCCAGTGCTTAGTCTGTGTGTCAGTGCTTAGTCTGTGTGTCAGTGCTTAATTTGTGTGTCAGTGCTTAGTCTGTGTGTCAGTGCTTAGTCTGTGTGTCAGTGCTTAGTCTGTGTGTCAGTGCTTAATCTGTGTGTCAGTGCTTAATCTGTGTGTCAGTGCTTAGTCTGTGTGTCAGTGCTTAGTCTGTGTGTCAGTGCTTAATCTGTGTGTCAGTGCTTAATCTGTGTGTCAGTGATAGTGCTAAGTTATTAAGATGTACAAGTTTAGTGCCAGTGCTAAATTAGTGGTGAGTTCTACAGTTTAGGCAGTGTTGACACAGTACAGTTAGTTTTAGAACCACATATGGAAGAATCATGGCTGAACAATTACAACATGCACCTCACACTCAGAAGGTACTGGGTTTGATCCTAGCGGAGGGCAGGGAACTGTAACAACAATCACTAGTATCTAATGATATCACATGGTTTCCTGGGTAATGAGATTGGTTAACTAGACTCGGATTACGGCAAGAAACTGGAGTTTCTGTGTGCAAGTTGTGCACATTGATAATCCCACGGCAGTTAGAAATCACACAAAGCAGGTCAAAAGGTCATTGCACTGGCAAAACTGTTGGGAAAGGAAACCTATCCAAGGATAAATAGAGCCCAGTCCCTTAGACGGAACATATAGAGGAAGAAAACACAGTATACAAATGCATTCCAAAGTAGGACTCGCTGACCCCTGAGGATCATAACAAGGCGTGATGCACTCACCTTGAAAGTGGAATGAAGAGGCAAAATACCACATGGTTCTGGGCAGGAACAGCAGCAAGGAAAAGAGTTAACCCCTCTATATCATAATGGTGTGACCCTGTATATGCTACTTCATTAACATTTTCAGTCCCAGGGTTCACAACAGGCATCCAAGAGTGGAAGGAAATGCTCACTATGAGATGTATTTTACAGCTTTTTCAGACACCTTCATGCACACACCCCCATAAAATCTTGATGTGTTCACTTGACTGTTCCTAACCCCTCCTACACGACTGCCCATTCTCATACTGCCTCCTTTATAAGCTTCTTCTTCATTCCTCTTTTGAGGAATATGCATCACACCTAGTCTGCTAGCAGACACCTTGGGCATGAAGATGGACACAGGACATTACAGACACCTTGGGCATGAAGATGGACACAGGACATTACAGACACCTTGGGCATGAAGATGGACACAGGACATTACAGACACCTTGGGCATGAAGATGGACACAGGACATTACAGACACCTTGGGCATGAAGATGGACACAGGACATTATAGACACCTTGGGCATGAAGATGGACACAGGACATTACAGACACCTTGGGCATGAAGATGGACACAGGACATTACAGACACCTTGGGCATGAAGATGGACACAGGAATTATAGACACCTTGGGCATGAAGATGGACACAGGACATTATAGACACCTTGGGCATGAAGATGGACACAGGACATTATAGACACCTTGGGCATGAAGATGGACACAGGACATTATAGACACTGTAGGCATGAAGATGGACACAGGAATTATAGACACCTTGGACATGAAGATGGACACAGGACATTATAGATACCTTGGCCATGAAGATGGACACAGGACATTATAGACACCTTGGACATGAAGATGGACACAGGACATTATAGACACATTGGACATGAAGATGGACACAGGACATTACAGACACCTTGGGCAAGAAGATGGACACAGGACATTATAGACACCTTGGGCATGAAGATGGACACAGGAATTATAGACACCTTGGGCATGAAGATGGACACAGGACATTATAGACACCTTGGGCATGAAGATGGACACAGGAATTATAGACACCTTGGGCATGAAGATGGACACAGGACATTATAGACACCTTGGGCATGAAGATGGACACAGGACATTACAGACACCTTGGGCATGAAGATGGACACAGGACATTATAGACACCTTGGGCATGAAGATGGACACAGGACATTATAGACACCTTGGGCATGAAGATGGACACAGGACATTATAGACACCTTGGGCATGAAGATGGACACAGGAATTATAGACACCTTGGGCATGAAGATGGACACAGGACATTATAGACACCTTGGGCATGAAGATGGACACAGGACATTACAGACACCTTGGGCATGAAGATGGACACAGGACATTATAGACACCTTGGGCATGAAGATGGACACAGGAAATTATAGACACCTTGGGCATGAAGATGGACACAGGAATTATAGACACCTTGGGCATGAAGATGGACACAGGACATTACAGACACCTTGGGCATGAAGATGGACACAGGACATTATAGACACCTTGGGCATGAAGATGGACACAGGACATTATAGACACCTTGGGCATGAAGATGGACACAGGAATTATAGACACCTTGGGCATGAAGATGGACACAGGACATTATAGACACCTTGGGCATGAAGATGGACACAGGACATTACAGACACCTTGGGCATGAAGATGGACACAGGACATTACAGGCACCTTGGGCATGAAGATGGACACAGGACATTACAGACACCTTGGGCATGAAGATGGACACAGGACATTATAGACACCTTGGGCATGAAGATGGACACAGGAATTATAGACACCTTGGGCATGAAGATGGACACAGGACATTATAGACACCTTGGGCATGAAGATGGACACAGGACATTATAGACACCTTGGACATGAAGATGGACACAAGACATTATAGATACCTTGGGCATGAAGATGGACACAGGACATTATAGATACCTTGGGCATGAAGATGGACACAGGACATTATAGACACCTTGGGCATGAAGATGGACACAGGACATTATAGACACCTTGGGCATGAAGATGGACACAGGACATTATAGACACCTTGGGCATGAAGATGGACACAGGACATTATAGACACCTTGGGCATGAAGATGGACACAGGACATTATAGACACCTTGGGCATGAAGATGGACACAGGACATTATAGACACCTTGGGCATGAAGATGGACATTACAGGACACCTTGGGCATGAAGATGGACACAGGACATTACAGACACCTTGGGCATGAAGATGGACACAGGACATTACAGACATCTTGGGCATGAAGATGGACACAGGAATTATAGACACCTTGGGCATGAAGATGGACATAGGACATTATAGACACCTTGGACATGAAGATGGACACAGGACATTATAGACACCTTGGGCATGAAGATGGACACAGGACATTATAGACACCTTGGGCATGAAGATGGACACAGGACATTACAGACACCTTGGGCATGAAGATGGACACAGGACATTATAGACACCTTGGGCATGAAGATGGACACAGGACATTATAGACACCTTGGGCATGAAGATGGACACAGGACATTATAGACACCTTGGGCATGAAGATGGACATTACAGGACACCTTGGGCATGAAGATGGACACAGGACATTACAGACACCTTGGCATGAAGATGGACACAGGACATTACAGACATCATGGGCACGTAGATGGACACAGGAATTATAGACACCTTGGGCATGAAGATGGACACAGGACATTATAGACACCTTGGGCATGAAGATGGACACAGGACATTATAGACACCTTGGGCATGAAGATGGACACAGGACATTATAGACACCTTGGGCATGAAGATGGACACAGGACATTTACAGACACCTTGGGCATGAAGATGGACACAGGACATTATAGACACCTTGGGCATGAAGATGGACACAGGACATTATAGACACCTTGGGCATGAAGATGGACACAGGACATTATAGACACCTTGGGCATGAAGATGGACACAGGAATTATAGACACCTTGGGCATGAAGATGGACACAGGACATTATAGACACCTTGGGCATGAAGATGGACACAGGACATTAAGACACCTTGGGCATGAAGATGGACACAGGACATTATAGACACCTTGGGCATGAAGATGGACACAGGACATTATAGACACCTTGGGCATGAAGATGGACACAGGACATTATAGACACCTTGGGCATGAAGATGGACACAGGACATTACAGACACCTTGGGCATGAAGATGGACACAGGACATTATAGACACCTTGGGCATGAAGATGGACACAGGACATTATAGACACCTTGGGCATGAAGATGGACACAGGAATTATAGACACCTTGGGCATGAAGATGGACACAGGACATTATAGACACCTTGGGCATGAAGATGGACACAGGACATTACAGACACCTTGGGCATGAAGATGGACACAGGACATTACAGGCACCTTGGGCATGAAGATGGACACAGGACATTACAGACACCTTGGGCATGAAGATGGACACAGGACATTATAGACACCTTGGGCATGAAGATGGACACAGGAATTATAGACACCTTGGGCATGAAGATGGACACAGGACATTATAGACACCTTGGGCATGAAGATGGACACAGGACATTATAGACACCTTGGACATGAAGATGGACACAAGACATTATAGATACCTTGGGCATGAAGATGGACACAGGACATTATAGATACCTTGGGCATGAAGATGGACACAGGACATTATAGACACCTTGGGCATGAAGATGGACACAGGACATTATAGACACCTTGGGCATGAAGATGGACACAGGACATTATAGACACCTTGGGCATGAAGATGGACACAGGACATTATAGACACCTTGGGCATGAAGATGGACACAGGACATTATAGACACCTTGGGCATGAAGATGGACACAGGACATTATAGACACCTTGGGCATGAAGATGGACATTACAGACACCTTGGGCATGAAGATGGACACAGGACATTACAGACACCTTGGGCATGAAGATGGACACAGGACATTACAGACATCTTGGGCATGAAGATGGACACAGGAATTATAGACACCTTGGGCATGAAGATGGACATAGGACATTATAGACACCTTGGACATGAAGATGGACACAGGACATTATAGACACCTTGGGCATGAAGATGGACACAGGAATTATAGACACCTTGGGCATGAAGATGGACACAGGACATTATAGACACCTTGGGCATGAAGATGGACACAGGACATTATAGACACCTTGGACATGAAGATGGACACAAGACATTATAGACACCTTGGGCATGAAGATGGACACAGGACATTATAGACACCTTGGGCATGAAGATGGACACAGGACATTATAGACACCTTGGGCATGAAGATGGACACAGGACATTACAGACACCTTGGGCATGAAGATGGACACAGGACATTGCAGACACCTTGGGCATGAAGATGGACACAGGATATTGCAGACACCTTGGGCATGAAGATGGACACAGGACATTGAAGACACCTTGGGCATGAAGATGGACACAGGACAGTGAAGACACCTTGGGCATGAAGATGGACACAGGACACTGAAGACACCTTGGGCATGAAGATGGACACAGGACACTGAAGACACCGTGGGCATGAAGATGCATGAGGCAGGGGAAATTGACAAAGTATCCAGAATTTTTTCTGATGGGCTGTTACGAGAGTGATATTCTCCTAATTTTTTTTTTTCACTCGCTCGCTCACTTTTACTCAAGTGTAGTCCATACACACTACTTATAGTAGTGCTGAACTTTATGTTGCATGTGGATTAGCTTTCCCTATTAACAGTGTCCCTTGCGATCAGGTGAACCTACTCCATCTTCAGAGGTATTTTCCAAACGACCTGCTACATATTAATGGTAGCCAAATGACTCAATGCTTTCTTCCTCCATGTGCATTGTTTGGTAGGTTAGGAACCCTCTGGTTGAGTCTCTTAAGTCTGATGAATCGGGGTTTATGTCACCTGAGATCCAGAAGGGTTTGCATCTAATGGAGTGAGTTTCCTCTCCACCTGGTACCATTACACAGGGACTGTGTTGACAGACTCTCCTTCCCCTCTCCAAGTGCAGACACCATATGTTTGATTCCCCATTGATGCGGGTTTTAAACCAACTGACCTGGGTGCCCAAGTGGACTCAGCCTAATATGAGTACCAGGAAATGAACTGAAAGCAAAGGCAGCCAGTACAATACTGACCACATGACCATTGTGTGCTGCTTGGTCTTAATCAGGGAAATGGGTCCTTTATTTTACTTATTTTACCACCAAGCAATGCTCCATGGATTTACTGGCTACTCCTGTCGTTATTTCCTTTTGCTAACACCTCGTTTTTCATCCAGTTCTTAAATTAACTCTTAAGATCCTAGAAGGTTTCATACAAAAGTCTTCATCTTTTTCATTAATTAATCCCACATATGCAAACGTCTGTGTAGCCACATGCATTCTAGAAATGTAATGAGAATGGAAGTTGCCATTATGGTGGCCATTTTTATCTGACCAAATGTGAAACTGAAAGAGTGAACCTACAGTTGTTACTTTAATTTCATATGACCCATAGTGTAGTGATTTGAACTCCACTAGACCCAAAAATCTATTAGTTTAAACTGCAGTGTTAAAACAAGTAAAGTAACAACTCAGTACCATGCAGATAAGCGTGAGTGGTCACGTTTCACCATTTCACATGATCACTGGAGTCATGAATTCGCTCTGTGTTTTTGTCTCAACCTTGCCATATGACCAAGCCATCCAGATATTTACGTCTCTGCCTTCCCCATGTTCTTTTCCCTCAATCTTGTCAGTTCTCACCAAGTTCTTGAGTTTAGTTTTTCTCATAAAAATCTTGACTGAAACAACTGACATACTATTTCATGATTATTACATAACTCGGTTCCAAATTTCTGGGCCACAGAATTGAGGATGAGCTCTCACCCTTGGTCATGCATCTATCCCCGAGGTGTGTGCATTCGATAGCTACATTCCAGCTCCTGGGCTACATTTAGCGGAGGTGTTTAAACTAACAGGCCAGGGGGAAATAGTGAGTCCCTGTTATGTAACGAAACGCCACCTTCATTACATATCTGAAAATGGGTCAGAATCTATTTTTTGACTGGATACCCTGCACGGGGTTCTTTTGTAAAGGGTTTCTGTGAGAATTAACATTTCTACTTTAGAAACAGAATATTCAAGTAATATTCCTATGAAAAAAATAACACTAGACTGCTCTCCATCCTGAGCCTTGCCGGCTGGCGTGGGCGATCATGCCTCTCCACAAATTGCAATCACAGACGTCATGGATCAATTTGTGTGCTGACTCCCTTCCGTGCCATGACACAAGACTGTCAAAAATCTTCTCACATTGTCTTCCTTTCATCAAATCTTTCAGATTGTCACAACATATTCCAAATTTTGTCTTCTCATAACGTGGCCATAAAAACGATGACAGCCTCTTTTTCATTCTGATGTTTTAATCATTTCTGATGTTTGTGATAAGTTGTCTTTGCAGCTCAGCTTCCCTTAAAACGTTCTGATTGGGGTAGGAGCATGTCCTACTACTAGGCGCGCCCAGTGGGTGCTGGATGGTGGAGTGGCCTCTAGAGATTTTGTCTAGAGGTTAGCTGTGAATATGTTGAATAAGCAACCGTGGTCCAACACAAGCTGTAGTCACTGAGAGGAGGCGGCTGTCTCTATAAAATACCTAAAAACTATATCGTGACCATCAGTGGATAAGAGGCACCATATATAACCTCCTCCTCCTGCTGCCTTGCAGGATCTGTCTTTTTAAACTAAGGCTAATGAAGTTAACCATACACAAACCAAAGTCAAGGGAAAACCATCGCTGTATTTTCCCCAAGATAATGCTTCGAAATAAAAAAAAAATTAAAAAGACTGCTCTAGATATGTATATCCATGTGTATCTTCACTTAAGTGAGATGATAGTCTGCCCCAGGAAAATAAGATGCTGAAGCAGGAGGCAACTAGCCAGGAGGTGCACCACAACAATCAGGATGTCAGTCTCTCTCTCTCTCTCTATCTCACTCACTCTCTCGCTATCACACACACACACACATGCACGCACAAGCGATGAATGGGAAAAAAAAGAAGAAGAATACTTAACTACTTTTATCCCAGACATCTCTTACTGTTATCCATTTGACCTCAGTTGCTACTGTAACCCTTCCTGTCTTAAACCATTATTACAGTAATTCTTTTAGGAATCACAGTTATCACATTACAGTAACTCTTTTAGACATGGATTGTTATCACATTACAGAAACTCTTTCAGACACAGTTATCACATTACAGAAACTCTTTCAGACACAGTTATCACATTACAGAAACTCTTTCAGACACAGTTATCACATTACAGAAACTCTTTCAGACACAGTTATCACATTACGTAAACTCTTTCAGACACAGTTATCACTTTACAGAAACTCTTTCAGACACAATTATCACATTACAGAAACTCTTTCAGACACAGTTATCACATTACATAAACTCTTTCAGGCACAGTTATCACATTACAGAAACTCTTTCAGACACAGTTATCATATTGCAGAAACTCTTTCAGACACAGTTATCACATTACAGAAACTCTTTCAGACACAGTTATCACATTACAGAAACTCAGACACAGTTATCACATTACAGAAACTCTTTCAGACACAGTTATCACATTACATAAACTCTTTCAGGTGCAGTTATCATATTACAGAAACTCTTTCAGACACAGTTATCACATTACAGAAACTTTCAGACGCAGTTATCATATTACATAAACTCTTTCAGGTGCAGTTATCACATTACAGAAACTCTTTCAGACACAGTTATCACATTACAGAAACTCTTTCAGATGCAGTTATCACATTACATAAACTCTTTCAGGTGCAGTTATCACATTACATAAACTCTTTCAGGCACAGTTATCACATTACAGAAACTCTTCAGACACAGTATCACATTACAGAAACTCTTTCAGGCGCAGTTATCACATTACAGAAACTCTTTCAGACACAGACTGCTATCACATTACAACAACTGCTGGTTTCAGAAAGCTTTACCACAGACTGGTGTTGCATTAGCTTACAGGTATAGCATGTACCTCTAAGAGTCAGCAACAGTAAAGGACCTTTCTACATACCTTAGACATATGGTAAATAAGTAAAATAAAGGGCACTTTTACAATCTTGATGTGTATTGGGCATATGGTAAGTAAGTCAAGTACAGTACCCTTTCACACACCTTGAGGCATACTGGGCATATAATAACTAAACCACATAACAAAACAATTTAGTTGCATATCCTTTACAGTACATTGTAATCAACCTCAGCATTTTGGGTTGTTTGTGATTTCTTGGCAAGTTTACCTTCAGTAGTTTGCCACTGCTTCTAAACGACCGGCACTCACACCATTAGAAGAAAATCAAAGCAAAGTGGTCTGCTGCCAGATTGCTCGCAGCTGTGTGTTGAGCGCAGTATGCAGGATTACAAATTGCACCCATAACTGCTTCACCACAGAGCAGGCAATCAATTAAAGGACCCCTTTAATATCTTGATGAGTATTGGGCATATGGTGAGTAAGTCAAGTTCAGTAGCCTTCCACATACCTTGTATATGGTAAGTAAGTCAAGTATATAGTAAGTAAGTAACGTTCAGTACAAAGAAAAAATGTTAAAAGTTCAGTACCCTTCCACATACCTTGAGGCATATTAGGCATATCGTAATTTTGATACTGATGAAAAAATCATACTGACATAATTGGTTTAGAATTTAAAAATATTGTGTTCTATTCCCAAAGTGTTCTAAAGATCAATCAGAGATGGTACAAGTGTGTCAATTCACATGGTACCTATACCGACTGGCTACACTATACACAATTTCAGTTCTCTATGACATTTCCTTCATTGCCAGGGTAAAGACTTATTGCCAGCTTGTATAGTGCAAGCTTGATTGATATATTCCAAAGCTAAATAAAGAATCTCTTTTAGTTGCCTCCTAAGGCACATAGGAAATATGAAAATAAGTACGAGTAGAGGATCCTTTTACATGTCTAATATATGTTAGGTATATGGTGCTAAAAAGAATTCAGGAGCTTACTAATCAAAGAACACGTACATCAGCAGGCTGCCTAAAGACAAAAGATGGAAGAGTCATAATAGAAAAAGATCAGATCTTACATGAATGGTCAGATTATGTGAAAAACCTTTATGACGATAACAGAGACGAACAGTATGATGTCCAAAATAATAATGAAGGACCAGCAATTTTAAAGATGGAGGTTCAGAATGCGCTTAACCATATGAAATCTGGCAAGACCCCCGGTGCAGACAGCGTCACAACAGAAATGATTATTGACTACACAAAGGCTTTTGATAAAGTGAGACATGTAAACATGATAAGGATGCTTGAAGATCTACAAATTGATGGAAAAGATCTTAGACTTGTAAAAAATATATATTGGAAACAACAAGCTGCCATAAGAGTTGATAATGAAGTAAGCCAATATCAGCCTATTAAAAGGGGTGTGAGACAGGGATGTGTAATGTCTCCAGATCTGTTTTCCCTGTACAGTGAAAGTATTTTCAGAAATATTGAAGATATGGAAGGAATCAACATTGGGGGACGATGCATCAATAACATTAGATATGCAGATGATACAGTCTTGATTGCAGACAATGAACAGGACCTGCAAAATTTAGTAGATGCGATTGTTACACACAGTGAACAACTAGGGTTAGAATTAAATTGTAAAAAGACACAGATTATGGTCGTCACTAGGAAGGACGAAATACCACAATGTAATATACAAGTAAATGGGAATATTCTTCAACAAGTGAGCAGGTACAATTATCTCGGAACAGTAATAACATCTGATGGGAGATGCCTTGAAGAGATTAGAACAAGAATCGCCATGGCAAAAGTAGCCTTTAGCAAGATGAAAAACATATTGACCAATAAAAAGATGTCAATTGAAACGAGAAAAAGAGTGTTGAGATGCTACATTGAACCTGTACTTTTATATGGATGTGAAGTGTGGACAATGAGCAGTCAGGCTGAAAAACATCTGATGGCTGTAGAGATGTGGTTTCTGAGGAAAATGCAAAGAATACCATGGACAGCCAGAAAGACCAATGAACAAGTCCTTCAAGAAACAAATGAAGATCGTAAATTGATTAGAGAAATTAGACGTAGACAGTCAAAATTTTTTGGGCATGTTATGAAAAGAAATGGATTGGAGAATTTGGTGACAACTGGTAAGATCGAGGGGAACAGACCAAGGGGAAGACCTAGAAGCAAGTACCTGGATGGCTTGGCCTTGTGGCATGGTCGAGACAGAAACACGGAGCTGATCCACGACTCTGGTGATCGAGTGAGATGGCAGAACATGACCGCCCACGCTTACCGGCATGGCACATGATGGATGGATGGATGGATATGGTGCTAGCCCAATAATTGGACACACCAATTGATGGGTGATGGTGTCATTATTCTGCTCGCCACCTTTATTTGCCAGGAGAGTTCCTGGTACCTTGACCGTAAGAAAGACTGACCATGGAGGTCATGGCAGAAACTAAAGTAAAAGCCTGGATGGAGGAACAGACTTCACTCAGGCATGCATTTGTCAGTGACGTAATGAGCATGCTCAGGAAGAATGAGATGAGCAGGGCTTAAAAACAGTGGATGGTGTTGGTGAGGTCAAGACAGTGGATGGTGTTGGTGAGGTCAAGACAGTGGGTGGAGTCTGTGAGGAGGTCAAGACGGTGGAGTCTGTGAGGAGGTCGGTCTTGACAAACATGAGGTTCATGTTTGTGCCAGGCCACGCAGGTGTCAGATCAAATGAACCTGCTGATTGAGCGGGGACTACTGTGGAAAGTGCATGTACAATGGACCGGGCTGATATAGTGAATGCCTACAGATAGACAGGACAATTAAACAAATGAAGAGATGACTATGAATCTGCAACCTTGACCAGACTGCAAGAGCATCAAGTAAAAAAGGGTGAAGCCAGACAGGAGTGTTATGCAGGGGAACCAAAGAAGAATATTCAATCAACACAGAACTGGAGTCTTCGACCCCTACACACTGAAGGAGATACTGAGGAGTGGATGCGAGCACTTATGGACTGAACGATTATAGTGAAGATAATCTAACAACTAACTACTTCCTTTTACCTATTTCAGGTGGGGTTGTTCTGGAAAGTCTAGAATGGTTTTAAAAATGCCGTCTCTATTGGGATTTAAACACATGACCACTGGGCTTCCACAGTGCTAATGTGACTTCTTTAACTAAAATGGTTAAGCTGAAATTTAGCTAAGGACAAGAACCCAAAAACCTGGGTTGTGGATCAGATGTCTAACCTTCTTAGATCTGTCCAGAAATATAACACAGCCCATTGCAAACTGAACACACGAAGATCCTTCAACGGTCAGACATCCTGATGAATACCCCACATGACCATCACCATGATGACATTTCACAGCAGAATGTTTATGGTGCATATGAAATTTGGTGTGCACACACAGAGACTCAAATGCAAATTTTATGGCGCAATCACTAATGTTAAGCTTAGAGGCAGAGCTAGACAGACTCTAAAGAATCAAGAGGTGAAGAAAGGATGTTGCCGCTGGATGGTACACAATTTGAGAAAAATTGATAATAGTCAAACTAGAACACCCTTACCTTGGAACCCATAGAGGGAATGTTATAAACTTAAAAAACACAAGGAGAAAAGAATTAGATAGAAATAAATAATATGGGAGGACATGGAGGGAGCTGGAGGGAGCTGCAGGAAGCAGAAAAGATAAGACAACTTGGCATGAGTTGATTGTGTGCATTGGATGACTTGGTATGAGTTGGTTGTGGGCATCTGTCCCTATAGGACATAGAGGGCAGAAGAAAAAGAAGACATTGGGATTCTCACTAGTGCTATAGAGTTCACGCACTTAGCCCAAATGTTCCTGCCTCCTGACATCTTAGCAAAATCTGATGTAGCACTAATGGCCTTTGAAGCTAACCAATTAAAACTTTGTTTTGATGCAAAATTTAAACAAATTATACACTTACAATTTCCACCTGCTTTTAATTCTATTATTGAAATTCAATCCACATTTTAATATCTTTTTATGATGTCCCCATCTTTGATGAGGAAAGGGAAGAAAATTCTTTTTTTTTAAGACTTCATAAAATGATTGTTTATATGTTCAATGATTCATTTGATGTTTTCTTCTTGGCAATGTGTCCGTAACATATTTATTACTATTTATATTGATCCATTTATATTAGTTTGTTACAGCTTACAAATGTAAGCTTGTAATTAATTAAGAGAACTTGTCAGCAGTAAAGCTTGACTTCTAAGTGCCATTTTTTGGGGGGATCAGAATATTATGCAGACATTTTGTATGAAGTAACAAAATATATTTTTAAAATATAACATATAAAATAACATTTATTATACAATATTCAACAGTATAAAAACATTAAATTTACTTTATACAACCATTAGTGAACTATAACAACATAATTATGGCATCTGTATGCACTAACAACATACAACATACCAGCATCAACTTCAATCCACATAGAAGCAGTAATTAATTAATTATATGTACATATTCTGACTACATTAATGGTAATTGGAATGGGTCGACTTTAAATGAATACAATCACAAATGACAGAAAGGATACTGTGGTTAAAAAGCACATTTTTATAGTTGTGTTAAATGTAGAGGAGCGGCTGGCCAAGTGGCTAGAAAGCTGGATTCTCCTTTGGGAGGCCCGGGTTCAAATCCTCGGTAAGGTGTGGGATTTTTTTTCTGTCGGGGGCAAAAAGAAAATCCTAACCTGCACAGTTCGCGGTGACTGCACTAGCCAGGTGGCCTTAATTCCTCAGGCTCAAAGACCCCCTTGCCATACACCGCAAGGTAATATATTGGCAGTAAATGACAGTAACTGACAGTTAAATGTAGTTGTACTAGTGCGTTTTTGGTTTTGTTGGCTGATGAAGAATCTCTAGCCTTCGAGCCCATTATGTCACTTGTCAATGGGTTCTTGTAAAACTTAAATTCCACTTTCTGCTTTTGTTGATTGATTTATTGCCTTTTTACAGCTTCACCAGTTTCAATCTGGCTTCATGACCAATATGTCAATAGTATAATCATACACGATCATGATATGCTAAATTTGTCCTATATTAAAGCAACATAAGAACATGTAATACATTACCCCTGAATAAGATATAAAGAATACAGCAACTGGATGAAGAGAACAGTTTTTGATGCAGCATGAAAGACAGTTAAGACAGTGTAGAATGTGATAGTTTAATCACGCACAAATGGCTGGCCATAAGTCTTTGCCCTGAATATGAAGGAGTAACAGGAGAATGTTGAAACTTGAATAACAAAGACGCGAATAGATTGCACGACTTATTGCCTGGCATATTTCACAGCATCTCGTTAACTACATACTGCAGAAATCACACAAATAAACTAAAGTAATTAGATAGATCCTTCCAAAAAAAAAGTTGCTTAAAAGTCGACAGGGTCGACTTCATTGCACCAGGTTTTTATCCCATATGGCTCAGTCTTTTTCCGCAGCGAGGAAAGCGTCGCACAAAGCACAAACTCTGTAGCTCCAGCGACAACCTACAGGAGTCTGAAAAAATGCACTTGTGAACCGAAGGGTGTGGCCCGGAATTGAACCCACAACCTTTAGAGCCCGAGTCAGACGGCTTGACCACTTTGCCGTGGAAGCTTAAATATACACATATTCGCACAGTAATTTCAACTGTCTACCACAGTAATTTTAAGCTGACTATCATGTCTTTCTGTTTGCACAAAACTGGCCTATGAAGATTAATCATGACAGCTTCTGTGATCTTTAACAAGCAACTATTTTGTATGTTAAATAACACGCGACACGTTAAGCAACACGTTTGTGTAAACAAAAATTCATGATAGCGAGCTTAAATTACTGTGGTAGACAATTGACATTATTGTGCGAATATGTGTATATTTAATCTTGAAGGATTTATCAAGTTACTTTATGCTGTGTGATTTCTGCTACAAGAAAATGATGAAAATACTTTTGCACTGAACATGTGAAGTATGCATTTGTTTCTTCAATTAGTTCTCCTGCTACGGTGCATGGCACAACATACACCAGAAAGGCTGCTCTGAAGATTTCTCAGAACAATGGACAAGTCATAGGCTAGGGCAGTGATAAAATTCCTGATGTTACAGGGATAAACACCTAAAGAAATACACAGCATGATGGAGCCAGTTATTGTCTTACTCCTGCCCTTCATGTGTTTCAATAAAAAGCTATGTGTAGATAGTTTAAGTGTGGCCACTCAAATGTTGCTGATTTGGTGAGATCTAAGAGTCCACCCTCAGAGTGCTACGATGGACATGCAGCAAGATTGGACAAATTCTTTTACCACGACCGAAAAATGACAATTGCAGAGACAGCTCAGAAAGGTGCCTGTTGGGTTCTGTGTCTGTTAAATGTGAACATAAGGGTAAATTTCTGTTGACAGTTGCCTAAAAAGTGCCAGCTAGAAAGCATGTTGACAACTATGGTGATAGTAGTTGAGACTTGGGTTCACCATTATGACTCCCAGTTAAAAATACCCAGGATGCAATGAGAAATATGGGACTCAGCAACACCTGTCAAGTTAAGAGCACAGAAATCTGCAGGAAATGTGATACTTGGTGTCCTACTCAAAGATTATCTGCCTTGTGGCAATATGGTTGCTGCACAGTACAATGTAAATTATACCAAACCAAGAAAGGCTGTAATCAGAAAATGAGGGTTAGCATGCAGTAAAACTCTTCCTTTGCATCAAGACAATGTGCTCTCTCACAAAGCACAGCTTGTGCAGCTAGCACAAATTTGAATATTGAGATTCTTCCAGACTCACCCCTTTTTCTGGATTTGGCTCCACCTGACTTTTTCTTTTCTCATATCTTAAAAATAAAACAGCCCAAAGGAAATAATTTTGACAGTGATGAAGCAATCATACTGACATGTGATCACTGGTTTATTTAAACAAATATGGTGTTCTATTCCCAAATTTTCTCAAGATCAAGCAGAGATGGCACAAGTGTGTCAATTCAAGTGGTGGCTATACAGAAAAGCAATAAACATTGTACATAATTTCTGTTCTCTATGACATTTCCTTCATTGTCAGAGTAAAGACTTATTGCCAGCTTGTATAGTGCAAGCCTAATGAAAGTATTCCAAAGGACATTCTCTATGGGCAGCTGGCAAATGATAACAGGGACACTGGAAGACCAATGCTTCTATTTACAAATATGTGCATATGAAACATGAAAATACTGAACAATGGACACAATCTTGGAGGAAAAGGCTTCTTGGCTTCTGACTGCAACACACGAAGATGCACTGTAAATGATCATCTTGCATTCAGTCAAGGAGGCGACTTCAACAAGCGGAGGAGAAAAGAAACCACCAAAAGAAAGACCTGATGGTGTGAAAGGGGAATTCCACCTCATAGGGCACATCAACCCAGTGTCAGATATAACTGAAGGAGGATATCATAATAATCATCATCATCTTGGGCCCTGTTATTGTAGGCATTCATGCATCTCCACAGATCTTGGTCCTAGAGTGTTCTGGGTCAATTCTATTGATGATATTCCTCCATGCAGCACTCAGTCCACCCAGTATCATTTCTCTTGGTCCTAGAGTGTTCTGGGTCAATTCTATTGATGATATTCCTCCATGCAGCACTCAGTCCACCCAGTATCATTTCTCTTGGTCCTAGAGTGTTCTGGGTCAATTCTATTGATGATATTCCTCCATGCAGCACTCAGTCCACCCAGTATCATTTCTCTTGGTCCTAGAGTGTTCTGGGTCAATTCTATTGATGATATTCCTCCATGCAGCACTCAGTCCACCCAGTATCATTTCTCTTGGTCTGCCTCATGCCTCATCTATCACTGATTTTTCCTGTCATCACTATGTTTTCCAATGCCTCTCTTCTCCATTACATGACCGAAAATCATTTCCTTCTTACATTGACATTCCTTTTTCATTAGCCTTTCCCCTTTCATTAGCCTTTCCCAGGCAGTCACTGTTTGTTACTCTGGGGCTTCAAATGAAATCTTAAACGTTTTAAACGGGGGGGGGGGGGGGGGGGTGGGGTTGTTGTTGTGTGTGTGTGTGTGTGAGAGAGAGAGAGAGAGAGAGATGAGAGAGAGAGAGAGAGAGAGGAGAGAGAGAGAGAGAGAGGAGAGAGAGAGAGAGAGAGAGAGAGAAAGAAAAAAAAATAATATATTCTGAAAAAGTACAGAACAAATGTATCATTTTCCGATGTAGTCACCACTCCGTTCAATGCAAGTTCTCCAGCGCTGATAAAATGCTTGGATTCCTGTAGAAAACAATTCTCTTGGTCGCATGTGTAACCACTCTGGGGTCACTACTCGGTGTGCCTGACATGGCTGTGAACAGTCTGTCACAGAAGTCGTGTCATTTTTAAACTTCCTACTCCACTCATGCACTTGCTGAACTGACTGGTATGCATCGCCATTCTGGACCTCCATTTGCTGATGAATGTCTATAGGTTTCACCCCTTCACTGATAAAAAAATGGATAACAGAACACTGCTCCTCTTTGGTGCATGTCAAAAGTGGGACGGCCATCTTTAAACTGTCCTTATGACATTGCTGAGTTCGTCTGCACTGTGATGTCACATGCCTAATTCTTGACATCCTTAACAACAATATTGATAGATTACAAGACAATGGCATGGTTATTTTAATTTCTATCACACTTTTAAGGTTTTAATTTGAAGACCTCTCATATTTGCAACATTCATCTCAGTTACCACATCTCTGATGCATCAGATATCTTCCTAATATTTAAATACTGGCTCAAGAAACCTAGTGCAGGAGACCCATTGTAGCCAACCTTTAATGTGAACTGTATGATCATACTGATATTATAAGCTACTGATCCTCTTTTTCTGCTTATTCATTTCACATCAAACAAGAGAAAATTTGGGAAATGTCTGTAACCTATCACTACTTAATGTATACTGATTGTCACCTAAACAGTATGAAGAAAAATACACCAAAAAAAAACAGTTTGTAAGCCAGCAAACAGTGTAAGAAAATGGTCTCTGGTCATATATTTCTTGACAGCCAAGTGCATCGGCAACAACAGCTCAAAGAAATAGATGTGAGAAGATATTTTATCCCATTCTATAAGTGCCAATAATTTCAAATTTAATCATTTCTCTTCTACCCTGGAATGTATCTAAACTTCCTGTCTTGCTTTACCAGGGAAGGTTAAGTGTTGAAAACAACTCTTATTTGTTATTAAATTCATATCCAAAATTACTGGCAAATGCTTGAATTTGTGGCAACACAAAATACATGGTAAAAATACACAACTGAAAACAGTCACATGAATATGGTCCAAACACAACATTATCAGCTGCATCAGGGTTATACATCTGTAGATACAGAATATGCTCTGTTGAATTTCCCAAGGCTGTTTCTAGGTGAGGTATCATGTTTGCGTCTCCCAGCTGAGACACGGTTATCAATTTTCTCAGGTGAGATATTATTTTCAATCTTCCAAGACGAGCTAGAGGTATCATTGTCATTCTTCTGCCGTGAGCTATCATTATTATACTTTGGATACCTGCAATGAACAAAGGATTAATTCTCTGTTTGTCAAATGTCAATCTAGAGTATCACTTATGTGTTACTAAATCCAAGACACTGCTTGCCTACTGGAATGGTTTTGAATCCCCATCAAGGCAGATTTTTAGACTCACCCTGGCTTCCAGGTCGACACAGCCTAAAATTGGTATCATAAATATACTAGGAGGTAATGGCAGCCAGCCATGGTTTTGACCAAGCCACATGTTGATTTCTGATTGTTCTTTAAAAATATGTGGGATGCCACCATAGAACCAATACACTTCAAAGCATATATAAAGGGCCATAACTTGCTTCTTTAAGTAATAACACAAGATAGTGGAGTCCAGACGTAATTAGTGCTAAATAACATTTCTGAAAATAAAGGGTGGTCGAATGGCATGACCAGATGTCTTCAACACTCATTCTGTGGATAGATCAAGCTGATGTTGATGATGATGATGTTGTTTATAAATCCAAGAAGTTAAATCTATTTCTTCTTCAAGTGCCTGAGTTAGCAATCGTGATGTTGAACTCCTCTCTGACATCTGGTATGTTAATTAAGTTTGTGTAGCTAATACTATTATTTGTTGCTCGGATTTTAAAGCTTTCCATGTTCATCTTCCTGTGTCGCAATTGTGCAGATATTTTTTGTCCCCACACAAAAAATATATGACCATATATATATCACCATACATTGAGGAATTACACTCACCCTACACTGTGGAACTACCCTCACCTTACACTGTGGAACTACCCTCACCTTACACTGTAGAACTATCCTCACCCCACACTGGAACTATCCTCACCCCACACTGGAACTACCTTCACCCCACACTGGAACTACCCTCACCCCACACTGGAACTACCCTCACCCCACACTGGAACTACCCTCACCCCACACTGTGGAACTATCCTCACCCTACACTGTGGAACTATCCTCACCCTACACCTGGTGCTACCCTCACCCTACACTGGAACTACCCTCACCCCACACTGGAACTACCCTCACCCCCACACTGGAACTACCCTCACCCCACACTGTGGAACTATCCTCACCCTACACTGTGGAACTATCCTCACCCTACACTGTGGAACTACCCTCACCCCACACTGTAACTACCCTCACCCTACACTGTGGAACTACCCTCACCCTACATTGTGGAACTACCCTCACCCCACACTGTAACTACCCTCACCCTACACCTGGTGCTACCCTCACCCTACACTGTGGAACTACCTTCACCATAAACTGTGGAACTACCCTCACCATACACTGTGGAACTACCTTCACCATACACTGTGAAACCTACCCTCACTGTACACTGTGGAATTACCTCAACCTTACACTGTGAAATTACACTCACCATACACTGTGGAACTACATTCACCATACACTGTGGAACTACATTCACCATACACTGTGGAACTACATTCACCATACACTGTGGAACTACCCTCACTGTACACTGTGGAACCTACCCTCACTGTACACTGTGGAACTACCCTCACCCTACACTGTAGAGCTACCTTCACCCTACACTGTGGAACTACACTCACCCTACACTGTGGAACTACTCTCACCCTACACTGTGGAACTACTCTCACCCTACACTGTGGAACTACCCTCACCCTACACTGTGGAACCTACCCTCACTGTACACTGAGGAATTACCTCAATTACACTGTGGAGCTACCCTCACCCTACACTGTAGAACTACCTTCACCCTACACTGTGGAACTACACTCACCCTACACTGTGGAACTACACTCACCCTACACTGTGGACCTACTCTCACCCTACACTGTGGAACTACCCTCACCCTACACTGTGGAACTACACTCACCCTACACTGTGGAACTACTCTCACCCTACACTGTGGAACTACTCTCACCCTACACTGTGGAACTACCCTCACCCTACACTGTGGAACTACCCTCACCCTACACTGTGGAACTACACTCACCCTACACTGTGGAACTACTCTCACCCTACACTGTGGAACTACACTCACCCTACACTGTGTAATTACCCTTCACCCTACACTGTAAAACTACCCTCACTATACACTGTGGAACTACACTCACCCTACACTGTGGAACTACTCTCACCCTACACTGTGTAATTACCCTTCACCCTACACTGTGGAACTACTCTCACCCTACACTGTAGAACTACCCTCACCCTACACTGCGTAATTACCCTTCACCCTACACTGTGGAACTACTCTCACCCTACACTGTAGAACTACCCTCACCCTACACTGTGGAACTACACTTACCCTACACTGTAGAACTACCCTCACCCTACACTGTGGAACTACACTTACCCTACACTGTAGAACTACCCTCACCCTACACTGTGGAACTACACTTACCCTACACTGTGGAACTACACTCACCCTACACAGTAGAACTACCCTCACCCTACACTGTGGAACTACCCTCACCCTACACTGTGGAACTACACTTACCCTACACTGTGGAACTACACTCCCCTACACTGTGTAATTACCCTTCACCCTACACTGTAAAACTACCCTCACTATACACTGTGGAACTACACTCACCCTACACTGTGGAACTACTCTCACCCTACACTGTGTAATTACCCTTCACCCTACACTGTGGAACTACTCTCACCCTACACTGTAGAACTACCCTCACCCTACACTGTGGAACTACACTCACCCTACACAGTAGAGCTACCCTCACCCTACACTGTGGAACTACACTCCCCTACACTGTGTAATTACCCTTCACCCTACACTGTAAAACTACCCTCACTATACACTGTGGAACTACACTCACCCTACACTGTGGAACTACTCTCACCCTACACTGTGTAATTACCCTTCACCCTACACTGTGGAACTACTCTCACCCTACACTGTAGAACTACCCTCACCCTACACTGCGTAATTACCCTTCACCCTACACTGTGGAACTACTCTCACCCTACACTGTAGAACTACCCTCACCCTACACTGTGGAACTACACTTACCCTACACTGTGGAACTACCCTCACCCTACACTGTGGAACTACCCTCACCCTACACTGTGGAACTACACTTACCCTACACTGTGGAACTACACTCACCCTACACAGTAGAACTACCCTCACCCTACACTGTGGAACTACCCTCAGCCTACACTATGAAACTACCCTCACCGTATACGTTTAAGACTGTGTAATGTTTGGTATCTGAGTGAAATAACTTTATGCAGTTAAATTTAAACAAAACTTAACTTGAAAACTGTAAACAAATTTTGTGTAGAAATTGCATAACATGTTTTAAAAAATCCTACACATGGAAGTAGTTGAGAATTTAATGATACACAAAAATAAGTTAGTAATGACGAAAACACATGTACACACACACAAATTGTCTTGTTAAACTGGGTGAAAAAAATTAAGTTGTAAATGAAATTAGATTGAAAATCACTAACTGATGAATGAGATATCTATAACAATAACATTCAAGCAGTTTACATATACTTTAATGAAACAAAAATGCAAATAAACGTAATTTGCTCTGATTTTAATGCAACAAAATTTAAACAAAAATATGAAACATATTTTGCTGCTGAATTTAGCTTTTCAATTAGATCATTTCTTTGCAGGAAGTTTTAATTTATTTTTGGTTTGAATATACTGAATGCTTTTCTTGAAAACTCACTTTACTAAAAATATTATTTTCAAATATTTAAGAAAATACATATTTTTCATGGTTTTTAAAGAATTCCATAGGCACAAATTGTAAAAAAAAATTTATGAGCACAAATCATATTTCATAATTAAAATGTGCTGAGAAAGCCAATTTACCAGAGTGTTTTCTGTTTTCTTATTCTCTAACTTTTAGAATCCTATATTATATTCCAAATGTAATAGACAGGTTCTAAGAGTATCGTGGATACAGAAAAAAACAAATGCGTCCATAAGACAAGATCTGAATATTTAAGAAGTTTGGCTACTAGAGACGATGAAACAAAGAAAATTAAAATATTTTGATCACTTGAAAAGTCATGAAAGTTTGGAGAGAACAATAATGGAGGTGTATATGCCTGGAAAGAGAGGAAGAGGAAGGCCAAAGAGAAGATGGGTGTAGGATATGGTAGATATCTCCAGATATTGGATGTTGGACATCTTGCTTATGACTGAGAAGTTGTCTGGGAGGTTGATATGGTAGCGAGGTTCTGCAAAGGACATACTACTGAATGAATTAATTAATATTATATTCCAGGGAATTGCGGCAGTGACTGTCACACTAGCCTGCCGACTAGGTGGTCGTACATTCAAGTCCCCACTGGTGCAAGGATTTGTTTTAAATATACCTGAGCTCCAAGACTGACCCAGCATAAAATGTGTACCAGGAAATATTTCGGGAAGTATATCGGACCATAATACTGAGTGCCAATTGGTCTGTAAAAATATAGGGAAAGCGCCATATATCTAATATGCCTCAAGGTGTAGAAATGGTACATTACGTTTTGGTTATAATAAATTCCAATTATGTTTAATATTATGTTTTATTACTATTCCAATTATGTTAAGACTTCCACTTCATTGCTTAGTTTTTTTGTTTGATTTTCAAGGACATTCTTTACTGTACACAGATAAATCCACAACTGATTGTAGCTTTTCCCTAAGATCTTAAGCAGTCTCTCCGTACAGTGCATAAAAACCCATAGCATTGGTGAGGACCCCAAGTATATATATATATATATATATATATATATATATATATATATATATATATATATATATAATATATATATATATATATATATATATATATATGCACACACACATCAGACACTGTATAAATATTCTCTAGGGTACACGAGATTTTACTATCTTTACATGTTGACATGGCTATGGTTGTGTGGTCAGTTATTATGATTTTCAACTTTAATTTGCACAGTGTAAAAATTGTTCCAATGATATAGAGAAGATTACACATCTGATGTCACTAGCTAGGAGATCCGGGGGTATATCTCTGGGAACTACTAGTCCTGAAAAAGACATTCCTATCATTTATATTCCCACTGGTGGGGTCCAACCTGTTACTTTTTGAACCAGAGAAAGAAACTGCACTTGTAAGCTATTTTTGCCAGATTTGCAACACTTAACACTTAAAATACCCTGAGCAAAGAAACAGAAAAAATATTAACATTCTACAAAATCTGAGCATTGCAGAAAACTGGCTCATAAGCAGCACCATGACTCAGAAACTAAAATACTTCTGTCATATTACACGTCACACTGACTTGGGGAGAACGACATGGCTTCTGACAGAAGAGGCAGGAGCTGACCAGCATGAAGATGGACCCAGGACACTGTAGACATCCTGGGCATGATGGTGTATGAGACAGAAGAACTGGCACGAGATCAAGAAACATATTGGCGCCCTGTCATGAAAATGAAGTTCTGCAAGGACCTGCATCTTGATGATGATGATGATGATGATGATGATGATGATGATGATATCTTAAAGGATGGGAGGCCACAATTTGTGACTGATATTTACACATGTGATTGATGGGAAGGCAGCATTGACGGTATGTGACTGTGACTAAACCTCAGTCTTCATTTTTAACTGGTTGTTGTTGTTGTTGTTGTTATTATTGATCTAGCATTGCCTGGGCTTCTAACTTTTGGTCCAATGCCATGTAGTGACACATGGAAATGTTCATCAGCTGTTTTGTTGTTCCATGTAATGATACATGCAAGTGTTCATTAGCTGTTAAATTGTTCTATATAAAGTGCTTATTTTATCTTGCTCAGGTGGAAGTAACAATTTCCTGAAATCTGTAAGAGTTGGACACTCAAGGAGTGTTTGGTTGCCGTGTAAGGATGTTATAAAGTAGATGTTCCAGAGTCAGCTACAATTGGAGTCTGTTTAGATGAAGCTTGTTAAGTTACTTGTTTTGCATTTAAAATCTGAAAATCATGTTCTGATCTTTCTTGTGTAATTCCTAGATATGCGAATGCAATTCGTAATCCTGAATATTGCATTCGAAACACAGCTGCTAGCGATTTGTAAGCAGGCTGCCTTGTGTTGGATCCCATACAAAGGTATGAGTGCCAGACGTTCAGAAAGCAATGGCAAATTTACTAAATGTCAACTTGCCAAGAAATCACAAACAGCCAAAAAACGCTGGAGTTGTCCTTTAAAGGATATGCAACTAACCTTTGTTTTTGAATGTTAAGTACCCTGTGTCATTCTTTCAACTATGTTAAATGTAATTTACTTACTTCTTAGTCCTTGATCGACATATAAGTAAAACCACCAGGCAAATGACCACAAACAGGAGAACTCCGCCCACTGCAGTCAGTGCCCAGGTCGATATTTGAAACGGGGAAGCAGTTTGAGGTGGTTCTGTAACAGGCTGCTTATAATAATCTGGAAAAAGAATACTTTTGTTGGCATGGCTCTGTGATCAAATTTTTAAGAGAGAAAACTGCAACCCTTTCTTGTACACATTTTTTGTTAGAAAAGGAGAAATGTTTCTTTTGTAAACATGATCCTGAGGTACAGTTTTCAACTAAACAGGAATTGTAATCATGTCTTGTACTACTTTATTGTCGGAAATGGAGAAATGTTTGTTTCGTAAACAAGAAGCCTGAGGTATAGTTTTCAATAAGACGAAATAAAATCGTTTCTTGTACTACTTGTTAGAAAGAACAGGAGAAATATTTCTTCTGTAAAACGATCTTGTGGTATAATTTTTAATTATTTATGGTAACTCTATTGTACTACTTCATTGTAAGAAATGGAGAAATGTTTCTCTCACAGTAATTTCCTTCATGTTTCCTGCATTACATGATTACATTCGACTGGAAACTTTTCTTGTACCAAATGGAGCAATGTTTCTGTCATAAATACAACCCTGAGGTATAATTTTCAGACAGTGTAAACTTTTCTTCTTAGTCACATATATCTGAGCTACCATACTGTAGACTACTTGCTTTCTGTTAGTGCCGAATGTTGGGCGGTACTCACCAAACCTCCATCCATCCATCATGTGCCATGCCAATAAGTGTGGGCGGTCATGTTTTGCCATCTCACTCGACCATCAGAGTCGTGGATCAGCTTCGTGTTTCTGTCTTGACCATGTGGCCAAGCCATCCAGGTATTTACTTCTTGGTCTTCCCCTTGGTCTCTTCCCTATGATCTTGCCAGTTGTCACCAAGTTCTCCAATTCATTTCTTCTCATAACGTGCCCAAAAAATTTTGACTGTCTACATCTAATGTCTCTAATCAGTTTACAATCTTTGTTTGTTTCTTGAAGGACTTGTTCATTAGTTTTTCCGTCTGTCCATGGTATTCTTTGCATTTTCCTCAGAAACCACATTTCCACAGCCATTAGATGTTTTTCAGCTTGTCTGCTCATTGTCCACGCTTCACATCCATATAGAAGTATAGGTTCTATGTAACACTTCAACACTTTCTCGTTTCAATTGATATCTTTTTATTGGTCAGTATGTTTTTCATCTTGCAAAAGGCTACCTTCGCAATGGCACTTCTTGTTCTAATCTCTTCAAGGCATCTCCCATCACATGTTGTGGCTGTTCCGAGATAACTGTACCAATTCACTTTTTTAATTAAGAATATGCCCATTTACTTCTATATTACATTGTGGATTTCCTTCTTCCCAGTGACAACCATAATCTGTGTATACTTACAATTCAACTCTAACCCTAGTTGTTCACTGTGTGCAACAACCGCATCTACATTTAGTAGGCACTGCCCAGGTGAATTTCAAAATTAGAAAGCCTACCCACAAAATGCAGAGCCATGGTGGCAAAATGGTTAGTGCATTTGCCTGCCCAAACAATGGTCTGGGTTCAAGCTGCAGCAGAGGCAGGATTTGTGTGTGTGTGGGACTAGTATGGCACAGGGGGTAAACCCAGTCTGAACAAATATTGGTACCAGACAATTGCCAGAATTATTCTTGGAGAAGGAACAGTGGCAGTGAAGGGAACTAGCCACTCCATCTCATATGTCATAGCCTAGATTATGGGAAGGACTAACTTCATACCTCAACAGCAATATGTGCTATGGGACTATTGTTACCTTTTACCCACAAGATATACACACCATGACATACACACACTAACACAGACAGACACAAAGACAGACAGACAGAGACGCACACACAGTGAGAGAAAAAGAGAAAGACACACCCCTCTCTCTCTCTTTCTCATGCCCAATTCTTAACCCTTTGAAAATAAAGTTTTGTTTTGTTTCGTTCATTCGTTCTCTCTCTGACATGCTTATTCTTTTGGTCATTATCCTCCAATAGAGGCATAGACCTCTCAACCAACTCACTCCCAATCATGCTATGAACACTAACATATAATACAAATTCAGAACTTACACTGAGAATATCCAGCCAGTTTTGGGTAGTAGTCATTCCAGAAATGAAAGTTATCCTGCCTGTAGTTAATCTTATTCATTGATTGGTTGTTAATGCTTAGGTAAGTGTGATTCACCAGATTGTACTGCCACCAAGAGACATTGCGGAAATTACGAATCTGTTCGCTTCTTGGTGTGGGTTCACTATAATTGAAGAAAAAGTCAGGCATTTTAATACAGGACTTGATTCTTAGCTGGTCAAAATTGTCACTGCTTATTCAGCTAAATCTGGGTGTCAAGAGAAGACAACTCAGCACAACAATTTAAAACAAAAATGGGGTAAGGTTTTTTTTTTTTTAAAGGAGAGAGGAGATACTTCATTGCACCAGGGGTAATCCTATATTGCTCAGCCTCTTTCCACAGAGCAGACAGCCCAAAGCGTTGCATAAAGCACAAACATTGTGTTTCCAGGAATACGACTGAGGTACTTGTAATTTACATCCCCAAGTCAAGGACGAGAAGTAAACATTTTAGTCCAACTAACCAGTGTAGGGGTTGAAAAAGACACCTCGGCATTAGCATACTGTAAGTTTTAAGATCCAGCGCTCTTATCTATTCGGCTACTCTGACTTACAATTAAATTAATTAATTAATAAAATAAGTAGATGGTTGGTCGTGAATCATCTCAAAGAATCAGTTTTAACACTTAAGTCTGATGCACTGGCTTTCAGAATGTCTGAGCCCTGATTTTTTTTTTTTTTTTTTGCGCTCGCTCACTTTGAACTCAAGCGTAGTCCATACACACTGTTTACAGTAAAGATGGACTGAATTTAGCATGTGGATTAGCTTTCCCTATTAACAGTGTCTCTCGCCATCAGGCGAACCCACTCCGACTTGAGGTACTTGTATTTTACGTCCACAAGTCAAGGACGACAGGTCAACATTTTAGTCCAGCTGTCCAGTGTAAGGGTTTGACCGCTAACCTCGGCTTCAGTACAGGATGTTTAAGAACACATGTTCTTATCCATTCGGCCATGCGGACCTGCTCTGGGCCCTGATACAGGCTGGCATCCATCGGGGTCAGGCTGATGTTGAGACTTTTCTCCAGACCAGACACCAAAGCTCCACCACCACGAGGACAGCTGCAGAGCTCTCCTTCCCCTCTCCAAGCTCAGAAACCAGAGAAGTGTGCAAGACTGATACCAGAACTGCACATCTAGAGAAGTACATGCCAGGATGTACGCCAAGCAATGATTTAGCCCAGCAGATACATGCCAGGATGTAACCCAAGCCATGATTCAGCCCAGTACAACTACAAACATGTCAGGATGTAACCCAAGCCATGATTCAGCCCAGTACAAACATGTCAGGATGTAACCCAAGCCATGATTCAGCCCATCACAAACATGTCAGGATGTAACCCAAGCCATGATTCAGCCCATCACAAACATGTCAGGATGTAACCCAAGCCATGATTCAGCCCAGTACAAACATGTCAGGATGTAACCCAAGCCATGATTCAGCCCAGTACAAACATGTCAGGATGTAACCCAAGCCATGATTCAGCCCATCACAAACAGGCTGACTGAGAGAGAAAGCGACAAAGACAGAGAAACAGACAGAGAAAGAGTGAGAAACAGAGAGAGACAGAGAAAAGCAAACAGAGAGAGAGAGAGAGAAAGAGAGAGAGAGAGAGAGAGAGAGAGAGAGAGAGAGAGAGAGAGAGAGAGAGAGAGAGAGAGAGAGAGAGAGAGAGAGAGAAACAGACAGAAACACAGAAAACACAGATAGAAACAGAGTGAGTGACAGAGAAACAGACAGACAGAGACAGAGAAACAGACAGAGAGACAGAGATGTATCTCACATAACTTACCCAGTGCTTGTAAAATTTGTGATCATTGTTATCATAAACTCTGAGATATTTCTATCTGTGTAATCATACTCCTGTCTCGGATAGATCCCCAATAGGTCTCTGTATGTATCATTAATGAAGGGAATCCCAAAAATGTATTCCAAATCTTGTCCATGAGAAATACCTAAAATGAAGAAAAGACAACAGCGTTAATATCTTAAGCAACTTTGTTTTAATTTTCAGTTATGTAAATGACACATAAACAAGACAAAGGGCGGTTGAAAAGTTTTGCACTTTTCTCAGAAATAATTATGGCAGATGTGAGTGCAGAATATCACTGTAAAGACAGACTATTGGCTTAAATTTTCTAAGTATACATAGCATGCAGGTACTGCCTTGTGCATAAGAAACAGGTGGGAAATTAGTGTATGTGTTATGAAAAAATCTTTCCCATTGCAACATACGCATGTGAGATCTGTACACTTACTGAACAAGCTGAACAGCACATAAATGCTTTTGAATATAAATGTTTTAGAGTTCTAAGAATATCTTGGGTAAAGAAAAGAACAAATGCATCCATACTTCAAGTGCCTGGGAAGAGAGGAAGAGGAAGGCCAAAGAGAAGATGGGTGCAAGATGATCTCCAGATGGGTGTATCGGACGCGGAACATCTTGCTTATGATCAAGAGGTTTTCTGGAAGGTTGTTATGGGAGTGAAGTGCTGCAAAGGACATGCTACTGAATGAATGAATGAATGAATGAATGAATGAATGAATGAATGAATGAATGAATGTTATGAAAAACCATCATGGGCAAAATGGAAGCTTGCTACATAATGACATTTCTGCAGGACAAATCTGTGAAACAAACTCACAAGATGTTCTCTATATAAAAGGATGTCCCTACTGGTACAACACTGTGAAGTAAACTCACAATGAGATATTCTCTATATAAAAGGATGTCCCCTACTGAAATAAACTCACAATGAGATATTCTCTGTATAACAGATGTCCCCTACTGAAGTAAACTCACAATGAGATATTCTCTATATAAAAGGATGTCCCCTACTGAAGTAAACTCACAATGAGATGTTCTCTATATAAAAGGATGTCCCCTACTGAAGTAAACTCACAATGAGATATTGTCTATATAAAAGGATGTCCCCTACTGAAGTAAACTCACAATGAGATATTGTCTATATAAAAGGATGTCCCCTACTGAAGTAAACTCACAATGAGATATTGTCTATATAAAAGGATGTCCCCTACTGAAGTAAACTCACAATGAGATATTGTCTATATAAAAGGATGTCCCCTACTGAAGTAAACTCACAATGAGATATTGTCTATATAAAAGGATGTCCCCTACTGAAGTAAACTCACAATGAGATATTGTCTATATAAAAGGATGTCCCCTACTGAAGTAAACTCACAATGAGATATTGTCTATATAAAAGGATGTCCCCTACTGAAGTAAACTCACAATGAGATATTCTCTATATAAAAGGATGTCCCCTACTGAAGTAAACTCACAATGAGATATTGTCTATATAAAAGGATGCCCCCTACTGAAGTAAACTCACAATGAGATGTTCTCTATATAAAAGGATGCCCCCTACTGAAGTAAACTCACAATGAGATATTCTCTATATAAAAGGATGTCCCCTACTGAAATAAACTCACAATGAGATATTCTCTGTATAACAGATGTCCCCTACTGAAGTAAACTCACAATGAGATATTCTCTATATAAAAGGATGTCCCCTACTGAAGTAAACTCACAATGAGATATTGTCTATATAAAAGGATGCCCCCTACTGAAGTAAACTCACAATGAGATGTTCTCTATATAAAAGGATGCCCCCTACTGAAGTAAACTCACAATGAGATATTCTCTATATAAAAGGAAGTCCCCTACTGAAGTAAACTCACAATGAGATATTCTCTATATAAAAGGAAGTCCCCTACTGAAGTAAACTCACAATGAGATATTCTCTATATAAAAGGATGTCCCCTACTGAAGTAAACTCACAATGAGATATTTTCTGTATAACAGATGTCCCCTACTGAAGTAAACTCACAATGAGATATTCTCTATATAAAAGGAAGTCCCCTACTGAAGTAAACTCACAATGAGATATTCTCTATATAAAAGGAAGTCCCCTACTGAAGTAAACTCACAATGAGATATTCTCTATATAAAAGGATGTCCCCTACTGAAGTAAACTCACAATGAGATGTTCTCTATATAAAAGGATGTCCCCTACTGAAGTAAACTCACAATGAGATATTCTCTGAATAACAGATGTCCCCTACTGAAGTAAACTCACAATGAGATATTCTCTATATAAAAGGATGTCCCCTACTGAAATAAACACACAATGAGACATTCTCTATATAAAAGGATGTCCCCTACTGAAGTAAACTCACAATGAGATATTCTCTATATAAAAGGATGCCCCCTACTGAAGTAAACTCACAATGAGATATTCTCTATATAAAAGGATGTCCCCTACTGAAGTAAACACACAATGAGATATTCTCTATATAAAAAGATGTCCCCTACTGAAGTAAACTCACAATGAGATATTCTCTATATAAAAGGATGTCCCCTACTGAAGTAAACTCACAATGAGATATTCTCTCTGTAACAGGATGTCCCCTACTGAAGTAAACTCACGAGATGTTCTCTATATAAAAGGATGTCCCCTACTGAAGTAAACTCACAATGAGATGTTCTCTATATAAAAGGATGTCCCCTACTGAAGTAAACTCACAATGAGATGTTCTCTATATAAAAGGATGTCCCCTACTGAAGTAAACTCACAATGAGATATTCTCTATATAAAAGGATGTCCCCTACTGAAGTAAACTCACAATGAGATATTCTCTATATAAAAGGATGTCCCCTACTGAAGTAAACTCACAATGAGATATTCTCTCTGTAACAGGATGTCCCCTACTGAAGTAAACTCACGAGATGTTCTCTATATAAAAGGATGTCCCCTACTGAAGTAAACTCACGAGATGTTCTCTATATAAAAGGATGTCCCCTACTGAAGTAAACTCACAATGAGATGTTCTCTATATAAAAGGATGTCCCCTACTTGTATAACACAGTGAAGTAAACTCACAATGAGATGTTCTCTATATAAAAGGATGTCCCCTACTGGTATAGCACGGTGAAGTAAACTCACAATGAGATGTTCTCTATATAAAAGGATGCCCACTACTGGTATGACACTGTGAAGTAAACTCACAAGAGAGAACCAGTTAAACAAATACGAGCATATCTCCATGACCTACCTCTCCATAGGGGGTTGTAGTTGTTCCAAGAATTGTATTCAAACACATAGAAGAACACAGTGGAGGTGAACACATGGGAGTCCAGGGTAGCAATCATTGCAGCACCAAACATGTAGTCTCCCATCATCTAGGAAACGGAAGCAATAATAATCACACTCATTAAAACAGAAACAATAATAATCAAAACCTTTAACTGATCCAGTTCCCCCAGAGATTCTGATCCATGCCTTAGGAGTTTCTGATCCTATCTCTCAGGAATTTATGATCAATACCTCAGGAGTTTCTGATTCTATCTCTCAGGAGTTTCTGATCCTATCTCTCAAGAGTTTCTGATCCATACCTCAGGAGTTTCTGATCCTATCTCTCAGGAGTTTCTGATCCTATCTCTCAGGAGTTTCTGATCCTATCTCTCAGGAGTTTCTGATCCTATCTCTCAGGAGTTTCTGATCCTATCTCTCAGGAGTTTCTGATCCTATCTCTCAGGAGTTTCTGATCCTATCTCTCAGGAGTTTCTGATCCATACCTCAGGAGTTTCTGATCCATACCTCAGGAGTTCTGATCCTATCTCTCAGGAGTTTCTGATCCTATCTCTCAGGAGTTTCTGATCCATACCTCAGGAGTTTCTGATCCTATCTCTCAAGAGTTTCTGATCCTATCTCTCAGGAGTTTCTGATCCTATCTCTCAGGAGTTTCTGATCCTATCTCTCAGGAGTTTCTGATCCTATCTCTCAGGAGTTTCTGATCCTATCTCTTAGGAGTTTCTGATCCTATCTCTCAGGAGTTTCTGATCCATACCTCAGGAGTTTCTGATCCTATCTCTCAGGAGTTTCTGATCCTATCTCTCAGGAGTTTCTGATCCATACCTCAGGAGTTTCTGATCCATAATTCAGGAGTGTCTAATCCAATAACTCAGGAGCTTCTGATCCAGTTCTCCAGGGTTTCTTATCAAGTCCACCCCGGAGCTTCTGATCCAGTCCCCCCAGAGTTTCTCATTCATACCTCAGGAGTTTCTGATCCAGTACCTCAGAAGTTTCTGATCCAGTAACTCATGAGTTTCTGATCCAGTTCCTCAGAGTTTCTGATCCAGTCCACCCAGGAGTTTCTGATCCATTCCATCACAAAGTTTCTGATCCAGTCCCCCCAGAGTTTCTCATTCATACCTCAGAGTTTCTGATCCAGTACCTTAGAAGTTTCTGACCCTGTCATTCAGGCTTCTACATACAAAGAATAATAATCACATTTCTGTGTTCTAATTAGTTAGTTAGGCGACAGATCATCCTCACTGCACATCAAACCATTCAGTCCATAAGTGCTCGGATCCCCTCCTCAGCAAATCCTGCAGTGTGTAGCGGCTAACGACACCAATTCTGTGTTGGTTTATCAATCTTCTTTGGCTTCCTGCGTAGTGTTCTTGTTTGGTCACACCTTTTTTGATTTGCTGTTCTGGCAGTCTGATCATGGTTGTAGATTCGCAGTCATCACTTGGTTCTTGCACAAATCTTACTTCTCGTGGAGCATTCAGAATGTCAGCCTGGTCCATGGCGTGTCCGCTCTCTACATTAGCATTACCTGCGAGCTTGTCAGCCCGCTCATTTCCTTGTACTCCCGCATGCCCTGGCACAAAGATGAAACTAATCTTTTTCAGCCGAGACCATTCCAGAGACAGCAACCACACTCTTCGGATCCACCCCATCTCTATCCTCTTGAGCCTGCTCATTGAGTCGCTAAGGAAACATGCCTTATTGAATGTCTGTGTCTCGAGCCATGTTATTGCTTTACTTACTGCCATGACTTCCATAGTCAGGCTGCTTGTGGTCTCAACAAAAGCACCAAAGTCCTCCTTCACAATTCATACCATCATTTCTGTGTTCATGTATCTTCACCCGAAAACAGCAATAACCACTTACATTTGAATACTTCAGGGAAACTATGACGTTGTTAATTCTGCAGAACTGTGGCAAACTATGGCAAGAAATGCCAAGAGAAATAAAGCTGGATGGCCAAAAATGGTAGCAAGATGGAGTATTAGCAATATAACTGACCCAGAACATGAAGGACCAAGAAGAAGAAGAAGAAGAAGAAGGAGTAGAAGAAGAAGAAGAAGAAGAAGAAGAAGAAGAAGAAGAAGAAGAAGAAGAAGATGAAGAAGAAGAAGAAGAAGAAGAAGAAGAAGAAGAAGAAGAAGAAGAAGAAGAAGAAGAAGAAGAAGAAGAAGAAGAAGAAGAAGAAGAAGAAGAAGAAGGGTGGTCGGTGGACGGTGGTGGGTGGTGGGTGGTGGTGATGATGATGATGAGAGCCAATATCTGTGAAAATGTACCTCAATCAGCTTATTGCATATCCAGGTTTGGTTGGTGGTCTGTGGCCAATATGTATACTGAAACTCTAGGGCATCGTAGAGAGCATTTTTATCCTTGATATCACGGTATCTGATAAACTCATCCAGAATATTCTGGAACTGAGTCTTTGTGACTCCATCAATCATATTTGGAAGACTTGCTGCAAAGTTAAACAAAACAACAAATTATTTTAAAGAATTATGGATTATTTTGTAAAATTGGCTGACTATTGAGAAATTATTTGGAAGTTGCAGTGATATGGGTTTATAGAAGAATGATGACAATGCCATTGTTAGATCAAAAATGCAATGAAGATATCTCTGAAGAGTTAACTCATTTAGCAAACTGGTTACTTGCATCAGAATTAGAAAATCAACATTCTTTAGACTTGTCAAGAGAAGGAGAAAGTTGGTGTAGGTCATGACAAAGGAAAAGTTGGAGAGGAGAAGGCAAAGGGGGAGATCGAGTGAGAGAGAATGCTGGAAAGTTTGAAATCATAGCATGGAGGAAAACGATATCAGACATGATTGGTAGTGTACAAAACAGGCTGTGGATAGACATTATGACTAACACCACACAACTTCATAGCTTTACAAGTCAGGCAACCATTTTTGTCAAGACTAAAGACAAGAAAATTAAACTTGCACTATGTTCCAAGAGACATCAAGCATGCACTATGTTGTACGGATATTAAACATGCATTATGTTGTATGGGAAATTAAACAATCACTATGTAGCCACTACGAGTCAGGTTCTCCTAATTTTACTTGGAGATTTTTTTCCGGTGACTTTTGGTTATTTGTTTTTGTGTCTTCTATAATAGGACATTACACGTACACTTGATGTTAAATTTCTCAATTATTTAAAACATACACTGATTACTTGATATAGGTTTCCCCTCCATGCTTTATGTTCTGTACTTCTCGCGCTTCTGGAATCCTTGTTATACCGGAAAACAAAGCTGCCTATTCTAAGTGGTAAGTAAATCCTTAAATACTGTTTTATAAGACGTGATCCATTGTTCTACTATGTATTATTAAATGTAGCATCCATTTTTACGCATATTTTGTAACTTTTGAGCATTTAAGTTGGCAATTAATCTCACACTGAAATTAAGAAGATCACATACTGTAATGTGATATTTCAATGGTGAGAGATAGCAGTTTTCCTTGTCATACTCCAGCTATGACCATTTCCTATTGTTATGGAAATATTCAGAGCGACTCCAATGATAATGAATGCATGTTTACATTCAACACCCATTATTGTATTTATGTGTAATTTTTCATCACTCTACACGGACCATATCGATGATAATTTTGCAACTTTCCAACAGGACTTCTTTTGTCAAAATGCATTTACACTGGCGGCCTTATGCTGGCGGCTTTGCGCTGACAGACTGCGCGTGCAGAATGACGTCATCACAGCATGACGTGGAGGTGTATATATCTGTGTGTGCGTGTGTATGTATATAAACTTGCAGCAGTTATCTTTCCCTTAGTTAGAAACATTGGCAGTTGTAATCTCCCTTGGTGTCTGTGTTACCAACAGTGGCGCAAGTGTGTAGGTAGGTCACACTTTTCCAAAGAGTCAAAATTGTATTTTGCTCTTTGTTCATATTAAATGATAAACTGACACACAAACATTAATATCTCCGTTTAGAATTGACCTACAGACTTGAATAAGGTACCGTTAGATTTTTTTTTTTAAAGAGGTATCCAACTATGCAGGTTGCATAATTAAAAATCAATTTAGAAAATGTTACTGAAGTGGCTACACTATGCTGCAAGGGAAATTAAACACGCACTATCTTGTAAGGGAAATTACACTTGCACTATGTTGTATCGGACATTAAACATGCATTATGCTGCAAGGGAAATTAAATATGCAATATGTTGTATGGGAAATGAAACGTGCACTATGTTGTATGGAAAATTAAACATGCACTATGTTGTATGGGAAATTAAATATGCACTATGCTGCAAGGGAAATTAAACACGCACTATCTTGTAAGGGAAATTACACTTGCACTATGTTGTATGGGAAAGTAAACATGCACTATATTTTAAGGGAAATTCAACTTGCACTATGTTGTAAGGGAAATTCAACTTGCACTATGTTGTAAGGGAAATTAAACATGCACTACGTTGTAAGAGAAATTAAATTAGATGTAAGGGAAATTAAATTAGATGTTGTAAGAGAAATTAAACTAGATGTTGTAAGGGAAATTAAATTAGATGTTTTAGGGGGAATTAAACTTGCAGTATGCTGTAAACTCCAATGTACTGACAGTTTATTGCCACGCTGTTGATAGCAGTAAGCCCAACAATACTACTATGGAAAGCATTACCATCAGGCTAAAGAAACTACAGATGGGAACCTTATGTTAGGAAAAACTCACCATCATTAATAAGGAATTAGTAAGAAAAAAGACAACTTTACGCTGGAGAAATCTGAGGACTAGGGAGATTTTTTAAATTGAAATAACAACCAAATTTCTAAATGACATCTATAACAGTGGGAACATTCATGATGACCAACTAAAATCCATATTCAGAGCTCTGCCAAAAAGACCAGGTGCTGTAGAATGTGAAGGTCATTGCACAATAAGATTTTTGAGTTATATGACAAAGCGATTACTAAGAATAATTATGAGAATAAAAAATCAGAATAAGTGAAAATTAGTTGTGAACAATGTGGATCTGTAAAGTGAAAGGGCACAAGCAATGTCCTATATATTCTCAGGACACTATTAGAAAGAGATTATAGATCAAAACAGATTTATACTTATGCATTAAGTACTACATAAAGGAATTTGCTCATGTGAAACGTTAGGATAATATAATCAATCCACTAGAAAAATTAAACATTGATAGCAAAGATCTTCGAATAAATAAAGAACATCTATTGGCAGTAAATAACAGCTATAAAAATCAACAACCATTTAGGAACATTAAGTGCATAAAAAAGATGTTAGACAAGGATGTGTACTGAACCCTGATTTTGTTTTCATTATGCAATGAGCATCTAATGAGATTTTTAGAATTATGCCAGGTATCATATGCTGATGACACCATCCTGATAGCAAAAGTCAGAGAAAAAAAAGTATAGAAAATTAGGGGTATAGAGGTAATAAAAAGTGAAAGAGCCACAACTTGAATAATAGGAAGACAGATGGTAATCTTATATATAAAAAAGGATGTGTGTGTGTGTATGTCCTTTATGCGTTCGCGAACGGTCCATCCCATTGAGATGAAATTTTCTACACGTCTTCCTCTCATTCCCGTGCTGCCAACTGTGATATTTATTTAGTGTAAAATCGGATACTTACTTAATATTATTTAATTTTTCATTTTTCATTATAATTTCTATATAGCAAGGGGACTTAACTCTAGAAAAGTTATTTCAAGGGGCATAACTTTTCTGTATACCTTATAGTCATATTGTTGCATCGTTTTCAAAGATTTATAAACTCTTTGTCTATAGTTATGTACAGGCATATGAGTTATAATAAATAATGATACAATCTTTAAGGCATTTTCAAAGTTTTCATAAAAATAATGCATAACATTGTAACTCATCTTTTTATGCTTAAGAAGTTATCTACAGTCATGTAGGTGATTAGAAACAGTTTTCATTCAAAGTAATGGATGGTCTCCTCCTCCTCCCTCCTCCTCCATCTCCCTCCTCCTCCTCCTCTTGCGTTCTTCTCCTCCCTCCTTCTCCCTCCTCCTCCCCTCCTCCTCCTAATCCCTCCTATTCCTCCCTACGCCTCCTCCTCCTTCCTCCTCCTCCTCTCTCCGCCTATCTCTTCCTCCCTCCTCCACCTCCCTCTTCCTCCTCCCAGCTCCTACTCCTCCTTTTTCTTCTTCTGCTGCCGCCGCTCCATTTACCCAAGTTAATTGTTGGGGAAGATGTAAAGATCTTTCAAGTGCTCTGTCTAATGCTTTTTGTAAGTTGGTCTTCGTTTATCTAAGGTTGTTCTAACTGCAACCAATAAATGATTAGACAGACAGGCAGACAGACAGACAGAGAGGGAGGGACAGACAGACAGACAGACAGACAGTCGGGAACGGGAACGGGAGCTTATATGACTACTTATATGAATTAAATGAGATGCTCCACACCAGGAGCTGGGCGATGCCGGGCCGGGTCAGACAGACAGACAGACAGACAGACAGACAGACAGACAGACAGATAGTCGGGAATGGGAACGATAACTTATATGAATACTTATATGACTACTTATATGAATTAAATGAGATGCTCCCCACCAGGGACTGGGCGAAGCCGGGCCGGGTCAGCTAGTATCAAATAAATGTTCATACCTAAATATACAATTCAAGTCAATGATATTAATTTGAGGCAAGTACAGAAATTCAAGTATCAAGACACATGGATAATATCAGATGGAAGATGTATAACAGAGATATAGAACAGAATAGGACATGCAAAAACTGCATTTTATAAAATGAAGAATATTTTATGCAATAAGTCATTGTCATTGGAGATTAGAAGAAGAAATTTTGCTTTTTACATAGAAACAGTTTTAAAATATAGTTGTGAATCCTGGACAAATAATAAACAAGCAAACATGTCACTGGAGATCATGAGAATGTGCTTTTACATAGGAATGATGAAAATTCTTTCAATTGACAACATGAGTAATCTAAATATATTTTGAAAGATGCTAAAACAAAGACGACTTATCGCAAACATCAAAAAGAGGCAATCATCATTCTTTGGCCACATAATAAGAAGAGAAAAACTGGAACATGTGACAACTGGACAGATTTGTTGAATGAGAGACAGGGGAAGACAATGAGAGAATATTCTTGGCAACCTTTCATAAAGGCATGAAAAGGTGTCAGCATACGAATTGATACAGATGTTGGAAATTGGAAGAAACACCAAGAAACATGATGCCAGACAACAATATGATGATGATTAAACAGATGGATCAACTCAATGAAGATTTTTAAAATGTTGAAATATGCAGAAATTAACAGAATGTGCTACAAAATAATCATAGTAAAACACATCTTCCTGGTGGTACAAGATACTACATTTCCATAAAACATTATATACAAACTGATCATAGTTAAAACTACCAAAGAGAAACATACGTATAAAATAAGCTCCTTCATTTAAGACCATCCCTGCTAGAAGAGGTATCTTCAGCTGTCTAAGTTGTCTCCTCATATCTGCAGGTGGATCCGGTAAGAAAGCATAGTTAACCCCAACAATAGCTCCATCCACAACAGGTGCCCAAGGGTTTCCTATTTTTCCAGACTGAAAAACGTGGAAAAGAATAAACATTTAGTCAGAGGTAGGACAAAGAAACAAATGATACGTAGCTCAGGTATTTTTTCTCTGCTTAACAAACCTGCAATACTTTTCACAAGCATACAATATTTCTACCTTTTATTTATCTTCAACAATATTTCAGACCAGACTTCATTACCAGATATGTCAGATCTCCCTCTATATTGTCCTCTCAATATCCTCTAGATCTCCCTCTATATTGTCATCCCAACATCTTCTAGATCTCCCTCTGTATTGTCCTCCCAACATCCTCTAGATCTCCCTCTATATTGTCCTCCCAACATCTTCTAGATCTCCCTCTATATTGTCCTCCCAACATCTTCTAGACCTCCCTCTATATTGTCCTCTCAAAATCCTCTAGATCTCCCTCTATACTGTCCTCCCAACATCTTCTAGATCTCCCTCTATATTGTCCTCCCAACATCTTCTAATTCTCCCTCTATATTGTCCTCTCACTATCTTCTAGATCTCCCTCTATATTGTCCTCCCAAAATCTTCTAGATCTCCCTCTATATTGTCCTCCCAACATCTTCTAGATTTTCATCAATTTTGTCCTCCTGAGAAATTCATCAACATCAACCCTACCCCCGAATATCCTGACCTCCCATTCTTTGAGATTTACTATAAAACGTATTCATTCATTCAATATCGGATGAGGAAGACTGTGCTTTAGAAGAGTTTTACTAGAGTGCAATGATGAATTATAAACGAGTTCGTACCAACATAGAAACTCGAGCGGAGGCATTGACAATCTGCTCAAAGCTCCTGTAGTATCGCAGGCAATCCATCATCTGTTGTGAATCACTTGTTGGACATCCTACTTCTGCACACAGGCGACGGGCATATTCAACTGAATCTGCTGTTCTTATAACTGCCCACTCGCTCATTTCAGACCCACTTAGCATAATGGCTTGGTTGAAGAGGTCTAAAATGCAAAATCAGAACATTTTCAAAGCAATTACAAACATGAAAATCAGGTTATAATAAGTTTGAATAGAAAATATAAAATAATATTAAGGTACATTTATTCTTAACTGATTAAGTCTCACAAGTCACATACTGTGGTTCTCAAGTCAGCTGAGTTGAGTTGAGTTGAGTTGAGTTGAGTTGAGTCAAGAACCAACATCACTGCACTCAGGACATTCCCATACATGCTCACTCCCCTCGTTCTCAGGTCAGCTTCTAATGCACACAAAGCACTGATTGTGGCATTCTTTGTTAACATATTAAAAATTTTACCATCTCCTTTAAACTCTTGCAAAGCAAATTCCTAATAAATTCTCAGTTGTATTTTTGTCAAATCTTGTGTGTTGATCACTATTGAACAAGGATTTTGTTTGTAATCCAAAGAAATTTGGATTAACTTTTTTTTTATTGGCTTGTAGGCTGAATACTTTACAACATTAAAAATGAAAAGATATTTTCTTTGTATTAAAATGTTTACATTACACAATGACTAATTTAGGAGGAGGAGGAGGAGCAGAAGAAGAAGTAAAAGACATCACAGCATTATCTATCTGAAGATGAATATCCTTGTCATTTGTTTCCTTTCTCAACCTGAGAATATTTCGGTTCACATTTTATGATTCAGTGAACAGGACATTAAATTTACGAAACAAATACATGTTTCTATCATAAATGGGACATGTGAAATTCAAAATAAGTTCACTTTTATTTTGACAATGGATCATTGCATGCTCATCAAAGAATAAATACAGAATCAGCTAAAGTACTCCAATGAAAATTAATAAGCTCTCACAGAATCAGCTAAAATACTCCAGGAAAAGTGCTTAAGCTTTCACAGAATCAGCTGCAGTACTGAGGGAGTTCTTTTTCGTCTCATTTTTATTTACTCAGAATCAGCCAGTACCTGAATTTTTTGTTTTCTGCATGTCTACTGCTGATCCTGCAGGTTTCCTGAAAGTTTCCAAATAGTTTGACATCATCGGTTGTTTCATCCTACCAAAGAATAGACCTTACTTAGCTGTATTTGGTACAAAGTTCTAATATACGTTCTGCTGTCTGAGGTACACATTGCCGTCGAACCTATCGTTATCTTTGTATGCATGAGTTTATTGAATCTGTTAGGTCTGGTTCCAAGTCTAAAGATAGTAACTTATCAAGTTGTGTCTAACAGATAATAGTCATCCTTTGGTAGAAAAGGTTACTTTCTGAGCGTACTTTATTAGATTTTTAAAAAGTAATATGTGAATAGGAAGTCTGGTTGTTTTGTCCTGGCACTTTCATTGGTCAGTTTGTTAGCTCTCTTATTTCCTGATATACCATGTGATAGAATACTTATACCATGTGATAGAATACTGTTAGTAGTTTTTTTAAAAATTAGTACAGTATATGTTTTTATTGTGTGTGTATTTTCTATTTTCGCGTAGTGTGAAATCAGAATAATAAATGTGCAGTTATATATTTTTCACCATTGCAAGCCGACTGTTTATTTCTGCAGTAATACCTCCTGGCTATATATCACACCTTTACTTCCTAAGACTTTTCCTGGTGCCCATTTTAGGCTGGATCGACCTGGAAGCCTAGGTCAAATGTTAACATTTGAATCCACCCTGATGTGGAACAAACACAAGAACACCAGGCAGGCAGGCATCTACCATGGCTATTTTTTAAAACATATTTCATCTTATTTTTAAATTCTGACAATTTAATTAATTGCTCAAGGGTATTTTTTATGGTGATATAACAGGTCAGCAGGCATCTATCACTGTTGTCTTTTTAACATATTTCATCTTATTTTTAAATTCTGATAATTTAATTTATTGCTCAAGGATATTTTTCTATGGTGACATGACAGTCTATACTCACTAACACTTCTTGGAGACAAAATATGCATCCCGACGCTGGCTGCCCCAGCACTTTGGCCCATGAGTGTGATTCTGTCTGGATTCCCACGGAATGACCTAATTGTTTTCTTCACAAACTGCAATGCCTTGACCTGGTCAAACATCCCATAATTTCCAGGTGAGTAGCGGTCGCCGGTGCTGAGAAATCCTGAGTTAAAAATTAATCAAACTTGCAAAATTAATTCAGTGATGAATGACTGGTTTGAGAAACAATATAAAGCAATAATACTATAGCTGTGTCAGTCTCTCTGGCCGAGGGGTTACAACACTTTCTCCGTAATCCCGTTTATCACCAGAGTCTTGTAGCGGGCGAGAACTGGGAGCGGTTCTACCCCCGCTGGTGACTTGCGGGATAACCGAGCCGGCCGCTCAGAAAGCAATGGCAAACTACTGAGCGTAATCTTGCCAAGAAATCAACAGACAGCTGAAAGATGCTACTGTTGACAGCGATGTCCTGTAAAGGATATGCAAATTAAAGAAAAAAACAAACTATAGCTGTAGAGGCAGATGACTAATAATAGTTGTACTGCAAAATCAGAGGGATGAAATAGGAGCACATTGAGCAAGTCCAATTATTATGTATGTGTAATGTAGTTATGTCTATCATATATTATTCTATTTCTATTTCTTTTGTTTGTGGGTGCTTGCTCACTTTGAACTCAAGCGTAGTATATACACATGTTACTACTAGGATACAGGACTGATTTTTGAATGTGGATTAGCTTTCCCTATTAACACTACACAGGAGGCCAAAGAAGATTGATATACCAACACAGAACTGGCGTCATTAGCCGCTGCACGCTGTAGGATTTGCTGAGGAGGGAATCCGAGCACTTATGGACTGAATGGTCCAATGTGCAATGAGGATGATCTGTCGACTAACTAACTAACTAACATTAAGTGTCCCTTGCCATCAGGCGAACCCACTCCGACTTCAGAGGTACTTGTAATTTACGTCCCCAAGTCAAGGACGATAGGTCAACATTTTAGTCCAAGTGTCCAGTGTAGGGGTTGAACCTTTACCTCGGCATCAGCACACTGGATGTTTAAAAACATGTGTTCTTATCCATTCAGCCATGCTGACCTCCTCACTTTGTCTTTTCAATAACCATTACTCCTGTTTTACTGTCATTCAGAGGAGAAGGGAACAAGGGGAAGGCAAAGAAGTAAATACCTGGGTGGCTTGGCCAGTGGTATGGTCGAGACAAGAACACATGACTCTGGTGATCATGTGAGATGACGAAACATGACCGCCCACGCTTATCGGCATGGTACATCATGATGATGATATTGTAAGGGAAATTAAACATGCCCTATGTTGTTCTTTGTTTTGACTTTCTGCTGTGATTATATCCATCATTTTCTTAACTGCATTTCATTTTCAGTGACTAAAGTCTACCATGCTCATTTTTTTAAAAGAAACAAGAGGCTGCATGAGTTTCTTGGATTTTTAATGTATCTTTCAGGACTTTATGCATCGTCATGCATCATGGAGAATCTTTCTTTCTTGAAGTTTTCAGTTAATGTTAAAGGTCAGTTTTTTGCAAATAGTTTTTGCACTATCATCATCATGTGCCTAACCAGCTGGCATATGCAATCATGTCTCTCCACAGATCTCATTTCTTGATACTCTGGATTAACTCTGCTGATGATATCCCTCCTAGCCAGCTGGCATATGCATTCATGCCTCTCCACAGATCTCGTTCCTTGATACTCTGGATTAACTCTGCTGATGATATCCCTCCTAGCCAGCTGGCATATGCAATCATGTCTCTCCACAGATCTCGTTCCTTGATACTCTGGATTAACTCTGCTGATGATATCCCTCCTAGCCAGCTGGCATATGCAATCATGTCTCTCCACAGATCTCGTTCCTTGATACTCTGGATTAACTCTGCTGATGATATCCCTCCTAGCCAGCTGGCATATGCAATCATGTCTCTCCACAGATCTCGTTCCTTGATACTCTGGATTAACTCTGCTGATGATATCCCTCCTAGCCAGCTGGCATATGCAATCATGCCTCTCCACAGATCTCGTTCCTTGATACTCTGGATTAACTCTGCTGATGATATCCCTCCTAGCCAGCTGGCATATGCATTCATGCCTCTCCACAGATCTCGTTCCTTGATACTCTGGATTAACTCTGCTGATGATATCCCTCCTAGCCAGCTGGCATATGCATTCATGCCTCTCCACAGATCTCGTTCCTTGATACTCTGGATTAACTCTGCTGATGATATCCCTCCTAGCCAGCTGGCATATGCATTCATGCCTCTCCACAGATCTCGTTCCTTGATACTCTGGATTAACTCTGCTGATGATATCCCTCCTAGCCAGCTGGCATATGCAATCATGTCTCTCCACAGATCTCGTTCCTTGATACTCTGGATTAACTCTGCTGATGATATCCCTCCTAGCCAGCTGGCATATGCATTCATGCCTCTCCACAGATCTCGTTCCTTGATACTCTGGATTAACTCTGCTGATGATATCCCTCCTAGCCAGCTGGCATATGCAATCATGTCTCTCCACAGATCTCATTTCTTGATACTCTGGATTAACTCTGCTGATGATATCCCTCCTAGCCAGCTGGCATATGCAATCATGTCTCTCCACAGATCTCGTTCCTTGATACTCTGGATTAACTCTGCTGATGATATCCCTCCTAGCCAGCTGGCATATGCAATCATGTCTCTCCACAGATCTCGTTCCTTGATACTCTGGATTAACTCTGCTGATGATATCCCTCCTAGCCAGCTGGCATATGCAATCATGTCTCTCCACAGATCTCGTTCCTTGATACTCTGGATTAACTCTGCTGATGATATCCCTCCTAGCCAGCTGGCATATGCAATCATGTCTCTCCACAGATCTCATTTCTTGATACTCTGGATTAACTCTGCTGATGATATCCCTCCTAGCCAGCTGGCATATGCATTCATGCCTCTCCACAGATCTCGTTCCTTGATACTCTGGATTAACTCTGCTGATGATATCCCTCCTAGCCAGCTGGCATATGCAATCATGTCTCTCCACAGATCTCGTTCCTTGATACTCTGGATTAACTCTGCTGATGATATCCCTCCTAGCCAGCTGGCATATGCAATCATGTCTCTCCACAGATCTCGTTCCTTGATACTCTGGATTAACTCTGCTGATGATATCCCTCCTAGCCAGCTGGCATATGCAATCATGTCTCTCCACAGATCTCGTTCCTTGATACTCTGGATTAACTCTGCTGATGATATCCCTCCTAGCCAGCTGGCATATGCATTCATGCCTCTCCACAGATCTCATTTCTTGATACTCTGGATTAACTCTGCTGATGATATCCCTCCTAGCCAGCTGGCATATGCATTCATGCCTCTCCACAGATCTCGTTCCTTGATACTCTGGAGTAACTCTGCTGATGATATCCCTCCTAGCCAGCTGGCATATGCATTCATGCCTCTCCACAGATCTCGTTCCTTGATACTCTGGATTAACTCTGCTGATGATATCCCTCCTAGCCAGCTGGCATATGCATTCATGCCTCTCCACAGATCTCATTTCTTGATACTCTGGATTAACTCTGCTGATGATATCCCTCCTAGCCAGCTGGCATATGCATTCATGCCTCTCCACAGATCTTGTTCCTTGATACTCTGGAGTAACTCTGCTCCACCATCTTGACTTGTCGCTGCATCTTCTGCCCCTGATCATTTCAGTCCTCAACTTGTTTTCCCATGCCTCTTTTCTCTATATATAACACAAGAACTGTTTGCTTCTTTCTTATAGTTGTATTTAATGTACTACTTTCATGTGCCTTTCCCAGGCACTCCTTATTAGTTTCTCTGGCACTACATGTTCACATGTCTCAAAAACCACATCTTTGTTGCTTCCAAGCTTTTTAATTTGTTCACTCACATTCCAGTATTCACCACCATACTGTAAACCAGGTTATATATACCATTTCAGTGCTCTCTGACATTCAATGGAAGTGACTTAAAGTTTTAAGTCTTAGCTTATTGCATAAGATACTTTTAATTTTCTGAAACGTAAACTATACTGACACAAATACTTACAAACTATTACATCATGACAACACAAAACACAAAATTCTGTACAATTTACTGGCCATAAATCAAGGCTTATGCTTGGAAGTATTGGTCTTGAATGTTGGCCTGCTATCCTATAAGAGCAGGGGTAGAAAAATCCTGGTGCCTGAAAATTGTTACCTGGCGCCTGAATTTTCAAATTCAGTTCTAGAAATATATACTTTTAAAATAAATATTTCGAGTTTACTTTTATAAATTTCCAATAGTTGTTTTTAAAATGAGTACAGTGTATGCTATTTTTGCTGTATACGTCTTTTCAGTTCCCATATATTGTGAAATCAGAATAATAAACGTGCCATTATGCACGTTTGAGCCAAGTTTTTATTTCCGTAGTGATGTCTTACATTACCGTTAATGGTAAAGGTCTACCCCATATATCATTATTGAGGCACAGATGTTCTGATGACAACTATACAAATGTTGTGATAACAAACACGAAAGTGTTCAGATGACAACTGAGACGAGAGATACTGCCTATGACTGTAATGAAAACAAGCTGCCAAACTAACCTAGTGCATTCAGCCTGTAGTTTATAACCACCACCACAACAAATCTCTCAGCCAAGAAAACACCTGGCCACTGTCTGGATGCTCCCATGATGAAACCGCCGCCATGAACAAACACAAGAACTGGATACAGATTTGGAGATGCTGACTGAGCTTCTGATGTGATCTACAAGCATACGCAAAATGTAAATGAATCAACTGTGGTTATAAATAAGTATAGTCCGCAATAAACCCTTTTACTTGTATGAGGTAAATTAGGCATATTATGCCAGGTCCATATTTCTATTGACCCAAGCGCATTCAGTTGGTGATGTGGTTAGCTTCATGTCAACTGCCTTTACTTCCCATGACATCTCCTGGTATCCATTTTAAGCTGCGTCAACCTGGAAGCCCATAAAATCTTGTTAATCCACCCAGATGTGGATTCGAAACCATGAAATTAATCATAGACATAAATAACTGATACTGTAACTGTTGATTTAAACTGACTGATTTCAACAGGATCATTTTGATTATGGGCAACACCGTTATTATAGACAGAAATGTGTCTGCACAGTTTATAACTAAGAATATTATATGATACAGAAATGTGGACACTAGACAAGCAATTAAAACATCAAACTGAGGCTTCGGAAATGTATGTAAAGAGAAAGATAGGTCATATTTCATAATAAAAATATTTTGGGCACACTAAAAGACATCACAGCTGGTGTGTTACTGGAGTCCATGAAGAAAGCAAAGAACAGCAACACTGTAACCTACTATGCATGTCATAAGAGGCATCCGTTGGTAAGGATGACTGTCACGCCCTTGTCAGGGCCCATTTCCCACTGGTCCAAGCCTGACATCCAGTTCACACCTGTGGCTCCTTGTAGCTGTCAGCACGTGACAGCGGCTACCTCCTGGACAATGGCTGTGACAGGCCGGCAAAACCAGACAAGGGTAACCAATTCGGCGTCAAACAAATTGATGAACTAGGGTTTGCCTGCACCTGTATTCGTCTCCAGTCATTTTAACTTGTCTTATCCCTGGATTCAGATGGACTAGGCAAGAGAGGGTGGTAGACAAATTGCGCAACCCTTCCTCACTTTAATCCAATTGATCACGCAAGTCATTCTTCATCAAACATTTTGAGCCGAAATAGGCCTTACCAGCCATGTTAGAACTCATGGCTACGAACTTTGAACCTCACTGGATGAAATGAATGGTCATCATCATTCTTGACGGACAAACACCATAAGAGGCAATCAAGGTGGACTGGCATGAGGCCAACTACCTCACTCTGTAGAAAACTTTAGCTACCAAACTCCAACCAATCATAATTAAGTATACAAAAGACGTTGACTGAGGGATTGTGCTCTTTTGGGAGCTGAAAGGTAGGAGGTGGAGGTGGGCAAAGAGAAGGAGGAATGCCATGTTTATCATGGCCTGCTGAAAAGTTTCTTGAACTCTTGTCATTTCTCCTGTTTCTGCTCAATGTGTCTGCAATATCCTGTGTCCATCTTCATGTTGGTCAATGTCTCCCTCTTCTTCTGGAAACCCTGCTTTGTCCAAGCCACCGTGACAATATGGACAAAGTATTTCTGTTGTGAAGACATGACACTGTTCATGAGTCAGTTTTACTCAGTGTTCAGATCTTGTAGAATATCAGTGATTCTCTTCTTGGTCCATGATATTCTAGGAATGTTTCTGAAACATTTAAGCTCACAAGCAGCAAATTTCTTTTTAGTGATTGTAAAGCTACGAGCCTTATCCTAGTGTGAGGAAATGCAACCTAAAGGCTAAATGTGATGGCAGGGCAGACCAGGCCCAAAGCCTTGGCTGGCAACTGATCTAGGATAGAAGCTCCAATGTTATAAAAGGAATGATTTCCGAAGCAACGGAGTGTGTGATTTGTGCTCAACACCTTTAACAGCCAGAGGGAGAAGCGACTCTACGCTGGCTGTTGAACAAGGGGAAAGAGCGCATATGGGAATGTCCTGAGTGCAGTGATGTCAGTTCTTAGCTCAACTCAACTGAAGCTCCAATAGTTGGACAGTTCAGAGTATTGCTATGCTGATCCCGCAGTTTGTCTTATTCCAGATATATTGATGTTACCTTTCCTTTGGAGTAAACTAGGCAGGCCAAGAGAGGGAGCTTGCTGCATGGGCAACACATGGTCTCCACAGTTCAGCCCAGGCTTTGTGCTATGGAGAGGTTAACTCCATCCCTGGTACCCACCATGGGTTGTAGTTATTATGTCTTTTTTTAAAGCACAATGTAACAAACTAGTGTCTGTCAAGACAGCAAGGTGTCAGTGCCTGCAAAATTGTCCATGATTCACATCCACAGGAGAGAGCTAAAGATCACAAGTACAATTTGCTGGATAATTTACTAATAACAACAATAGCAATTAAAATATAAAATGATACCAACATTCGGGGTGTAAATATCCAAATAAAGGCAGTCCTCGGACACGTCACTGAAACCCCACACTGTCTCCTTGACCAGCCAGGGCATCTGAGGGCAGGCAGGCTTGTATTTTGTTGCATCGTATGTTCCGTACCAGTATGGGTCTTCATCCGGATTCTAAAATACATGGAAATTTAAACTGGTTACTGCTGAAGATGAAGTAGAAATGGAAATGAGTAAAATGGGGAGGACATGGATTGAGCTGCATGATGTAGCTAAAGATATGTCAAGTTTAAACTGACGGTGTTGAAAGAGTTGGTTAAGGACCGATAGGGGATAAAGGACCGATAGGGGATAAAGGAGGAGAGAAAACTGCTGAAGATGAAATAAAATTACTTCATTCGCATTTTAGGAAGATTGTGACGACTTTTTAATAATTGTAATTTGTTATATAATGAGATCTACAGAAAATATGCCAGGGATCCTGGTTGGTGGATATAATATAAATAACTTACGTTATGCTGACGACACCGTCTTAATAGCAACATGTCAGAACAATCTACAGGAAATGACAGATACAGTGGTTGTAGAAAGTGAAAGAAGGGGCCTTAGTTTGAATAATAAAAAGACAGAAGTTATGGTGATATTAAAGAAACAATATTGTGCCTAATTTTGCAATTACAGTACATGACGTCATTTTTGGGCATGTTCAGAAATTAAGATATCTAGGCACATAGATAACATCAGATGGAAGATGCATCACTCAGATAAAGAGCAGAATAGGACAAGCAAAAACTGCATTCTATAAAATGAAAAATGTTTTGTGCAATAAGTCTTTGTCCTTGAAAGTCAGGAAAAGTGTTCTTGCATGTTACATAGAACCAGTTTTAACATACGGCTGCGAGTCCTGGACAATTAGTACACTGGTGAAAAAATGCAAGGAAGCCTTGGAGATGTGGTTTTATAGAAGAATGCTGAAAATTAGTTAGTTGGACAGTCAAAAAGAGCTGTCAGGATGTTTTAAGGGAAGCTGAGTCGCAAAGACAGCTTATCACAAACATCAGAAAGAGGCAGTCCTCGGTTTATGGTCATGTTATGAGAAGACAAAACCTGGACCATGTTGTGACAACCACAAAGATTTGCGGAAAGAGAGATAGAGGAAGACAGCATGAAAAGATTATTGACAGTTTTGTGTCATGACATGGAAGGGCGTCAACACACGAACTGATCCATGACATCGGAGATAGTAATTTGTGGAGAGGCATGATCACCCACGTCAGTTGGCAAGGCACTAGATGATGATGATGAATTTGTTATTATAATGTCTGTTGTAAAAAATACCAATAACCAATAACTAATATTTTTATAAGCAATAAGAATAAATGATTAAAAGCCCTATTTCATTATAGCCAGCTCTTTGATGAAAGGGGTTATGGACGCAATTCGTAAACCCGCAAACAGCGTTCAAAACACTGCTGTGGGCAATTTTGCAGCAGACTGCCTTGTTGTGATTTTCGGTATGAGTGCCGGCTATTCAGAAAGCAATGGCAAACTACTGAAAGTAAACTTGCCAAGAAATCACAAACAGCCAAAAAAATTTTATGGTTGACAACTACGTCCTGTAAAGGATATGCAACTAACTCAACTTATTTTACTTGCTTATATTCTTACATGGAAGCGATATTTCTCCCTCCACTCACTGCCATACTGCTCCAGCGTCTTCGTATACGGCACACCAAGAAATGCATTTACCCATCGGTTAGGAAGGATCTCATACTGTGATGTGAAAGTAACACCTTTCACCTGAAATTAAAATATATGAAACTGTTTAATCCATTATCTATGTTAGAATGTATAATTTTCAATACAAAACAAGGAGTTCAAGTAACTCAAGAGTTATGGATTTGTCGCTAACTTGAAAATTATCCAGGTGAAATTTAGTTGACAACAGTTTTTCAGAGGCGCTTGATTATGTCATTTTTTTGTAACCTCTAGGTAGTGATTTAAACACCTAACATTCTCAGACTAGGGGTGAAAGGGAGGAGGGGTTCTTTTAAACTTACTGCACATTTTTTAAATCCCTGAGTAGTTGAAAAATGCACAGTGCTGTCCTGGCTAAGGACCTGGCAACCTGTCAAATTGCAAAACCTACCAGCAACAGCTGGCTCTGTGGCGAGGGGGTTACGAATGCAATTCGTACTCTTGCATACCACGTTCAAAACACAGCTGCGGTCGATTTGGAAGCAGACAGCTTTGTGTTGGTTTTCATGCAATGGTATGAGTGCCGGTCATTCAGAAAGCAATGGCAAACTACTGAACATAAACTTACCAAGAAATCATAAACTGCCAAAAAATGCTGGGGTTGACTGTGAGAATTAGAAAATAGAGATGCACAAAATGCATTAATCCAACCAATAATCAAACACAAACTTTTATTGGAACCCATAGAGAAAAAGAAATAGAGGAGTGCTATAAAAGCAAATGGAGATGAGAATAATAGAGAAAAGAAATGCAAAAAATTCATTGACTCTATAGATCACACGACAGGTTTCGAGAAGATGCTTCACTATTAAGAGGGCAAGTTCAAGTGCATAGGTTTCACTGGGTTCCCAGAGTCTTTTATGTTTCTGCATGTTTTGTTCTGGGCAAAATTGATGAATGTTAAAGGTGGCAGGAACCACTGTGATTCATTTACAAAAGGCAACTTTGTGTAAACAAAAGGACGTGATAGATTAAACATTCAAATTCCCTACGGGAAAGTATCCTTTGTTGTTCATATTTACTGCACTCTTGTAAATAATGTTGTATATTCTCATGCTTCTAACATTCAGCACTGTTAGTTCTCCTATAGTAAAATATGCTGTCCTTTGTTATAGTATCTGAAATTATGTCTTTCTATTCAGTTATTTTTCTACAGAATCAACCCAACCACAATTACCACACTCTTGACTGGCAGAAACAAATCACCATTCTTCACCTAAAGATGTGGCTTAACATACTAGAATAAACAGGTTAATAGAATTCATCTTTCTCCTTCACCACTTTGCATGTGTGGGCTATCATTAAGCAAACTGCTAAAAATGTTCTCTGTACAATAAGCTAAGAAAGATATGCTTACCCATTAAATTAACAATAAACCTCAAGCTAGAACTAAAGAATGGCTAAACAAAGTGTGTTTCACTTGAGAAATCGCATGACAATGTAATCATAAAAGATGAGACCACATGAAGAAGAGGAACTTAATTTGTAATCACTGCTTTGTAAGAGTGACTTCTGGTAATAATTTCTCTGTTTGTAAATCCATAATTTGTTTTTGTAGACAACAATACAAGTGATAAGATAACATCAAGAGATAGACAAACATTAGTCTGACATAATGTACAGTCAAGGCGAGAGACAGACAGTGTTGGAGAGTTGCAGATCCATTGCAGCCAAGTTTCTTTGCGGAAACGACACCTGATTGACTGATTGATTGAATTTGTTTTCGTAAGAAGCTGAAGCAGCGCAGTGGCTAGCACACTTGCCTCTGGTTATATCCCCTTAAGGTGGAGAGCAATAAAACTGGTACTGGAAAGTTTCTTGGGAAGTAAAGGCAGCCAATATTTGTTTTGGTTTGCCTGCTTTGAACTCAAGCGAAGTTCATGCATGTGCTGCTATTTCTAGTGTGCTGGATTGATTTTTGGGTGTGCATAAGCTTTCACTATTACCAGTGTCCCTTACCATCAGACGAACCCACTCTGACTTCTGAGGTACATGTAATTATGTCCCCAAAGCCAAGGATGAAAAGTAAACATTTTAGTCCAACTGACCTGTGTAGGGGTTGAACCCGCTACCTCAGCATCAGTACACTGGATGTTTTAAGAGCGAGCATTCTTATCCATATAAAATTAAATGGAAGACCTTTTAAAATAAATGTCATTCAAGTATATGCTCCAACAAGTGAATGCAGTGAAGAAAGTAAAGTGGAATTTTATAATGACATGGAGTCAGCTTTGAATAACTGTAAAAATTGGAAATAAATATTATACTGGGTGATTTCAATGCAAAAATAGGAAATCAAGGCAATGGATGCAGTGTAGGCAACCATGGTTTGGGAGATCGAAACAAAAGAGGATACAGACTTGTAGAATGGATAAAAGAACAAGAAATGGTTGTAGGAAACACCTGGTTTAAACAGCATCCTAGAAGATTATGGACATGGAGGAGTCCAGACAGCAGGATTAAAAGCCAGATAGATTACATCCTGATCAGCAGAAGGTTTTGAAATGCTTTAACGGTTGTAAAAACAGTTCCCAATGCAGACTGTTACAGTGATCACAGATTAATTATGGGCACATTGAGGGTAAAGTTAAAGAAAGTCAAGTATACAACAGGAAACCCTAAATATTATTTGTGCAAATTGAAAACTGACAAAGAAATACAAGATAATTTTAACACTGGAGTAAAGAACAAATTTGATATATTGTCTGATCTAGAGATCCTATTTCAAGATGTGGATGATTAATGGGAAATGTTGAAGAATTCAATCAGTTGTGCTGCAGAAAAAATGATTCCAAATTTAACCCTTTACTGGGCAAATCGTCCATTTCCGTCCGGACCCCGTTATGGGCAGACCGTCTGAAACTGCCTGTTACTATTATGCATTGTAAAAACGCGATCTTGCGGCTTTCCAAGACTTCCGATCATCTACTTTCATTTTCGCCGATAGCTTGACAACGTGGCCGCCATTTGCGAGTGCATACTTTGAACTTGAACGGATTTTTAAAATAGTTTTGGGAGATTTTACGCGTTGTATTTCAAAATGGATTTTGATGATTCTTCATGTGATAGCGGAGATTTCGCTGGGTTCAATTTAAGTGACATTTAAGTGCACGAAGATGACTGAATTGCAGCTAGATATCAGTGATACCAGCGTGGGCAGTGTACATAGACACTTTGAAGACTTTGAAGAAAGTGATTCTAATTCTGAAAATGTGTTTGTAAATTGCTGTATAGATGACTGGCAATCACCAACAATGTGTCATATTTTGTAAATATTTGTGTTCATGTGAGAAATATTCTGCATGCTTTTCCCGTCATTTTGCTGTTTATTTGACTAAACTCTGTTGACTAACAACCTTCACGTGATGTTTTTACTAATGTAACCCAAAATTTTTCCGAACCTGAAAATTCTTCTTGCCCGTTCAGGGCTACAAAACAGACAAACGTCTGCCCTGTAAAGGGTTAAAGAAAGTGGGTCATAAGACATGGATGACTGAAGAAATTTTACAACTAATGAAAACAAGAAGACAGAACGAAAATAATCCTGCCAAACATGAAGAAATTCACAGAAAAGTCAGAATATTATGAAAGGAGGCAAAAGAAGCATGGCTTGAGAAAAACTGCATAGAAATTGAAAAACAACACAAAAGTCAAAATACCAAACTAATGCACAAGAGAATTCAGGAGCTTACTAATCAAAGAACACATACATCAGCAGGCTGCTTAAAGACAAAAGATGGAAAAATCATAATAGAAAAAGATCAGATTTTACATGTATGGTCAGAACCTTTATGATGATAACAGAGAAGAACAGTATAATAATATTTAAAATATTAATGAAGGACCATCAATTTTGAAGATGGAGGTTTAGAATGCTCTTAACCAAATGAAATCTGGCAAGCGCCCCGGTTCAGTTGACCATCTCACCCATTGAGTGCCAATAAATTTATAACAATGTGGGATTAGCAATGTATATGCAATACATGGAAAAGCATGGAAAAGCATGCATTACTACTGTTTATTAACATCTAAATTTTAGTTACATGTGTATGAGGGGAAGTCAATAAGTAAGTCACAAATAGCTGTAGAACAATAACTAAATATGATAACAACTTGAAACCAGTTTATTTTTATACATACATTGTCCCTTTATTTCTCAACATAATATTCGCCAACATTGATGCACTTATCCCATCGTCTTATCAGTCCTCCAAAACTGGCTGCATAGAATTGCGTGCTCTGTTTTCTAAACCATATTTTCACTTCACATTCAACTTCGCCTTCATTCGCGAAATGTCTCCCGCCAAGGTGGGTTTTCAGTGGACCAGAAAGGTGGAAATCGCTAGGGGCTAAGTCGGGGCTGTAAGGTGGATGTTCCAGAACTTCCCACCTTGGTTAATTTTCTCCTGAGTTAATTGAGCCGTATGTGGTCTGGCATTGTCATGAAGAAGCAACACTCCTCTAGTCAACAGTCCTGGATGTTTTCTTTGAATTGCATCATGAAGCATCGATAGAACTTCACAGTACGATTCAGAATTCATATTGTCACCTTTCTTCTTGAAAGTGATTAATAGCACTCCTTGACAATCCCAGAAGACTGTCAGCTTAACCTTCCCTGCTGATGGCGTATTCTTGAATTTTTGGACACAAGGCGAAGAAGGATGTTTCCATTGCATTGAAGCACGCTTTGATTCGGGCTTGTAGTGATGCACCCATGATTCGTCCCCAGTAACAGTCATGTTCAACATGTCTTCTCCTTCATCTTCGTATCGACAGAGATGAAGCAAGGACAGGCCAGATCGCTTCATTTTGTGATCCTCCTTCAATTGTCTGGGTACCCACCTTGAGCACACTTTCTTAAATTTCAATCGATCATGCATTATTCTGTATGCTGAACCATGTGAGCACCCTATTGCAGATGCTACAGAGTTTATCGTTACTCGCCTGTCACCTCTAATCATCTCCTCCACCCGCTACACGGATGCTTCTGCTGCAACCTCAACAGGACGACCAGATCGGATTTCATCAACAATTTTAGAGCGTCCATGAGAAAAATTTTCTACCCAGCTATGCACCACTTTATGGGACAAACATTTGTCAGCATAAACAGGAAGCATTTCCTTATGAATGTCCTTTGCCGGCAGTCCTTTTGCCCACAAAAAACGCACAACACCACGTTGCGCTTTGGTTGTACACTCTGTAAGTACAGTCGCCATTTTGTTTATGCACTGTGCATGCTCATGAGACACCTAGCGCCACCTGACGAACAGGAATATCTTCTTCTTTGCGTTCATCCGGAGTGTTTTTTCAGATGTGATTGCGGTGTGTCTGGTTAGGCACCCTTGGGTCGGAACCCTTAGGCCAACACATCCAACTTTTAGCGTGCATTTTTTGACCAGGTTAGCATTCCTCGGAGACTCTCACTTTTGTGGTACTGTCTACCTCCCAGCTGGTCAAGTTGGAACAGTCGAAGGCTGCACGGTCATCCTGCAGATGAAGGCAGGGACAGTCCATAGCATTTTCCACATTCCTGGGTGGCTTCCATAATTGCAGAGCCGACACATAACGCTCTGGTTCTGGGCTCACCGAGGGAATCGTCACGTCCTGCTCATGGCTGCTTTAATTCCTCACTTCAATATATTGGTCATTTCATTTGCCCCGGGGCAATCCCGCACAAACCAGACAGGTTTGCAGACGGTATCCATACAGCGAGTTTTCGGATATGTGCTTGTCGTTGCGCCCGTCAGAGCTGTTCCAGGCACGACAGACATTTGGAAAACTACCTAGTCAGAGCTGTTCCGAACAAGAGAGGCATTCGGAAACTAGGTAGTCAGAGCTGTTCCTAGCACGAGAGGCATTTGGACAAGAAATTTCACTCGGACGTAATTGTGTAGTGTCAATTTTTAGTTTGCCACCCGTAGGACGACACTTCTGACTTCCGGCGGGCATTTTTTAATGAGGTTAGCCTTCCTCTGGTTTCGAGTCACGTTAGACTGTTGTGATGTCGCCCACATCTCAGCTGGTCAAGATAGAACGATCAACAACATCGCGGTCGGCCCTCAAGGGAAGGCAGGGGCAGACCATGGGCATTCCCTCGCTATAAAAGGAGGCTTCCATAATTGCAGAGCCGGCACATATTGCCGGCACTATTACATAAAGTTTGATGTTACTGTCACCTATAATGGGCATCTCGCTTGCCATTGATCGCTCAAACACACACCAGGAGCGGTCAGACTGCGAGCGACATTCACTCGGTAAGCTTTTGCTTTTGACTTCAGACCACGCAATAGGTTCGCTCTCCGTGTGTTCCCTTTCGCGTCATTGAGACGTTCTTCCACTTTTGTCTACACTCTCTATGAGTTAGATACAGACAGTTTTCGTAACCATTTCCTTCGACTGGGGCACTTTTCTGACTTTTTGTACTCGCTCACGAGATAGGCTACATGTGCTGCCGGCTCAGCACCTTACCTTCATGCAGCAGTGAACGAGAAACGGTCAGGCCCTCTCATCCGGGAATCCATCATATCCCCCAGCTGAGAGCCTTCGAACAAGTATCAGAACTGGGCATGTAGCTTGCTCAGAATCTCGCCTCTATTTTTCGGGAGGTGGGTATCGGCTCGGCTCTCAGATCCGAGGGTTTGTGGCTTAGAGGCTTTCAGCCACAGCCCTCGACAGGGAGCCTTAAGAGTTTTGTCCGAACCAAGAACTTCTGCCTTCATGCACCTGTTTTTAATTTTTGACTGCTATCCTCAGTCTACCTGCAGAGCAGCAGGTTGTGTCTCTCTTAGTCTGGTCCCTATCCCATAAGCTGTCCGATATGTAGTTTTTATCCATCGGCAAGCAAATGGGGTCGATGGGACACGCAAGCTCCCCCACCACGGCAAGGTGGAGACACATCAGGGGAGGAACAGGAATATAAAGTTTGATGTTACTGTCACCTAATGACACCTGTAGAAAACACCAACTACCTGCCATCCCACAGAACTGTGTGACTTACTTATTGACTCGCTCGTAGCACCCTCGTCAATACTACAGGGACTAACACAAATGAACTTCAGAAGGATATACTATATATTTTCTGGTCCATTTGTATTAGTTAGTGTCATATATATATACAGTCAAGTCCACTTAAGTCGAACTCGGATAAGTAGAATTAGTTACTGGCTTAGTCCAGGCCATTATTCTTCTTTATCATTGTATAAAAAGTCCTGATAAGTCGAATACGGTTAACTCAAATTTTCGGGTTAGTCGAACATAAAAATGAATACCGACTATACACATGTTCATGTTTAAGTCAAACTGTTCATTTCACACCCAAAAAATAAAATTAAAAAATTGTTTCGCGAAAGAATTATTTTTAGTCAGAACAACAATCTCGCACATACGATATCTCGCTACATGTCAACAATGGCAGCTAGTGGACAAAAGCTTACTACTTTAACTTTAAAAAAAAAATATTGAGCTGTTGGAAGAGGTTGAACATAAAGGGAAGAAGAAAGTGAATATAGCTAGAGAATTTTGTATTCCAATATCAACACTTTCCGGCATTTTAAAGCATGAAGACTGCTACAGAAAATTGTTTTTTGAATGTCAAATTGACAGTGATAGACAGCGAGCTAGAACTGCCGCGTATGATTCTGTTGATGCTGCCCTTTTAAATGGTTCGCTGTGAGCAGTGAGAGCAATGTTACTGACATTTCAGTGGAGCCATTACTTGCTAGATTGTATAAAGAGCTGAACATTGAACCATAGGAGTTTGTGAAAATGAACAATGATGTTTCTACTAGTGCCATTCTTTCAAGCATGGATATTATAGGGCTATGTGTGCCAGTCATTCAACCAACAGACCCTTCCAGTCCTGACTCTGATGATGAGGATGACTGTGGGCTGCAAGCACAACCTGTATCGCAGTCAGATATTTTGGCATGGATTGATAAAATTGACATTTACATGATGCAGGCTGGATGTTCAGATATAGCCTTTAAACGGGCCATGGGAAGACATTTTTCACAAGTCAAGAAGCAAAGCAACATCACAGACTTTTTCTTTCATTAATTTGGAAATTTTCATATGACTTTAATGTTCCGCTTTCTAAACTAATTAACCATTTGAACATTTCTGATACTGTATTGCTATTTACTTGTTCACTAACTGTGTTTCCTAAGTGGTACAATCATTTTACTTAATGCTACTGCATGGTATTAGTGTAAATTAGTGTAAATGTGTGCAGTCAGGATAAGTAGAATTTCTGATAAGTAGAACAAATTCCTTCGGACCCTGTGACTTCTACTTATTCAGACTTCACTATAGTACTGTTTACTACTGTAAATGATATGATACTGGCCTGCTGAATGAACGCTAAAGGAGTAAAGTCTAAGTTGTATAAAACTAAAGAGGAACTCCAAAATACCATTCAGTAGGAGATGTTCCACATTTGAACAATACCTGTGACTATGTGTTTTAATTGTGTCAGCTCAAGTATTATATTCACTACAGATTATATATAATTCTGCAAGTATGCATCTGATGAGATGCAGCGAAACATGTCAGGCAATAAATCGTGCAACATATTGTTTGTGGCTTCTGTGTTTAATTTTTAAATACTGTTCAGTGTTCAGCTTCACAATCGTAATTCCTCTTAATTTTGATTACTGCTGTTGTAAACAAAAATACTAAAGGAATAAATAGAGTAGACACACTGGGGTAAACTAGTGTAGTGTAGTGCGGTAAAGTAAAGTTTACTGTTTTGTGTATTATTTTGTTATCTAAACACTAAACAGACCCCTAACTACAAATTTGAAATAAAAACACTACACAACTTTGAACACAAAAACACAGTTTAGTTTACACAGCAGTACTACTAACTTATACTAACTAACCCAGCCATAGGGCGTGTTGACAACCACATTTCCCATAAAACTTTTCAGACCCTGAACTACTTGTGCGTCTGAAGTTCTAACTGCCAACGCCAGGAAAACCAAGAAAACAATCATCACAGCATAAGAATCCATCACACTCCTATGTCCAGGTTCAAACACATTCGCCTGTGTTGACTACTTCCGTATTGTAGCCTCCATGATCAAAGAACTCAGGTAGACGGAAGGGACCCTGTCACATGACCTACAAAGGTGGCTTCTATCGCTACCTGGCCTGGACTGTTTATTAATAGAACCAAGCCGTACGTTGACACGGGAAACCATTACTGTAATACGGTTTTAAAACGTAAAATGCTCTGCATCGTCTTTACACATGTGACATGTGTAAAGACGATGCAGAGCATTTTGCGTCCGATCGCTTTGAACTCAGGCGTAGTAAACCACACATGTGCTCTTACTACTGGCATTTGTTAGTGTGTGCATTGGACTGATTTCTAAGTGTGGATTAGCTGTCCCTACTAGTCCTATATTACCTGTGTCCCCGAACAACAAACAAACCACCACAAGCGAACCAACTCCAGACTTCTAAGGTACTTGTAATTTACTTCCCAGGGGGCTGAGTGGTCTCGAGGTATGGTGTCCGCCTCGAGTGCTGGAGGACACGAGTTCAAGCCCCGGTAAGGGCCGGGATCTTTTCAGTGGACTTCTTTTTTTTATTTTGTTGCGTATCCCTTACGGGACGTGCGTAGTCAACACCAGCATTTTCAGCTGCTGTTGATGTACTAGGCAAGTGTTACGTTCAGTAGTTTGCCATTGCTTTCTGAACGACCGGCCCCTATACCTTTTTCGAAAAAAACCAGCATCGCCGTGTTTCGAACCCGGGTATACGGGCTCACAAACCGCGTTCGCAAGCCTTTAGCCACAGAGACCGGTAGTGGACTTGTAGGAACACAATTTCCCCTGGTCTCTGGGTAGTGAGATCGGACGCCCGTGTGTATTGTTGCGCACGTAAAAACATCCCTTGGCAGTTGGAAATTGAAAAATAGTAGCCTAACGGCGTTTTTTTTTTTTTTTGGCATATCCTTTGCAGGACTTAGCTGTCAACACCAGCATATTTCAGCTGTATGTTGATTTCTTGGCAAGATTACGCTCAGTAGTTTGCCATTGCTTTCTGAGCGGCCGAGTCACATACCCCGTAAGTTACCGATGTGATTCGAACCACTGCTGATTCTAACCGTCATCACGTTACCGACGAGAGTATACGAGATTACGGAGAAAAGTCATAACCTCTAAGCCGCTGCCCGGGCAAAATTTCGAATTAAAAATCTACCCAAAGTATTTCAAGATTATCGCCGGTGCTACGGAATTCATGCATTGAGCTTAGATTCTCCGGACTCAGGCTTGAGTTAGGAGTAGCACTGAGCACTTATGGGTTGGTTACACCGTGTGCCGCGATGTTGATCCGTAGACTAAACTAAACTAAACTAAATTTACGTCCCAAAGTCAAGGATGAGACTCAACATTTAAGTCCAATTCACCGGCGTGTTGAATGAACCCACAACCCCTCGGTCACCATAGAAAGTGTAAGCGCAGTGCAGTCCTAAGGACACTATGGTCTAACATGAGCACACAAAGATAAGCACAACATTTGGAAATATGTATCTTTCGTGTGGCAACCGACGGATGTGGGTCACTACCATTTCTCAATTACTGAAAAGAAAATCGGAACTTAAATGTTGCAGACAAATTATAAGAACACCGTGGACCGACTGAAAGCTTAAATGTGACAGACAAATTATTAGAACACCGTGGACAAACCAAATTACTAGATCGCTTGAATCACTAAAGTAAATAACAGACCGGAAGAACTGCATTTTGTGTTCGTGTGTCGAGTAAGACCATAGTCTACTCTTGCAAAAGATAGATAGGTGCTGAAGACGGGGGCAGCCAGCCAGGAGGCGCACCACAGAAATCAGGCTGCCACGCAATAACGCCGTGAAATATGTCGACAACTGCTACATGTTATGGTGCTCCCCCTGCTCTGGACCCCCAGGCAGGTGCAGTGCTGGGCCTTATGCCTCGTAAGGGTCTAACCACAAATAAGGGAGGTCCTTCTCAGATGCCCTGCGGAGCCAGAGGGCCTGACAATAGAACGTCTGGCCGTACCAAACAATATCCAGGCGAACCTTCTGGCCTAGAGAGACAACAGTGGAAGATAAACTCTATGGACCGGTGTGTGAACTAAAAAAGACTGTTAGATTCATACAAGAGACAACATTGCAGTTATAAACATATTTCAGGCGAACGAAAGAAGAAGAACTAAAGTAAATGTTGCTTTTCCTTTCCAGGGCTTTCCGATCAACTCCAAGATGATTTTCTGGGCAAGTTTACTACCAGTAGGTTGCCATTACTTTCTGAACGAGAAGTCAACGTTTAAATCCAACTGACTGGTGTATGAAATTATTACTAAGAGGACTTAAATACACCCCCCTATTCCCCCCCCCCCGACACATCCTTGACTTGGGGACGTAAATTACAAGTACCTCAGAAGCCGGAGTGGGTTCGTCTGATGGCGATGGACACTGTTAATAAGGAAAGCTAATCCGCACGCAAAATTCAGTCCAGCACTACTGGGCGTAGTATGTATGGATTACGCTTGAGTTCAAAATGAGCGAACGAAAAAAACAAAAACTGTCATTTACTTCCTATAGTACAGTGGTTCTCAACCCCCCCCCCCCCTTTCCCAGGGGGGAATTTTAGAGTTTCCAGGGGGGGGGGGGATGAAGACCATTTCAAGATCGCGTTAATACAAGAACAGATTACTTGATATTGTTTTTCCCTTCATACTTTACAGTTAAGTACGTCTCATCCTTCTAAAATTCATTTTATAAAGTCAGTAGACCCACAAATCATGTTTTATGTGGATGTCTAGACTTGTTTTAGTATGTGCTATTAAATTTACCTTACATTTTTACGTATATTGTATAGGGGTGGGGGATTTTTAGATAGGAAATATGAAAGGGGGGAATGACGTTCTGAAAATACGGTGAAAAGGGGGGGGGGGCACGGACCAAATTTTTGATAGGAAGGGGGGAATGACGTTCTGAAAATATGGTGAAAGGGGGGGGGGGGGGCACGGGCCAAAAAAGGTTGAGAACCACTGCTATAGTACCTTCCGGTGTAGGACAAGGGGTCTTAAGCCTAAGGAATTAAGGTCGCCTGTCTACTGCAGTCGCCCCGAATTGTGCAGGTTAGGGTTTTCTTTTTTCCCCGGACAGAAAACAAATCGACATCTTACCGAGGATTCGACGCCGGGTTTCCAGAAGGAGAACCCAGCATCTTACCCACTCGCCAGCCGCTTTGTGTGTGTGTAATAATACAGAAGAAAAGTACTGGCATGCAGCAGATCTGAACATTGAAGAAAACTGGCCCATAAAACAGCATCTAGACTCGGAAACGGAAATATGTTGACCATAAATTCTTGCGTCCACTGCGTTGCGTTCACGACTGCAGTCCACAGTTCATTTGGTAGGATGCCTGGTGGGGTCGACAGTAAAGGATCTTGGTTAGGTTGCCAGAGACTGACTGGACTGCGCTTTGATTCTGAAGACAGGACGGATGCAGGGCAGCATGGCAGAAAGGATAAGAGTGTCCGCTCTTACACTTCCAGTGCATTTATGGCGCGATAACAGGTTCATCCTCTACACAATCAGGTGGAATAGTTCACTTCACTGTCTGCTTTTTGCCTCAACTTGGAGGAAGCGCTTTAGGTCACTGACTTTCTGAGCTATCATCTGTGGTCTTAACTTTAGACTGCACATTGAAACCATCCCACTTCCCCATGCGTCAGTTTAAAAAAAAAAAGCATTCTTCGTCTTTCGTTCGCATGAAATGTGTCTGCATCTGCAATGTTATAATTAATATTGTCTCTTGCATGAATTTCGCTGTAAACCAGCAGTTATTCAGCACAAGTACTATCACTATCACTCACCCCATTGCACTGAGTAGTTGAGCAGAATAATAAAAACACCAACATTATATTGAATAAATCATTATTTCCGACATTTCGCCGTGTAACGTCAAGTGCATATTACAGAAATGGTTTGACATATATTATAGTAACATAAAATGAATCCTTTTAGCTAAAGTGCATGAAACACAATGTGATAAATGTCTCCCTTTTCAAAAGCCACACTTACATTTTACCATGTTCATTATTTCAGCAGCAATTTCATAAACATCCGCCTGGTTTTTCTTCTACGCTTTGAGTATCGCCAAGACCCTCTATTTAATCTTCCTTGAGCCAGTCTTTCCAAATATGAATACTCATAAATCTGTTCCGCTGCACTCTCCCTGCGATTCTAGAGAGATTTCACCACATCACCTTTAATTATCATTTTATCGTAAAGTAGCTCTCCGCTTAGAGGGACAGCAGCAGCAGCTAAACCTACCAGCCTGCTCATTGCCCCGCTCATCTGCCTGTCCTGGGCAGAAAATTCATGATATGCTAGCAATCTCCGTCCTGTCGAGCGATGCTAGCCACTCCATCCCAGAACATGACAGTCTCGATTTTTCTAAGCACACTCTGTAAGTCAATTACAATCACACATGTCTGGCTGTGCTATCCTCCAATCACCGACAGACTGCCGTCACAGCTCCAACTTCCATCTCATGTGATCACAGGCTAAACTCCTTCTTTTTAAACAGTGTTTATTTGTCTTTACAACAAAATTCTACTCACCCTTTTTGCCTCTTAACAAAGAGATCATCAGTGTATGTAATTACATCGCCAGGGCGTGAGTTACCTTCTATCGTCTGTTGCAAGGACACTTCTTTAATAACAGCTGCCGAATCTTTGCACTTTCGACACAATGTAGCAATAACTCAATGCAATGTGACATCTTTAGGGACACCTTGACCCAGGTTTCACGACTCGCTATCCTGCCTATTTCATACATCTGACTGTTTGTGTGTTCCACGTGCAGCAATCCTCATGTATATTCTGGCCTGGAGCACCCTGTACCCGTCATATATTAATGGCAAGGCCAGTATATGGTGTGAAAATGTGAAACTTGGACAATGAGCAGCCGAGCTGAAAAACATCTGATGGCTGCAGAAATGTGGTTTCTGAGGAGAATGCAAAGAATACCATGGGCAGACAGAAAAATCAATGACCAAGTACTAAAGGTGACGAATCAAAAATCGTAAACTCATTAGAGAAATCAGACGTAGACAGTCACAATTTTTTGGGACATGTTATGAGAAGAAAGGGACTGGAGAACTTGGTGACAACTGGGAAGAGACCAAAGGGAAGACCGAGAAGTAAATACCTTGATGGATTGGCCACATGGCATGGTCGAGACAGGAACACTGAGCTGATCCACGACTCTGGTGATCGAGTGAAATGGCGAGTCATGACCGCCAACGCTTTCCAGCATGGCACATGATTGATTGAGTATATGTTGCATACACATGGCAGGTGACCCCCCCCACGCTTACCGGCATGGCACATGCTGATGATGATAAATAGAAGGCATTGTTCCGGAAGAAGCGGTTAGGGCTGACCAGCACAGGACATTAATGATACTTTTGGCTTCAAAATGTATGAGGCAGAGAACTGACAATTGACCCGGAGTCTTTCCGATTGTCAGTGACGGTAGCGACGTTTTACAATGTAAAGGCCACAAAATGATGATGATTATGATAAGTGTGAGTGGATCATTGTTTACAAATGTTGGGTTTCTCACCGGGAAAACCAAGTTCGTGAGATTATCTAATAAATCTGAAGAAAAGAGCATCAATTTGACTTTATTGACGTCTCTATAATTAATAGAGTTTGTTTCTGCTCTGTTCTCACAGTTACTATATTTGATTAATTAATCTATAATTGCTACTTAAGTAGCTCTTTGCCTCATCATTGGTTATTCCTATATTATATAAGGCTGACTTAATTAAGAACCAGCATCACAGTACTTGGGGCATTCTCATATGTGCTCCACCCCATCTTCATTAACTAGCGAAGAGGCCCAATACTAATAATTGTACCCGCTGCAGTATAATTAATTATGTGTAGGTCCGTAAACTGAGTTTTAGTTTCATCTTCGTGCCAGGGCATGCGGGAGTACAAGGAAATGAGCGGGCTGATAAGCTCGCAGGAAAGGCTGCTGTGGAGGGCGGACGCGCCATGGACCAGGCCGACATTCCGAATGCACTACGAGAAGTAAGACTTTTGCGAGAACCAAGTGATGACCGTGAATCTACAATCATGGTCAGAGTGCGAGAACAGCAAATTAAAAGAGGTGTGGCCAAACAAGAATACTACGCAGGAAGCCAAAGAAGATTGAATAACCAACACAGAACAGGTGTCGTGATGCGCTATGCCTATCCTATGCTATATACACACGCTGCGGGATTTGCTGAGGAGGGGATCCGAGCACTTATGGACTGAATGGTTCGATGTGCAATGAGGATGATCTGTCGACTAACTAATAAACTAAGTAACTAAGTAACTAACTAACTAACTAACTAACAATGTGTTGGTCCGGCCCTTCCTCGGAGTACCAAATGTCGGCCATATCCTCTGATAGTTTCCTGTCCCACCATTCCCTCTACGCCAGGGGTCACCAAACTACGGCCCGCGGGCCGGATCCGGCCCGCGACGTCATTTCATCCGGCCCGCCGACGGTACTCGAACTTGCTTGATATAACGTATCATCGTATGGAACACGAGAGGTTGTGATATAATTTAAATGTAAATATTATGGTTAGAATCATGGCAGATCTTCACACGTGCGCAGGCCTCCTGGCTGCTATGTGACTTAAATTTACTATTGTCAATTATAAATTATTGTACCTAGATTTTCTTGTTTATTGTAATGTTTGCTTATTTCGCGCCATCCCAAGTCCTTCCCCGGTTCGTGGTAGCGCCGCCTACGGTCTGATGTTACCATGGTTTCCATGGCAACACACACACACACACATCTTTCCCTCCACCAGGTGCGTCCGGCTGTCACCAGAGGTCCGATGCTCCAGAAATATTTACTTCTGTTTGCCAGTCATCCATTGTATAGGTATGTAACGAGGATTTCTTTGTTTGACACTGATACGTAAGTGAACTACAAGTGTGAATAGAGGCAATAAAGTAGCAAACACAGAATAAAAATGCCATTGAAGCCTCGTGATATTACGAAAATATTATTCCCAGCTCAGAAGAATTCCCCGGTCAAGGTGTTAATCGAGCTGGTCTCTAGGCCAATGTTTTTCAACCTTTCTGTTGGAGCAGATCCGTACTCAAATGTTTACGTTGCTCAGGGAACTCAGTGCGATGATCTAAGTGTCTGTTCTACTTTATGTAATAAACCGGATGGGCAGAAATGTTGCATTTAGGCGATTTCGGTCTGTTTCGGCGGAACCCCTGGTTGTGACTCGCGGAACCCCGGTTGAGAATCTCTGCTCTAGGCTGCTTATTTAGGCCGGCCCTATTTATATATTTTGCAAACCTTATTATGAGATAAATTCTATTACCAAAGGTACCTATAAACTTTATATGTAACTTTGGTGAGCCGTAGCTTCACCAGTGACACTTAGTCCTCTGCTTTTCCTGTGTTTCAATAGGATTTTAATTATGTTTCGAATTCAATGTCTTCTTCATTTTCAGATCCCGTGTACTTCACCCTTCATTATGGCTACTAAGAAAAGAAAAGTGGACGCCGAGTGTCGCGTTTTCAATTAAGAATGGGGAGTAAAGTACTTCTTTGTGGAAACAAAGGACCAGAAAACCATTTGCGTAATATGCAGCGAAAGTGTTGCCATTTTAAAAGAGTACAATCTTCGGCGTCACTACGAAACGAAACATATCATATTCATAGTTTTCTGGAAAGTTACGCTCTGAGAAATATGAGTCCATGGAACATGGTTTAGAAACACAAAGAGATCTCTTCACGAGAAAGTTTGCTGAAAATGAATCTGTCACTCGTACATGTTACAAAATAGTGCTTAAGATGGCAGAACGAGGAAAACCGTTTACTGATGCCAACTTCATCAAAGAGTGTATGATGGAAGCAGCAAATGATTTGTGTCCTGAGAAAGCCGATTTGTTTGGAACTATCAGCCTTTCGGCAAGTTCAGTTGTGCGAAGAACAGAAGAACTTGGAGAGAACATAGTGCTACTGATACGCGAGAAAACTAGGAACTTTTTGTGGTATTCTCTGGCGCTGGATGATTCTACTGATTTCTCGAGTACGTCACAACTTCTCATGTTCATTCGTGGTGTCAATTTGGACTTTTAGATAACGGAAGAGTTGGCATCCGTTTGCAGCATGCACGGAATAACGACTGGAAAAGACATTTTCATGGAAGTGCAAAAAGTTTTGCAAGACTATAACCTTTGGAACAACTTATGTCTATGAGCAAATATTTTTAAAAATGAAGTATGTGAAGTCAACACATCGAACGAGACTGACTGATGAGCATTTGAAAGCAATTCTCTTGATTGGATGCAGAAATTCCAAACCATACATTGATGATATCTTGAAAGCCAAATATCAGTTTCACAAAGCTCACTAACCTTTTTTGCTGCTTAGTTTGCGAGATTCGGACATGTGCACACTAGATTTGATGTAACTATCTTTTTGCTAACGTCGCCTTCTTTGATAAAGTTAGTTGCATATTCTTTACACGAAGTTTGCAGTCAACACCAGAAATTTTTGCTGTTGTTGATGTCTTGGCAAGTTTACGTTCAGTAGTGTGCCATTGCTTTCTGAACAACCGGCACTCATACCATTGGGTAAAAAACCAGCTCAACGCGGTCTGCTGCCAAATCCCGCGCAGCTGTGTTTCGAACGCGGGTATACTGGATTACGAACCGCGTCCGTAAAATCTTCGCGACGGAGCCCGGGGCAAGTATTCTACAGAATGAGTATCCGGCCCGTGCTTGTCATTTTGTCAGTTATCCGGCCCGCCGTGAAAAAAGTTTGGTGACCACTGCTCTACGCTATGATGATCTATCCGATCTTTCACACTATGCACGTGATTCTAAAGGTCACTGCCTTATCTTGCAGTTATAAGAACAATATATTGATTGTTCACCATACCCTGCTCAACGGTGAACCTTCCGTTTATTGAATCTCAAAACTGAGAGGGAAGACCAGGAGAACTTTTAATCAGATAGCGGTAGGAACGATTAGTAGTATGGCTCTTCGCTGGCTGTTGAACGAGGGGACGGAGCACGTATGGGAATGTCCTGAGTGCAGTGATGTCGGTTCTTAACTAAACTCTTTTAAACACGGCTTTCGTACTGATAAAATAGTTGCCAGAGTTTTGAACAGCTAAGGTTAAACAAATACTAACAATTGAAGTGTTGTTGTTATAATTAGCCAACCACATGTCCTTGCCGGCAGTCCAGAAATAACAGTCAAGATGAAGATTTCGCTGTTCTAAAGTTTTTGTAATGCTTGGAATAATTGATGCGATCCACAAGTTAACAGAAGTAGCTAGACAGTCAGTTGTAAGCAACAGAGAGCCTTTAATTTCAATGTCTATTTCTTGCTGATATGTTATTTATTAATAATATTAAGCTTGAAACTGCAACGTTACTATTGTTGATAAATCCGTAGGCCGTAGGTTGCGAGTTCAGTAAATAAATTTGAAGACAGAATTCAATGAATGAATTATTTAACCAGGATTCTTCATTCCAGAGCAGACAGAGGTGTGTGGATTTTCGTGGCCACGAGAATGAGAGTAAGAGCAGAGGTAAAAGTACAATGAAAACAAACAAAAAGTCAAGTCAAGACTATAAGATGACAGTTACGCAAGACCTAAATAAAAACTAAAGTAAAGTTACTTTTGTAGGTTTTTTTAATTATTTTAAATGACCCAAGAACAGACACCACACAACACAACAGCACTCGACAAATTGTAGCTAGCGGATTTGATCATGATTTTCATATTGAGTCTTTACTAATGAGATAGAAAGGCCTTGAACTCCAAATCCAATGGCACCTAAATTATGCCTGTATGTCAATTCTAAGCAGCAATATTCACATTTGAGTGACAGGATCTTGAACCGAAAAATTTCCACGATTCCCGTAACTTCGGAGCTCTCCCATGAATCTGAGTATCTCCACTGCCAGTCCATGTGAGATTGTTTCAAATGGGCCATACATGGATATTAAAGCTGACTTCAAAAATATGTTCCATTATGTTAAATGATAAAAAATTAGTAAAATTATACAAATAAATTATTATTAATCTTTAAACTTGTATTTTCCTTGACTAAAATAGTTCAAATTGCACGTTTTGAGCATTACAAGTTTCCATGGCCCACAGCCGCCATCTTGGAATTCCATTCACAAAGACAAAATAACATCCCACAGAAATATCAAGCGATATCCGCAATGAAACTCCAGATATATGTAAAAATGGGTGCAGAATTCAAATATCCATCTAAAAATATAGTACAATTAAGTATACAGGCTCTAGAAAATAAAGTTACGTTTTGCCAAATAATTAAATTTATTTAAAAGTCACAATAATTTCAACCAATCGCTATACATAGAAGTTAGACTAACCTATTCTGCAGAATCTACAATGGCGTTTGTTGTCACATGTTGTTTGAATGAATGAATCATGTCAAAAGCATGAATGGTCTTTACGTAGCCATTTTTGGGGACACAATGGATCATTCCGGTATCATTTCCGGTTTCAGATCGGGTCGCGGCACTACTAGCATACCTAATTATACGCTCTCCATCCTAATTTTTGACAACCAGCAAAGAGTCCCAATACTAATGATACCAGTTGGAATCTGATTATGAATGTGTCCGTCTGGCCTTTCCTTGGAGAATTGAGTGTCGGCTTTTGGAATATGTTTAAGAAGGGACTCCTGTTTCAAATCAAAACATCTTGCTTTGATTGCAGTGATTGCCATGACTGTATGTAGGCATCATAATGCAATTTCTCAATCTTTTCAAAACGCATGAAAAGGAAAACCAGTCGTACCTCATTCTCGTTACTATGTCAATTATAAGCAGAGACATTAACACGTATTTTAATTTTGTTTTATTGTGTGAATTTGAATCATTCCACTATAACTTTAATAACTGTTGAGAGGTCTCGAACAAATGTTGGTTTGCTGAATTGAAAAAACAAAAAGTGTATCACAAAATTAAGAATATTCTCTGCAATATGTTTCTGCCCATCGAGGCAAGGAAAAGAATTCTCAGGAGCTATATCGAGCCAATCCAAAGGTATGGAGGCGATTCATGGACATTTTGCAGAGAAGTAAGCAAAATGGAAGCTGCAGAGATGTGATTTATAAAAGAATGAGAACACTGGATGGATAGAAAGATTAATGAAAGTATCTTGAAAGAAGTTAACTCAGAAAGAGAACTGGCTACTTGCATCAAAAGAAAACAGTTCGCATTCTTTGGTCATGTCATGAGAAGGGCAATGCTGGAGAGAAGGAGAGGCAGAGGGAGACCAAGAGGTGAAGGCTGGACAGTTTGACATGGCATAGAGGAAATGATTAGCAGTACCCGAGACAGAAGGCTGTGGACAAACATGATCACCAACACAGCATGACATACAAGAAGAATAAGAATTGCAAAAGTGTGTTTTTTTCTTCTTCTTCTGCGTTCATCCGGATTTTTTTTTCCCGGATGTGACTGCGTTGTGCCTGTTTACAGCAGTGCTGCGTTCTTGCGCCTTTAGGCCGACACATCCGACTTCTGCGGGCATTTGTTGACCGGGTTAACCTTCCCGGAGGTTTCTTAGGACGTTTGAATCTCACTGTTGTGGTGTTATCCCCCATCCTAGCTGGCCCATATAGAACAGCCAAAGACATCCTGGTCAACCCTCAAGGGAAGGCAGGGGCAGACCATGGGCATTCCCTGCCATCCAAGGAGGCTTCCAGACTTGCAGAGCCATCACACAGCGCTCTGGTACTGGGCTCACCCAAGGAATCATCACGTCCTGCACATTTGGGCCTTCCGTTCACCATAGGCTGTTCCTCCGGAAACCAGAAGAATGCAGTCTGCAGATGACATCCACACAGTGAGCTTTCGATTCAGACTTTCCACATAATGGATTTCGAGCCACTAGGACACTTTTTCCACCTAAAAAAATGTGTTTTGATATACTCATTTGTGCCACTTGTCACACATGTTGCCGGAATCCAGTGTGGATGCCACGTAGAAAGAAAAGCAGGCTCAAATAATAGCCACATATGAGATGTCTTTGGTTAAGACAACTAGGTGTAACACACTCCCTTCATAAAGGAAACAAAGAAGACATTTTCATTTACATTGTTACTAAATTTGTCTGTGTATGTGTCTGTATGTCATTTTGTGATCATTGCTTTAGGGGTTTGAAAGCTATTGTGTAAGTCATTTATGATATTCACTGGAGTGGTTATTAAATATAGCATTTGATAATTACTGATGGAAACCACCTATTAGTTTGACCAAAGTGCATTGACATATGTTAACATTTGCAAATAACACATTTTAACACTGTTTAATACAGTCAAGTCCACTTAAGTCGAACTTGGATAAGTAGAATTTCACTTAAGTCGACGTAACTGTCTTAGTCCCTGCCATTATCCTTCTTTATTAATGTATAAAAAGTCCTGATAAGTCGAATTCGGTTATCTCGAATTTTCGGATTAGTCGAACATAAAACTGAATACCGACTATAGAACTCGGGAGAAGACGTTGGACAATTTTACATGATGGCATGGAGGAACATTTTCAGAAATGATTGGCATGATACAGAGGACTGTGGACAGAAGTGATCACCAACACCACATGGCATGACAAAGAATATATATAACACTATACATAATACTGTTCAAGATGTATACAACTGTCACACACAGACCTTGATCAAAGAGTCGTAATTGTGCGTTTTCTTTCCTCAGATCAATTAGTTCTTTGAAATGGAAGATCAAGTACAGAACACCCTAGTGGTGCCTCGTAACAATGCAGAACACCTGCGGGTCATGATAGCAGCGGTGGATGCAGTTATTAGTGGCAGCATGTCTCAACGAGAGGCAGCCAAAGTGTTCAGTATTCCTAGGAGTACGTTGAGGAGTCACTTGCCGAGACATGATTCTGTGAGTATGTTCTGTTTTCTTTTGGTTTCATCTTCATGTCCTTAATTATCTCATGGCAAGGCAGTCTGAAGCAAAGAATAGTAACACTGTAAACTTGAACATGTTGTAAGAGGTGACTCACCAGGGTTGGCTTGAGATTTTCTACCTCATCCCATAGAAAACTTTAGCTGCAGCATGTGACCAATCATGATAAGCCTTTGAAAGACTTGGTGTGAGTTTGTTGTTCTTCTCTTGTTTGTTTGAAATTTGTCTATATCTGCAATGTTGTCTCCTGTCTATTGTTGTCTCTCACTTCACTGTCTTTTTTAGTTCATACAGTGGTCCATAGAGTTTATCTTTCACTGTTTGTGGGGTGCACCATTGTGAGATGAAAGGCAGAAGAAGAAGGAAGAAGAAGAAGAAGTAGTACCTGTCAAGGTATCAAATGTGGCAACAACAGATGTGTCCATTATGCTAGATCCATAGTTAACCGTAGGGAGTTGCTATGGTGCAGTAGGGTTGTCCATCCTGAATGACAATGACCATTCATTTCATCCAGTGGGGTTGAAAGTTTGCACTCGTGAGTTCTAAGATGGTTGGTAAGGCCTATTTTGGCTTGAAATGTTCTTTGACAATGTGGGCAAAGAATGCTTGACATTTCGGGAGGAGGATCTCCTGCAGCGGCTTTTCTGTCCTCTTTTTTTTTTCTTTCCGCAATGAATTTCAGTCTTTGGTAGTACCCTCCCAAGTGTCGTGATGAATTTCAAAAGCTTTTAGTGAGATCTTCAGAGTGTTTTTAAAGTGTTCCAGTACACCTTATGTACCCAGTACACCTTAATGCATGAAAAAGGGATCCTTTACTTGACTTATAGTCAGTCATCAGGTTATTCAGTCAGAAGAGTTTTATGACAAGTCACTCCTCCATTTTAGATTTGTGACCTCATACAAATATTCTTGGGAACCGTGGATGAACTCTGGACTAAGTATTTCTGGGAATTATGAAAATCATACCTTACTATCCCCTAAACCACAGCATTGGTTCCTCTGCCAGGCGTAGTGGAATCTACATTTAGCATTGATCACACATTCTTGCTTGATCTGCTAAACCTAACACCATATCTCATTTTGCCTCTATTTAGTATCTGTGAAGTAGTGTCATGTTATTCACTTTCTGCCACAGTCTTATATAGGTGAAGTATTATTATTACGTTATCACATTATACTCCCACAGAACTGTGTGCATGAGATTGTTGTTATTTCATAGAGTTAGTACATTTATTTGCACAACTGCAAATAAGATTGTGGAATCTATTCCTTTTCTTCTTATGGTCCGTGCTGTGTCTTTCCACAATCTTCTGTCTTGTGTACTGTCAATAATTTCTGATGCCGATCAATGTTCCTTTATCGTTTAGCATCTTTTCTCTTGGTCTCCCTCTGCCTCTCTTCCCTTTCAACTTTTCAGTTGTCATGACATACTCAATATGGATGATCTCTTGAAATCTGTTGTCACAGCTCTACCAAAGAAATCTGGTGCAACAGATTGTGGAGAAAATCCCACAAATAGTTTAATGGGCCATGTAACTAAAATAATAATGAGAATTAAAATGAGAAAAATAAAAAATACAATAAAGTCAGAAATTGGAGATGAGCAGTGCACGTTTATGGAAGGTAACGGTATAGACAATGCCATGTACATTTTGAGAACATTAACAGGAAGAATTATTAAAATAAAAACAGATCTATATTTGTGTGCTTTATTGACTACACTAAGACCTTTGATAAGATGAAACATGAAGAACTGAATACAATGTTGGACATGTTAAATGTTGATGGTTTCACCACTTGCTTCAGACAAGTTCCATTGACTTTGATGTTGCATTTGGGAAGACATTTAAAAAAAAATAATTACCATAAGTTCAGTTTTTCTGCTATTCAGGTTATAATCTTTGTTTTGAGTTTCAGTAGAAAAGATAGGATATAGTGCACATCCTTGTCTACATCTGTTCAATCATATGGGAAATATTTGGTTCTGCAATAAGTTCAACGACTTAGAATATCAGCTTTGTGAAGCCTTTTGTCAAGTTGTTCATGTTATGTTTTTGTGAAGCCTTTTGTCAAGGTGTTCATGTTATGTTTTTGTGAAGCCTTTTGTCAAGATGTTCATGTTATGTTTTTGTGAAGCCTTTTGTCAAGATGTTCATGTTATGTTTTTGTGAAGTCTGTTGTCAAGATGTTCATGTTATGTTTTTGTGAAGCCTTTTGTCAAGATGTTCATGTTATGTTTTTGTGAAGTCTGTTGTCAAGATGTTCATGTTATGTTTTTGTGAAGTCTGTTGTCAAGATGTTCATGTTATGTATTTGTCATAACTGTTGTCAAGATGTTCATGTTATGTTTTTGTGAAGCCTTTTGTCAAGATGTTCATGTTATGTTTTTGTGAAGTCTGTTGTCAAGATGTTCATGTTATGTTTTTGTGAAGTCTGTTGTCAAGATGTTCATGTTATGTATTTGTCATAACTGTTGTCAAGATGTTCATGTTATGTTTTTGTGAAGCCTTTTGTCAAGATGTTCATGTTATGTTTTTGTGAATTCTGTTGTCAAGATGTTCATGTTATGTTTTTGTGAAGTCTGTTGTCAAGATGTTCATGTTATGTTTTTGTGAAGTCTGTTGTCAAGATGTTCATGTTATGTTTTTGTGAAGTCTGTTGTCAAGATGTTCATGTTATGTTTTTGTCATAACTGTTGTCAAGATGTTCATGTTATGTTTTTGTGAAGCCTTTTGTCAAGATGTTCATGTTATGTTTTTGTCATAACTGTTGTCAAGATGTTCATGTTATGTTTTTGTGAAGCCTTTTGTCAAGATGTTCATGTTATGTTTTTGTCATAACTGTTGTCAAGATGTTCATGTTATGTTTTTGTGAAGCCTTTTGTCAAGATGTTCATGTTATGTTTTTGTGAAGCCTTTTGTCAAGATGTTCATGTTATGTTTTTGTCATAACTGTTGTCAAGATGTTCATGTTATGTTTTTGTGAAGCCTTTTGTCAAGATGTTCATGTTATGTTTTGTCATAACTGTTGTCAAGATGTTCATGTTATGTTTTTGTGAAGCCTTTTGTCAAGATGTTCATGTTATGTTTTTGTCATAACTGTTGTCAAGATGTTCATGTTATGTTTTTGTGAAGTCTGTTGTCAAGATGTTCATGTTATGTTTTTGTCATAACTGTTGTCAAGATGTTCATGTTATGTTTTTGTGAAGTCTGTTGTCAAGATGTTCATGTTATGTTTTTGTCATAACTGTTGTCAAGATGTTCATGTTATGTTTTTGTCATAACTGTTGTCAAGATGTTCATGTTATGTTTTTGTGAAGTCTGTTGTCAAGATGTTCATGTTATGTTTTTGTGAATTCTGTTGTCAAGATGTTCATGTTATGTTTTTGTCATAACTGTTGTCAAGATGTTCATGTTATGTTTTTGTCATAACTGTTGTCAAGATGTTCATGTTATGTTTTTGTCATAACTGTTGTCAAGATGTTCATGTTATGTTTTTGTCATAACTGTTGTCAAGATGTTCATGTTATGTTTTTGTGAAGCCTTTTGTCAAGCTGTTCATGTTATGTTTCAGTACAAGCACCGGTGTACCAAAACTCCCACTCATTTCAAAGGAAAGACCATTCTCTCAAAGAAAGAAGAAAAAGAAGTAAGATGAATGTTTATTTATTTATTTTGGTTCCTAGTTGGGGGATTTTGTGAGTTAGTAATTTGAAATAATGGACTTTTTTTTTCTTTTGCGCTCGCTCACTTTGAACTCAAGTGTAGTCCATATCCACTACTTCTGGTAGTTCTAGTAGTGTTGGACTGCATTTTATGTGTTGATTAGCTTTTCCTATTAACAGTGTCCCTCGCCATAAAGCGAGCCCACTCCGATTTCAGAGGTACTTGTAAATTTACGTCCTCGAGTCAAGGACGATAGGTCAACATTTTAGTCCAACTGTCCGGTGTAGGGGGTTGAACCCCTTACCTCGTGATCAGCACACTGGATGTTTAGGAACATGCATTCTTATTCATTAGGCCATGCTGACCTATGGACCTTATTTATTTGCATTATATTTTGAGTGTTTATAATTGGTGGGAAGGAATAGGTGTAAGTGTGAAGCATGTTAGTGTAGTCGCTAGAGGACTGTGTTGGTAATGTCAGAAGCGCTGTCGGACCAGGGTTTGATGCCTGTGTTCACTCTTTGCTAAAGTGAGAGAAAGACTGGTTACCCAACCCTCCTGTGCATGTAGGCCTGTAAATTGTGATGATTCTAGCACACTACAAACCCATATCTTAACAATTTACTCAGGACAGCAGCCTTACAGTCTACTGTTTGTGATTTACAACTTGCACACCTAGCTTCCCGTGTTTGACCCTTATCTGATAAGGCTAGGTATTTGATCTACCAAAGAGATCAGGGTGAACGTGTTTCATATAATTAAATACCAATGGTTCCTGGACAATTATCCCTTTTCTGGGGTCAAGAGATATGCGTGGCCACAGAGCTTAAGCTGTGTGCTTGTGCTTAAACTTCCGCTGCGCTGATGGCTGGGTAGCTGTTAATTTCCTACACGGGTCAGTTGAACTTCACTGTTGAATTCTCGTTCAGAAAGCAATGGCAAACTACTGAACATAAGATTGCCTTGTAAATAAACCTGGGGTTGGGGTTGATAACAATGTCCTGCAAGGAACATGCAACATTTGTTATACTGAGATGGAAATGGTGTCTTTTGACCCTGAGGTGCACACGATTATCTGTCACCACTCATCCAGTGTGGGCAATCATGCCTCTCTACAAATTACGATCTCCGACATCATGGATCTATCTATTTGCGTATTGACTCCCATCCATGCCATGACTCAAGAATCTTCTCACACTGTCTTCCTCTCTCTTTCCTAAAATTTTTCCGGTTGTCACTTGTTCCAGTTGTTGTCTTCTCATAACGTGGCAAAAAAGAACGAGGACTGCCTCTTTCTGAAGTTTGTGATAAGTTGTCTTTGTGACTCAGCTTCCCTAAAAACGCCCTGATTACTCATTTTGGCTGTTTAATTAATTTTCAGCATTCTTCTATAAAACCACATTTAAAAAGCTTCCTGGGATTTGTTTCACCTGTTTACTAATTGCCCAGGATTCACAGCCATATGGTAAAACTGGTTCTATGTAACATGCAAGAACTCTTTTCCTAACTTTTTCTAACCGTCAGCCACAGCTGCCCTATTAAATGTTATGTTAAATGAACGGCTTGTGTGTCTTCTTCTGTTTTGACGCATCAGTCCTTTCATCAACTGCCCCATGCCTGGCTGTTATATCTTTTGCTCCCTTTCGTATATTCTTTCCCTTGTTACTCATCTCTTTCTCTGTTTTTTTCCACATGTCTCTTTATATTTCTCTGACCTTGTGAATTCTAGAGGACTGTTTATTAATATTGTTTACTGGCTTCCTCGGTGTGTGTCCAGTTTGGTGCCTGCAACTTTTCCTCATCTCCAGATTCACTGGAATTTAGTTTGTTTCCATGTTAGTTAGTTTTACAGGATGTCGCAGTTAACCCCATCATTGTTTGGCTGTTTGTGATTTCTTGGCAAGTTTACGTCAATGTTTGCCATTGCTTTCTGAACGACCAGCACTTATACCATTTTATGAAAACCAACACAAAGTGGTTTGCTGCCAAATCGCCCTCAGCTGTGTTTCAAATGCGGGATTACGAATTGCGTCCATAACCCTTTCACCACATAACCAGTGTTTCCATGTACTCCACATGAATGATTCTGTTGTTTTATATAAAAGCTTTTCAGTTTTGTTGTTCAAAACAATGTATTCCCTTGGTGATTTATTGCCTGGCATATTTCACTGCATCTCGTCAGGTGCATACTGCAGAGTTATATATCATATAAAGTGAATAAATGAATAATACTTTAGCTGACACAATTAAAACACATAGTAACAGGTATTGTTCTAATGTAAAGCATCTGTTATCTCCACGGTAATTCCAAATTTAACACAAGTCTTTCTGTTTACATAAAACCGACTGGGACTGTTTAATTGCTAATACCTGTTCATTGAATACAGTATATGAGTCAGGTCTTAGTCAGATATGACTGAGCTACCGTATGACAGTAGACGGTACTACCTGCTTTCTGTCAGCGCCGAATGTTGGGCGGCGCTTACCAAACCCGACACCCCACATTGTGCCAACGGCTTCGGGCGGAAGAGCGCAATTGGGAGGGTACTAGCCTTATCCTGGTGCGAGGAAATGCAACCCAAAGACAAAATAAGTCATGGCAGGGCAGACCAGGCCCTAAGCCTTGGTTGGCAGCTGGTCTAGGATCGAAGCTCCGACAGGCGGACAGTTAGAGCATTGCTTTGCTGATCTGGCAGCTTCTGTAGCTTGTCTTGTTCCAGATTATAGGTGTCAACTTTCCTCTGGAGTGAACTAGGCAGGCCGAGAGAGGGATCATGCTGCATGGGCAACACATGGTTTCTTTATTTTAGCCCAGGCTTTGTGCTATGGAGAGGCAATAACTCCATCTCTGGTCTTAACCGGTCTCTGAATCAAAGCGAGAGGCAACTGTTACGGGTTATAAGTCCTTGTCAGTTGGTGTAGACATGGGGCGCCACGCGTTGCCTCTGACGGTGGGAGACACCTACAAGTGTCACTGATCAGCTACCGCCTGCCTCAAGCTGGGCAGCCCCCAGCCAATTGGGTGCTGATCCGCCACAGCCTGCCTGCTTCAATGGGTGCTTGGGGCTAGGACAAAATCTGAATCGCAGGCTGTAAAACCAATGCATCAGGTACTAATAAAAAGAATAGAAACCTCAAGCTACGGCTTGCAACCTGGAACGTGAGAACCATGAGTCCAGGATTTTCCACTGACTTGATATGAATAAAATGATTTTACATTTGTGTCAACAGGTGGTAAATTATGTCATCAATATGCACAGGGCAGGCTTTGGTCGCACCCGTCAGGATTTGCTTTATAAAGTGCAGGACCTCTTAAACAAGTCCAATCGAAAGACAAAGTTTGAGCATAATTTACCGAATGATGAGTGGTAAGTTGTCTCTGTAGCATCTTAATTTTCTTACCATTAGTCTTTCCATGGCAAAACAGTCTGTTGTCATCACATACAGTCACAGTGGGTGTATATGGGCACCAAATACCACACTTCATGCATGAGACATGGTGAAAACCCAAACACATATGGAATCAACCCATTAAGTGAAGATGGGGTAGATGACTTGACACGAGCACTGAAAGAATGTGAAGATGCTAATACAAGTAGAACATTTCTCAGAATGCCGTGCCACCTTATGAAAACAGATTTCAAAATGTAGCAACGGCCAGCCTATTTGTATGGTGAAGAAACTCAGGCAATAAAGATAGTAATAAATTGCTGAATACAAGTCATGGTTCACATCATGTGGTGTTACTAATATATGCAAAATAAGTCCAGAAAATTGCCAGTGCTACGTACTACTATGTGAACTAGGCAACTAGGTCATGGTCATCATACATTTAATACTGGCCTTCCGGTCCCGAACATGGAGGATAGGTATGTAAACGGTTATGGACTCTGGAGTGTTTATGCTCAGGGCTACCTTTTGCATTCGCATTTTCCTCATGTTGGACTGGAAGTGTATGGTTCACCCTGTTACTGAGTTGAGTGCGTGGCGCAACATTGTAAGCTGTTAATTTTGTGTCAAATGCTTTTACATCTGTCCACGGTTGTTCGGAGTGTAAACTGCATATTCGGAATAACGGGGCCGGCTTTGTCGTAGAACTGACTGGTTTACCTTATGCAGAAATGTGTGGCTGCTGGTTTTCTAGTGACTGCCACTTCCATCGACGATGAACTGTATTTTCATGGAGGACTTTTGTGTTGACATTCTGGCGGTGGCATTTTGCATAGTTTACCTGTGCGGGCTATTGGTTTGTCGAGACTCCTGTCTGTTCCACTTTTCACATGGGGCCATGAGGAGCATTTTTTGTGATGTTCACTGGCACAGGAATGGAGCATAACGGGGACAACCCGTTGCTGTGAAGTTGGAACTGCAACTAACTAGCTAACTAACAGTGAATACTGTCTCACTGTGAAGTGCCTTGATATCTGATCAACTAGCTAAGGAAGTTACTACAGGTGAGAAACTAGATATACCAGTCATTCACCATCAAAATAAACAAATATCATCAAATAAATCAGAAAGCCACCAACATCAGCACAAGATAGTTATGGACAGACCAAAACAATTGTTCTGTATTTCAAAATGGGACACAATTGACTCAGCAGCAATGCGTGTACACAATTTATATTGGCAAATCAGCCACTGACAGCAGATCACATACTCTGACTCCCCCGATTATGTCATATCAAGCCAAACCCTCTGGCCTATAGAAACAACATTGGAAGTACAATTTTGCGGACTATTGAGTGAGCTTAAACAGACATCTGGGGAGGACCGGGGGAGGACATTGTCATATGGCGACGATGTGTAAGTGTATCATCAAGGTAAGGTTAGAGATTGAGTGGCTGTAGATCTACAAACAGAACTAAATCACATAAGCACTTGGTGTGTGGAATCTGGGGCAATGGTCAACCTAACGAAGGCAGCAGTGACATGGTTCTCTTTGAATAACCATATTGTCAACACTCCCCAACACCAACTGTAAATCTGGGTTCAGAGACGGTGGAGAGAATGCAGGCAATGAACTACCTGGTGATATGTTTTGATCGAAGCCTTGCTTATCATGAGCACATAGACCGGGTGATAACAAAGGCCAAGCGAGGTTTGGCTGCGATGCGGGCGATGGCGGCGGCAAACTTTGAGTCTGGTCCTTTCTGTTTTGGAGTATGCCATGTCAATCCTGACTATCAGCCGTAAGCAGATGGAAAGGATACAGAACGAAGCTATGCGTATTATTCTTGGGTATACAAGAGATACGGCATGCTGGGCGACGCGCTACCTTCTTGATTTTCTGCACAATGAGGGCAGAATACAAAATTTGCAGAGCACGTGCCTACCTCAGAGTCAACGCACACACAAAACATCTACTGCACAGTTAAATTAAGAAGGTGAAGGGCAGCAGGTTAAAAAGAGGAAAGTTGTGGCTGGGTCAAGCTGAAGACATTCTTCAACAGGTGTGTTCACTTGAGGACTTAGAACCTGGCGAGGAGTGGGTACGAATGCCAACAGATTTCTGTACGTCCTTTTCAGTTTGCATTCAACTAGACAGAAAATGCCGACAAGAAAATCCGGCTGCTGTGGAGGTGGAAGTACAGGCTTTGATCTTCGAGACTTCTTTGAGGGTGATGCTGTCATTTACACAGATGGGTCAATCGTTCAACAAGTGAGAAGTTCATAGGCTTTTATGACTCAGGCCGGAGGCAGAATTGTGAAGGAAGATTCTGGTGCTTTCGCTTTGACCACAAGTAGCCTGACTATGGAAGTCATGGCAGTAAGTAAAGCAATAACATGGCTCGAGACACAGACATTCACTAGGGCGTGTACCCTTAGTGACTCAGTGAGCATGATCAAGAAGATAGAGATGGGGTGGGTCCAAAGAGAATGGTTGCTGTCTCTGGAGTGGTTTCGGCTGGCAAAGATTAGTTTCATTTTTGTGCCAGGACATGCGGGTGTACGAGGAAATGAATGAGCTGACAAGCTAGGTAAGGCTACTGTGGAAGGCGGACGAGCTTTGGACCAGGTTGACATTCTGAATGCTCTACGGGAAGTAAGACTTTTGCGAGAACCAAGTGATGATTGTGAATCTACAACCATGGTCAGATTGTGAGAACAGCAAATTGAAAGAGGTGTGGCCAAGCAAGAACACTATGCGGGAAGCCAAACAAGATTAATAAATCAACACAGAACTGGTGTCATCAGTTGCTACACGCTGCAGGATTTACTGAGGAGGGGATCCGAGCACTTATGGATTGAATGGTTCAATGTGCAGTGAGGATGATCTGTCGACTAACTAACTAGACAATGAAGTTTAAACAAGAGGCAACATTACAGGAATGCACAATTTATTTCAATTGAACAAAAGAAGAAAAGGAAGAATCACATATAAGGTCAGCAGCATGTTCCTTCCACTTTGCTGAAATCTTAACCATCATGAATCTTTCTAACTGTTTACCCATTTGTTTACCTTAGGTATGATGGATTTATAGAGAGACATAAGGACAGCATCCAACAGTGCAGCTTTGGAAGTGAGATGCAGGAAATAGGACTGATCCCCCTGGATGTGGCCGGAGTAAGCCACATCATAGAAGCCGCTGTCCAGTCGGTGACCCTGCCAGCCCACCCTGACAGCATATTTCACCACGAGGATGCCGCACCACAGAATATCATCCATCACACTACAGTCAGTCCAGAAAGTGTAGTTAGATGCCGAACCCTGCCTTTTCATTTCCAGCTGTGAGATAATTAGAATGTATTTGACTACCAAAGCCTTGTAGATGTTTTCATTCATATACAGTGTCATTGACGACATTTTGAGGTTGTAAATTAATAAAAACAGATTAAAAAACATGTTGAACACTTACAAGAGACATCATTTGAAAGTTATTCATAAGTTTGGGGGGAATCTCAGCAGCACAATGGCTAGAGCACACGCCTGCTGAACCACTAGTCATGTGTTTAGATTAACTTCTTGTGGGGATTTTGTTATGTCTGCATGGCTCCAGGCCCAGCCTGCCTCATGAATGGCTGCCAAAAATAGGTCTAGAACACAATTCTCAGGAAACTATACTTACATGAAAACACTGCCCTTAACCTGTTTGTTTATTTTCATGAGTGTGAAAGCATGCTTTTTGTTTTCATTCATAATGACTGATTCATCTCATCATGTAGGTCCGCATGGCCGAATGAGTAAGAGCGCATGCTCTTAACGCCGAGGTCAGCGGTTCAACTCCTACACCAGACAGATGGACTAAAATGTTGACCTGTCATCCTTGACATAAATTACAAGTACCTCTGATATCGGAGTGGGTTCGCCTAATGGCGAGGGACACTATTAATAGGGAAAGCTAACCCACATGCAAACTTCAGTCCATCACTACTGTAAATAGTGTGTATGGACTATGCTTGAGTTCAAAGCGAGCAAGCGAAAAAAAAATATCTCATCATGTTTCTCTTGTACCTTGTGCGCCGGGGGGGGGGGGGGGGGGGGGGGGGGGGGGGGGGGGGGGGGGGGGGGGGGGGCTTCATGGGGGGGGGGGGCTTATGGGCTTCATGTATCGATATTCCCATTTCCTGCGAATGACTGATTGGAAATGGGAAATATAAAAGTGATCAAGTAATTTAGTTATCTATCTGAACCAACTACAGCAACAGATAGAACAAACTCACTTTCCCTTATGCGAGGATTTGTCAAGCATAAATTTACTATTTCTGATTTCAAATTGTGTTATGTTGTGAGTATGTAATATGCATGGACCTACTGTCATTAAGGTAGCTTTCACCAAATATCATAGGTTATGATCCTGCAGGGCTGTAACTGTGACACACTGAACAAAGCAAATCTCACCAGATTTTATTTTTCTGTTCTCATTGTGACATTTTGTCACCTGCAGCCATGTTAAGTATTCCAAAGTCAGAACAATTTACTTAGGGAATATGTATATAGTAAACAGAAAAGTAGGATTAACCATGGGTGTTTTGTGGTGTTTGATTGACTGATTTTCATGGCAGTTCTTGCTAGTCAGTATCTTTCTATTGTTCTTGTTATTAAATCTTCAGAGACATTTTGTATACACAGCCCTGCTACATGCATGCATGCTCACAAACACACATTCCACATACAAACCAAACACATCAGTTCCACACTTTATACGCTGGGAAAAATACATTAATACCTTTTGTGGTCTTCATCAAGTGCCATGCTGGCTGGCGTAGGCGTTCATGACTTTCCAATGATCTCAGTCTTTGATTTTCTAGATCAAAGCATGGATCAACTCTGCTGATGATATTCCTCCATGCTACTATCTCAATCTATCCAGCATCATTTCTCTTAGTCTGCCTCTGCCTCTCTTCCCCCTCCATCTTTCCAGTTGTCACAATGTTCTCCAATGCCTCTCTTGTCACCCTATTTGGTCACACTATTAAAATCTTTGCTGTGACTTTATGCCAAGCTTCTTACTTTATGCCAAACTTATTTTCATGTTGTTAACAAGAGATTGTGCTTCTGAATCCCGTAGCTAACATCTGACAATAATTACAGAAATTTTATAAAAAAACGCATGTATCACTTTTATTGTTCTGTGAAGTGTAGCGGAGTTTTTCTGAAATAAGAGATACTTGAATTTCAACACAGATGTCATAAACAAAATATTGCACAATTTCCTACCTAGCATATTTCACTGCAACTCGTCAGGTGTATACTTCAGTTGTTATATATTAAATGAAGTGGATGAACAAACATACTTTGACTGAAATGCCTAGGACATAATAATCGTTGATAGTGTTCAAATGTCAAGAATGTTGGCCCCACGGAAGTCTAGTATGTAACAGGAAGTCTTATGTGGGGCTAACATTAAGTGTAAATTCACTTTAAAAAATGCATTGATTTGAAGACACTTGAATGCTATGATCTTTTTCTGATGGTAAAGAATCTTGAATATTTTGCAACAAATTGTGTTTAAAACCTCAGGCCCTGTTACAGACAATGTTCAGTTTAACAATAAAACAATCAGAGTAATCACACAAAGGCAGTTAATTATGTGGCAGTAATTAGTGATGTACATGTACGCATGATCTTCATCTATCTTTTTGCTTTGTGTGTACAATTTTTCCAACAGCTGGTTGTCTCATTGGTAGCATATTACAAGTAATTAACTTATAATTACTAACATGTTACAAGACTTTAGTTACACTGACCACCAGGTTACAATTGCTCGCATATTACAAAGACATCAGTTACAATCATCAGCATAATACAAGGAATTTTGTTACACACATTTCCTTTACAATTGCCAGTATATTACAGATGCTTGTTACAATTACCAGCATGTTATAGTATTTCTGTTACAATTACCAGCATGTTATAGTATTTCTGTTACAATTACCAGCATGTTATAGTATTTCTGTTAGCTACAATTACCAGTAGTATAGCATTTCTGTTACAATTACCAGCATGTTATAGCATTTATATTATTTTTACCACCATTTAATAACACTTCTGTTACAATTACCACATTATAGCATTTCTGTTACAATAACAACATTATAGTATTTCTACTACAGTTACCTGCATGTTACAGCACTCCTGCACAGTAACCAGTGGGTTACAACACTTCTGTTACAACTACCAGCATATTACAAACAATTCCCTTTATAAACACCAGCATATTACAAATGTTTTTATTTGTGGTTACCAGCATATTACAATCAATTCTGTTTACAATTACCAGCATATTACAATCAATTCTGTTTACAATTACAAGCATATTACTAACAATTCTGTTGCAATTTCCAGCATATTACATACATTTATGTTTCTATGACCGGAATGTTAAGACACTTATGCTACAATTACCAATATGCTTCAGTTAATAATTATTACCGTTGTCTTCAGACTTCTGTCTCATTAGTAAGCATGTTCCATGTGCCGTATTTGAAAATTAGTGTCTGTATTGTTGAGTATTTGCACACCCATCTCCTGCCAATTAATTCCATGGTTTAATTCTTCATGAGGCAGCTTGTCATTGGTTGAGACAAATAAAAGTAGTGTCTCTGTGGTTATGCGAAGGTGTAAACATAATTGTGTAGTAGTATCTGATGTGTGCTTGAGTCTGCTGTGTGGATGTCCAGGTCACCTGAGTCCTGAAAATGGCATATGTCTATCAGAGTGGTGCTCGTCCATCAGGAATGATGATGACCATTCATTTCAGTGGGGTTGACAGTTTAGAGCTGTGAGTTCTAAGATGGCTGGTAAGGTTATTTTGGCTCAAAATGTTCTTTGACAGTGTGGGCAAAGAATGCTTGATGTTCCAGGAGGAGAATCTTCTGCAGTGGTATTATTTTATCCAGCCCTTTTTTCACAGCCCCTCAGCCCTGTCCACTCCTGCAAAAAAACTCACCCTGAGATCCAGCATACAAGTCAAAGTGACCAACCCAGCGAATCTGATTCTTCATCAGCAGAGTGTGGACACCGGGCATGGACACCTCATCCAAGACCCCAGCATCTGGGATCCAGCCCCACCACCTAATTCTTAGTAGTCTCCCAAGGCAGGCCGCGTGGAAGTGGTTTTACCTCCCGGGGTTCCGCTAACAGCCCAGACCCCACAAGCACAGAGTATGGCTGGTGTATAGACTGTCCTTCAGGTACCGAAGTACCTTCTCTGTGGAGATCATGATGCAGAACTCTCCTTCAGCTTTCCCAGTGCAGGAACCTGTGGTTTGTGCAGTACCACTACCTGAACTTCACATCCGTGGAGAGTCATGGTGATCCTGAGAGTATTAACCATACTGGAAAGCCTGTTTGTGGATAGGCTGATTGACTGGCACCTGGCCATCTTGACCAACGACAGATTGTTATATTGTGCTTAAAGAAAAAGGCATATTTACTACAACCCATGTCAGTAGCGAATGTGTAGACCAATTCATGCCGTAAATGTTTGTCCAAAATGGATGGATGTAAACACATGGTCATTTACACCATCATGCACCATCTGACATGCTCAGTGTGTGACCTATCTACAATCATTTTCTCCTTTGTTTTTATACCATTTCTGATGTTTGCCCTCCATGGGACACGATTAGGTGTAATATCAATGCCTGTAGCAATCATGTCCCCCTTGCACACATTTTTGTACCGCAGTAGAGGCCAACCACGTGTAGTTTTAGCCATTTGTAATTCACCAAAAATGATGTCATTTGTCATTCTACCGTTGTGGATAGGCCACACCATAGAGGGGTGCTCCACCGTGTAATTTATGATTCTAGTCTTGTGACCTCTGTGGCCTGGTGTTGTGGTATAGAAGATGAAGAAGATACAGCATCAGAATACAGATATTCATTTTGAAACACACTGTATATGAATGAAACAGGCACATAGCTTTTGTAGTGGGCTAGGTGACTATTCACTTTTTGCTACAGCCATGTATCTTTAGTGTAGTGATGCTGAAGTATTACATCACTGCTGCTCACTTTTGTAGTGGGCTAGGTGACTATTCACTTTCTGCTACAGCCATGTAGCTTTAGTGTAGTGATGCTGAAGTATTACATCACTGCTGCTCACTTTTGTAGTGGGCTAGGTGACTATTCACTTTGCTGCTACAGCCATGTAGCTTTAGTGTAGTGATGCTGAAGTATTACATCACTGCTGCTCACTTTTGTAGTGGGCTAGGTGACTATTCACTTTGCTGCTACAGCCATGTAGCTTTAGTGTCGTGATGCTGAAGTATTACATCACTGCTGCTCACTTTTGTATGTACATAAGAGTTCTGTCTACAATACCTGGCTTTAACGAATGCAGACAAGACAGTTTGTTAGCCAGTATTATAGACTATTTTGTTTTGTTTGAGTGTTTGATTTGAGTTTATACTGTTTCCTATCACACATATGTATTGGTAACATGTGTGTTGTTTACTGGCATGTATTATAGAAATAAATCTTGATAAGAATGTTTGTTTTCACGTGGTTGATCCTGCGTTTATCCTCATTTCATATGTAGTCTTTTGCATTTTGGCATTTCATTTTTAAAAATTTTCTCTTTCACTTTGAACTCAGCGTACTTCATACACGTGCTACTATTTCTTGTGCACTGGACTGATGTTTGCATGTGGGTTAGCTTTCCCTATTCGCCATCAGGCGAACCCACTCTGACTTTTGAAGTACTTGTAATTTATATCCCCAAGTCAAGGATGAGAAGTCAACATTTTAGTCCAGCTGACCAGTGTTAGGGTTGGACCCAAAACCAGATGTTTCTTCTTCTTCTTCTTCTTCTTCTTCTTCTTCTTCTTCTTCTTCTTCTTCTTCTTCTTCTTCTTCTTCTTCTTCTTCTTCTTCTTCTTCTTCTTCTTCTTCTTCTTCTGTGTTCATCTGGAGTTTTTTCCGACGTGATTGCGTTGTGCCTGTTCACAGCAGAGCTGCGTTCTTGTGCTGTTAGGCCGAGACATCCGACTTCTGCGGGCATTTGTTGACCGGGTTAACCTTCTCAGGCACCAGATGTTTAAGAACCAACACTCTTATCCTTTCAGCCACGCTGACCCCCAGGCAGCTGTTTGATTATCAGGGCATTAGTGTATTTGCTTGCTGATATGCTACACAGAGCCTGTACTTTTGTATGAATGTGTAGTGTGGACAATGAGCAGTCAAGCTGAAAAACATGATGGCTGTGGAAATGTGGTCTCTGAGGAAAATGCAAAGAATACCACGGGCAGACAGAAAAACCAATGAGCAAGACCAACAAGAACCAGTGAGCAAGACCAACAAGAACCAAATGAAAATCGTAAACTGATTAGAGAAATTAGACGTAGACAGTCAGCATTTTTTGGCCACGGTATGAGAAGAAATCAATTGGAGAACTTGGTGACAACTGGCAAGATCGAGGGGAAGAGAACAAGGGGAAGGTAGAGAAGTAAATCCCTGGATGGCTTGGCCATGTGGTTTGGTCGAGACAAGAACACTTAGCTGACCCACGACTTTGGTAATCATTGAGATGGCCAAACATGGCCGCCCACGCTTATCGGCATGGCAAATGATGAATAAATATGGAAGGGCAGTTTGATCCAGAGAGAAGTATACCACTATCCCTCTTTTTCTCGAATAGCGTCTGCCTATAATTCAGGTAGACTTGAAACATGCTGTCAATAAGGAACCTTTTACTTCCTGATGCTACAGTAGTATATTGGATGTCTGGCCTTCTCAGATTTGGGCCAAAACCTAGGAGGATCCAGTACAAGGAAATGAGCAGACTTGCTGACAAGCTACTGTGGAGGTGTGGGAAAGGGGGGGGGGCGAGCCACGGACCAGGCTGATATACTGAATGCTCTACGAGAAGTAAGTCGTTTGCGAGAACCAAATGATGACTGAATCTACATCCATGGTCAGACTGCAAGAACAGCAAGTTAAAAGAGGTGTGACCAAACAAGAACACTACGTAGGAAGCCAAAGAAGATTGATTTAGCCAACACATAAGTAGTGCCGCTACCCGCTGCGAGATTTGCTGAGGAGGGGATCCGAGCACTTATGGATTGAATGGTTCGATGTGCAATGAGGATGATCTGCCGGCTAACTGACTGATTAACTAGGAAGGCCCATCTGCAAGTTGCACTTGTTAAACATCAAACAGAGTAGGCTTAATATACCAGCGCCCAGGTACAATTTTGAAATAAGAAAACTTACCCACATACACATATTTATAGCGCGCATGAACATGGGGATTCATACTGGGACTGTGAAGTTCAGTTACTGAGCTGAGATGCTCACTGACCAGACAGCCACATCACACATTATAATAGAGCAAGGAGTTTGATGTGACCACTGTATACATCAGAAACGTGGAGTGCGACTAAAGCAATCACACATACACTAGGAACTTTCACCGAGAGATGCGTACGCATACTAGAAGGACTGCAATGGTATGAAAGGATTATTATTATTGTGGAGCCTAGAGATTGAGAGAATGATAGATTGCAGCAATTTAAGGGGTGAGGAAAAGGCATGCGATGGTTATGACATGTAAAAAGAAAAACTAACAATAGTATAACTACAGTTCCTGTCTGGGGATGCCACAGGGAACAAGAAATAGAGGGAGAACGTGAAACACACACAGGAGCGAATTAGAGACATATAAATAAATGAGACGGACACAGGGTGGGTGGGGGTGGGGGAAAAGGAGATGGGAAACACAGGACGGCTTGGCTTCAGTGGGTGACGCCCTAAGCTCCATTGGGGGATAAAGTGTAGAAGACGGAAAATGAATGCTTAACCTCAAATAAAACTCATGGTTAAAAACAAATGTTATCTTGTAAATTGATTTCTATTTTGCAATCCGCAGTGCTCACCAAACCCGACACCCCACATTACGCCAATGGCTTCAAGCGAAGGAGCGAAATTGGGAAGGCACAAGCCTAACTCTAGTGTGAGGAAATGCAAACTAAAGAATAAATGTCATGGCAGGGCAGACCAGGCCCTCCATAGTAAACTAGGCAGGCCGAGAGAGGGATCACTCTGCATGGGCAATCTTTAAATTCAACGCAGGCAATGTACTATGGTTAATTAGTTAGTCGACAGATCATCCTCATTGCACATCGAACCATTCAGTTCATAAGTGCTCGGATCCCGTCAGCAAATCCCGCAGCGTGTAGCGGCTAACGACACCAGTTCTGTGTTGGTTTATCAATTTTCTTTGGCTTCCTGCGTAGTGTTCTTGTTTGGCCACACCTCTTTTAATTTGCAGTTCTCGCAGTCTGACCATGGTTGTAGATTCGCATTCAGAGAGCATCCAGAATGTCAGCCTGGTCCATAGCGCGTCCGCCCTCCACAGTAGCCTTACCTGCGAGCTTGTCAGCCTGCTCATTTCCTTGTACTCCCGCATGCCCAGGCACGAAGATGAAACTAATGTTTGCAGGCCGAGACCGCTCCAGAGACAGCAACCACTCTCTTCGGATCCACCCCATCTCTATCCACTTGAGCATGCTCATTGAGTCGCTAAGGAAACATGCCCTGGCGAATTGTGTCTCGAGCCATGTTATTGCCTTACTTACTGCCAAGACTTCCATAGTCAGGCTACTTGTGGTCTCAGCAAAAGCACCAGAGTCCTCCTTCACAATTTTCCCTCTAGCCTGCGCCGTAAAAGCTCATAAACCTCTCACATGTCGGACGACCGACCCATCTGTGTATATGACAGCATCACCGTCTAACGAATTCTCGAATATCAAAGTTTGTGCTTCCGCCACCACAGCAGCCGGAGTTTCTTGTCTGCATTTTCTGTCTAGTTGGATGCAGACTGAAAGAGACGTACAGAAATCTGTTGGCACTTGTACCCACTCCACGCCAGGTTCTAAGTCCTCAAGTGAACATACCTGTCGAAGAATGTCTTCGGCTTGACCCATCCACGATCTTCCTCTTTTTAACCTGCTGCCCTTCACCTTCCTAATTTCACTATGCAGTGGATGTTGTGTTCTAATGTACTATGGCAAACTACTGAGCGTAATCTTGCCAAGAAATCAACAACAGCGGTAAAATGCTGGTGTTGACAGCGATGTGCTGTAAAGGATATGCACAATTTAAAAAAAAAATAATGTGCTATGGAGAGGTAAAACTTATAACTCCGTGTTACAAACTATCGTCTGTCGAATCGGCAAGGTGCCAGGCTTTATGCTATGAAAAGGTATAACTCCATTTTGCAAATTATCGTCTGTCAAACCGGCAAGGTGCCAGTCATTTTGCAATTAGCGCTGAGCGAGCCGCGGGGGCGTACATGCCTCTATGATGCCACCCGCCCCAGTGGTCAAATGTTTGAATCTCGTGGAGTTTTAAACAGACAAATTGACCTAGACTGCATAGTGGAAACAGCGTAAATTAAATACCAGGAAGTGTGCGGAGAAGTGAAGGTGTCCAGTGTTATACTGACCACATCACTCATCAACTGTCGGTCGGTTTATACAAATATGGCGCCGGCACCGTATACTAAATACGAGGGGCATCATGTGAAAACCTGAAATGTCACTGGGGTCACTTCTCGGTGTGCCAGATCATTCTATTTTGAAACTTCCCACACTTGCTGGACTGACAGGCATCCATCACCATACTGGACCTCCATTCGCCGATGAATTTCTATAGGTTTCGTCCCTTCACTGATTAAAATTAAAAAAAAAAGGGGGGGGGGATAACAGAACACTGCCTCTCTTTGGTGCATGTCAAAAGTTTGGCGGACATCTTTAAACTGCTCTTATGACGTCACCGTGTTCGTCTGTACCGTGATGTCACGTGCTTAACACTCTTGACATCTTTCACAACAACATTGACAGGTTACAAAACAATGGCAGGGTTAATGTAATTTCTATCACACTTTTAAGGTTTTCATTTTAAGCTCCTCCGTATGTCTCAAGGCATGAAAAACGTTAACTGTTTGGTGTACTTAGGCATGGTGTTCTAATGTTCCGAGATTATGTCAACGGAACAACTCACACAGGTCAATGTCTGGTCGTGGTCAGCGATAGGCGAGCTAAACTTTATTTACAAAAGGTTTTCACATTTTGATGGGTTATGATGTAGTCCAGAATGTAGGGAGAAAAGACAAATGTCCACCTCGCTCAACCCGCTTCTTCAACCTTGGTTATAACTGAGGTGGTTCATAATTCTTGTTGCTTTTATTTGAAGTTAACCACAAGCCAAGAAAAATAAACGCGAAACAAACATAACCAAATATTGCTCTAGACTATCGATGGGCTGGTGGCAGTAGGAAAGACGCTTGTTAAATCTTAAATCGGTAGTTGTAAACATCTGCAGTCCCGGCATTCTCTGGCAAGCAAAGGTTCCGATCTTCATCGCGAGCAAGCCGATGAGTACTGTTTCATGGTGAACCTGAAAGCGAAGTCAACTGAATAAATATCATCACCATGAACATTTGTCATGTCGATAAGCGTGGGTGTCAGCAACTTGTTTGCGACAGATCTTTCAGGACTCCCCTTCTTTTGCACCGCACGAAATAACAACTCGTGTCATTTGCAAAAGGAATGCAATTTATTTAGAGCTGGCAATTTATAAGCTCTGCGAGCGGTATGCTTCATTGACATTAAACAACATGGATGTAATGAAGTGGTGAGAAATGATACTAGTAATCACAATCTAAATCTAAAGCCTAATATTTAACTATTGCCTAGAAACTTATAGCATTTGTCAAGAACACGTCTACTCTCTAATCGTCTCCAGTCTCGTCTGTCCACACGCTACACATTGCGTGGTCAAGCACGGACGCTGTGGTCCTCCGTGCATTAGCGAGTCTTGCGTGCATAGAGTCCCAAGCACGCTGGCTCGTGAACTTGAGTAACCGGGTACTCCACGGTTACTCGTAAGGCCAAGCTTCCCAATGGCTTGGGGAAGCCCTCGCTCAACTGTCCTTAGTGCTCCCTTGGTTGACACAAATGTGTCCCCTGGTGAAGCTATTTATAGCGCTGGTGTCTCTCCTGTGGTGTCTCCCTACTAGACTTGTCTTCACTCTTATTAACTCTCTAAACCCTTATTGGAGATTCTGACAGTGGGTGATTGTGGTTCGCCATCCCTCATGAACAATTCTGTGTTTTTGGCTTGACCAAACCATCCACATATTATTATTATTATTATTATTATTATTATTATTATTATTAGGTTTTGTTTTGTTTTGGCGTTGGCTCGCTTTGAACTCAAGCATAGTCTTTACACGTCCTGCTACTTCGATCTGATGCTACTTCAATCTGATGCTACTTCGATCTGATGCTACTTCGATCTGATGCTACTTCGATCTGATGCTACTTCGATCTGATGCTACAAAGATCTGATGCTACTAAGATCTGATGCTACTAAGATCTGATGCTACTAAGATCTGATGCTACTAAGATCTGATGCTACTAAGATCTGATGCTACTTCGATCTGATGCTACTAAGATCTGATGCTACTAAGATCTGATGCCACTTCGATCTGATGCTACTAAGATCTGATGCTACTTCGATCTGATGCTACTTCGATCTGATGCTACTTCGATCTGATGCTACTTCGATCTGATGCTACTAAGATCTGATGCTACTAAGATCTGATGCTACTAAGATCTGATGCTACTTCGATCTGATGCTACTTCGATCTGATGCTACTTCGATATGATGCTACTTCGATCTGATGCTACTAAGATCTGATGCTACTAAGATCTGATGCTACTTCGAACTGATGCTACTTCGATCTGATGCTACTTCGATCTGATGTTACTTCGATCTGATGCTACAAAGATCTGATGCTACTTCGATCTGATGCTACTTCGATCTGATGCTACTTCGATCTGATGCTACTTCGATCTGATGCTACTTCGATCTGATGCTACTTCGATCTGATGCTACTTCGATCTGATGCTACAAAGATCTGATGCTACAAAGATCTGATGCTACTTCGATCTGGTGCTACTAAGATCTGATGCTACAAAGATCTGATGCTACAAAGATCTGATGCTACAAAGATCTGATGCTACTTCGATCTGATGCTACTAAGATCTGATGCTACTAAGATTTGATGCTACTAAGATCTAATGGCAAACTTTTTAACTCATCAAGACTCAAGGCAAAGACCAAAATAAGATCAAGATGCGTAAGAGAACTACTTTTTGCAGATGATGCAGCACTGACTACTCATACAGCAGAAGATCTCCAAAGGCTCATAGATCGTTTTGCAGCCGCCTGCAAAGACTTTGGGCTCACCATTAGCCTAAATAAAACACAGGTGATGGAACAAGATGCTGGTGCGCCCCCGTCAATCAAAATTTCTAATTACGAATTGAAGGTCGTCCACAAGTTTGTGTATTTGGGGTCGACAATATCAGATAATCTTTCATCAGAGACAGAAATCGACAGACGCATTGGAAAGACAGCCACAACAATTTCCAGGCTAGCTAAAAGAGTTTGGGAGAATAATAGACTAACAGAGCGTACAAAAGCTCAAGTATATAAAGTTTGTGTTGTTAGCACACTACTCTATGGGTCTGAATCCTGGACCCTGGACTCAAGACAGGAAAGGAAATTGAATTCCTCCCCTCCCCCGATATGTCTCCACCTTGCCGTGGTGGGGGAGCTTGCGTGTTCCATCGACCCCATGTGCTTGCCGATGGATGAAAACTACATATCGGACGGCTAGTGGGATAGGGACCAGACTAAGAGAGACACAACCTGCTGCTCTGCAGGTAAGACTGAGGATAGCAGTCAAAATCAGGCAAACGATCCCAAAAATCTCAGTCCGGACATAACCTCTAAGGCTCCCATCCGAGGTGTATGGCTGAACGTCTCTAAGCCATAAACTCTCGGAAGTGAGAGCCTGGCCGACACAAACCTACATCAAAATTGTGGTGAGGTGCTGAGCACGCTACATGCTCGGCGCAGATACTCATTCGATGGCTCTTAGCTGGGGGATATGAGGTATCCTCGGATGAAAGGGCCTGACCGTTACTCGCCCACAGACGCACGGAGGTAAGGTGCTGAGCCGGCAGCACATGTAGCCTACCTCGTGAGCGAGTACAAAAGGTGGAAAAACACCTCGGTCGCACGTCCCGTAGATAGTCTGTAACCATACTCATGGAGTGAGTGTAGTCAAAGGTGGAAAATTGTCTCGTTGACACGAAATGGAACACCTGTCTTGCGAATCCATTACGTGGCAGCCCGAAGCGTGCTGTGTGGAAGTCGAAATAAGAGTCTCGAAACCCGAGGAAGGCTAACCTCATCAAAAATGCCCGCTGAAGCCGGAAGTGTCAGCCTACGGGCGGCAAAATAAAAATGGCACTACGCAATTACGTCCGAGTGAAATGTCTTTCGTGACCGGAAAAGCTAGTCTTCCCTCGTGCTAGGAGCAGCTACCTAGTTTCCGAATGCCGCTCTTGTTCGGAACAGCTCTGACTATGTAGTTTCCGAATGTCCGACACAGCGACAAGCACATGTCCGAAAAACTCGCTGAGTGGATATTGACTGCAGACCAGTCTGGTCTGTCCAGGAACGGCTCGGGGCGAACGAAATGCCCAATATATTGAAGTGAGGAATTGAAGCAGCCATGAGCAGGACGTGACGATCCCTCGGTGAGCCCAGCACCAGGGCGCTATGTGCCGGCCCTGCAATTATGGAAGACGCCCTGGATGGCGGAAAATGCTATGGACTGTCCCTGCCTTCCTTTGAGGAACGACCGTTGTCTTCGACCGTTCCAACTTGGCCAGCTAGGTTGTGGACGGTACCGCAAACAGTGAGAGTCTCCCAGGAATGCTACCTGGTCAAAAAAAAAAAAAAGCACGCTTAAGCCGGTTGTGTTGGCCTACGGGTTTCGGCCCAAGGGCGCATAACAGACACACCGCAACCACATCTGAAAAAAAAACACTCCGGATGATCGCAAAGAAGAAGAAGAAGAATTCCTTACACATGAGATGTCTGAGACGTATCCTGGTCACAACATGTAAAGACCACATAACAAACAAACATGTGCTTGAAAGAGCAGATATTACCACAGTGCACACCCTCCTCAAGCAGAGACGCCTCGTATCTCGAATGGAGGATGAACGAGGCCAACCGGAAGACCCCAAATGCGATATAGGGATGTGTGTAAACAAGATATGAAAACCCTTGGAATAGATCCAGACACGTGGGAAAGAGTTGCAACAGACAGATGCTCCTGGAGAAGAGATGTACGAAACGGACTGGTGCTCTTTGAGCGCAATCTGATCCAACAAACTGAGGATAGGCGGCACAGGCTTAAAACGCAGTCATTTACTGCGGGACTTGCCTCGATTTACAGATGCGGAAACTGTGACAGGGATTGTTACTCTCGCATTGGACTATACAGTCTCCAGCGGTGCTGCCAGGTATCTCCCAAGCGGCACAACTCTATAGTCCTTCAGGACTGAAAGAGGCCTACTACTACTACTTCGAGTGCACTGGATTGATTTTCGCTGTTGATTAGCTATTACTAGTGTTGCTCTCCGTAAGATGAACCCATCTAAAATGTAACAAAAATCTCAACGTCTAGTTCCTGTCTTATACACTCTGTTGGTTTCTGAGTGATGAGAGGGAAGGAAGAGCTTGAAACAGTCCCCGTGGAGAGAGTTCTTCGGTAGCTGGTCAGGAGGATAATCTCTGCATCAATTTCACTCCTATAGATGCGCACCCTTATCTGGGTTCAGACGAGCCGAATGTCAAGGATTCAGACAGCTCCAATGTCAAGTTTTCAGACAACTCCAATGTCAAGGTCGAGACGACCCGAATGTCAAGGTTTTATACAACTCCAGTGTCAATGTTTCAGACGACCGGAATGTCAAGGTTTCAGACAACTCCAACGTCAAGGTTTCAGACAACTCAAACGTCAAGGTTTCAGACAACTCCATCGTCAAAGTTTCAGATGACTCCAATGTCAAGGTTCCAGACGACTCCAATGTCAAGGTTTCATACAACTCCAACGTCAACGTTTCAGACGACTCCAATGTCAAGGTTTCGGGCGTTTCCAAAGTCAAGGTTTTAGACGACCAGAATGTCAAGGGCTCAGACGACCCGAATATCAAGGGTTCAGACTGAATAGTTAAATCAGTCTTCACAACCAGCAGACACACAGACAACCTACCA